>CAMRHE010000343.1:1800000-2113993 GCA_947044405.1 Leptodactylus fallax | reverse complement strand
ATAGCATGGAAATCTTGGGACTCTGTGAAAATATCCTGCAGAATTATGTTTATTTCAGAAGCAGCAGTCCAAACATATATTAGTAATGTTTTGGTAACATCTTCAATCTTCTTCAGACACAGATTGCACCAACATTATGAGGCTCCTGGAAAGTAAGTAGCCTTGCATAGTGTAGTGTCACTACCAAAATGTTACTACTATATGTTTGGATTGCTACTTCTGGAATAAACACAACTCTGCAGCAGATTTTGATAGCTTGCTGAGTTTTTCTATGATATTGAAGATGGGAGTGGAACCTCACTCTGGCATCACAACAATAATGGAGTGACATGTATCCTTACTGTATCTTAAGAATAGGTAATCAATTTTTAAAAGATGGGGTTATCCCTTTAAGGATACTAGGTATAGGAATGTAACATTAAATCAGTAGATTTTGTTTCCGCATAGCATAAGGTTAGCAACAAAATAATTTTGCTGCTTTTCCTAGTTTTTTAATTAATAGTTTGCTTCTGTGTAACACAAGGTCAAAGTGCAATGAATAGAGTGCCTTTTGTTTCACTATTTGCAGAGAATTTAGTGGAAATGCGAAGTCTGGAATTCTGTAATAACTTGCTTATCCTTCTTCTACCGTAAATGCAGAATAATCTGTAAGTAGTAAGCTTTTAACACATTAGTGCAAATGAGATCACTTACTCAAGCAATTACATGTCTAGTGCACCAATAGTAAGAAACCAATAACACAGTTAAAGGGATTTTTAGGTTTTACAATAGTGATGGCCTATTAAAATAGGCCATCAATATCAGATCATTGGGGATCTGACTCTCAAAACCCCGCCAATCAGCTAACTAATGGGGCCCATGTCTCTCATTGTTTTCATAAATCTGCATGCTGTCTGCTTAGTAGTGTGAATGCAGGATATTACAGTTTTTATAATTAAGTTATTGACAATGTTTCAGATCTGATATTTCTCATCTCAATATTGTGATATCCAGGAGTCTGTTTTCTCTACATTGTACCAAATGTGTGTTGTTGAATGAATCAAATGAAATGACATAGACTGTAGGTATCCTTTCATTGGAAAGGCTGACAGTTCTAAGGTTTAAAAGCAGTACAGGTTATGGAAAGATGTAAGGAAATGTGAGTGTAAAGAGATTAATATAGTTTAGTTCAGTCACTACAATACATTCATACTAGTAATTCATACTATGGAAAATGAAGAGGAACTTAAGGTGGACACCCACCTCAGATTCCTTTTCATTTTCCAATGCCCGCTCCCTATGACTAAATGCTGAAGCAGAGGCTTTCTGCCACTGAACAGATGCAGATGAATGGTTCCAATCAGTAGGTTGTCTCCAGCCGCAGACTCTGCTATGGTTGAATCAGATGCTGAATCCATGGCAAGATCTTACTGCAATCTCTTCCCCCATGGAATACAAAGGGAGGAAGAATCTGGTGCTGATTTTGGGGCTGAGTCCGCCTCAAAATCAGCAGCAGGTTGTGCCTTGTGAATGGGCCCTAAGAGATATAGATATAGAAAGATATATAAAAATAACAGCAAGCACAGTGGTTCAATGAAAAGCACTGGGTTTCTGGGTTTGAATGTGACTGGGTACAACATTTTGATGGGTTGTGTGCAATTCAGATGTACTCTTGACATGGCCATGTTCATAAGAAATTGGTATTCTTAAGCAAATTGAAGATCAGTTAAGTGTGTGCACAGTTGTATGTTCTCCCTGAGCATGTGTGGGTTTCATTATCTTATTGTAAGTTACACTAGGGACGGATATAAGTAATGACAATATTTGTTTAACACTGTAAAAAATGTTTGCACTATATAACAAAAATAAACGTGTTGTCATATATTGGTGGGATGCATAAAATGGGATGCTATTGCTATCATTATTATAGTACTATTGTGTTTTGCTCATAATCTCTAAAAAGCATCCTGAGTTGTTGAGGTTTTCTACATTTACCATGGCCTAAATTGCCAAAGCTTTTCTGCCTACAGATTTAGCAGCGTAGATCTGATCCTAGAAGTCACCTACTGTATATTGTAAGAATTTTCATTGTGTAAGGACATAAATAGCATGTAATTTGTATGAAAAAATAAAACAAAGAAATATGATGAGTGTAGTCCTGGCTGTATAGGTGTGATTTGTGAAAGTCATAGTAATGTGATTTCAGATCTTTTTAAGAAGAGCATTAAAGTACTAAATAAATTACTAAATTACTAAATTGTTGGCAGCCATTGAAAACTGAAATGAACAGGAAAAAAATGGGCATGAGAAAGAAATATCATGATAATTAAATTTAGGCAAGATATATTATATATAATGATATAGCAATGTACACTAATCAATCACAATATTAAAACCATAACAGGTGAAGTACACAGGATTAAATATTTATCTCATGACAATGGCACCTGTCAAGGAATGGGATGTATTAGGTAGCAAGGGGATAGTTAGTTCTTGAAGCAGGAAAATAGACAAGCCTAAAGGATCTGAGCAACATTTGACAAAGATCAATTTGTTATGGCTGCATGACTGGATCATAAATCATTACACTGTGTGGGTATTCCCAGTAAGCAATCATTGGTACCTGCCCAAAGTGGCCCATGGCCAGACAGCCAGTGAACCTGTTGGACAGTTAATGGGTTCCCATGGTTCATTCATTCATTCATGTGAATATATTTTTTAAGTGTCTCTACAAAGTAAATCATAACATCTTAAACTGGAGGGCGAGGCAATCTAAGCCATGGGGTCCAGGTTTTCAGATATCTACCCTCTGTGTCCAACTTATTAGCATCTCAAATATTACAGTCTGGTCTACGTTGGCCAATCATTGCTGAGAAATGGGAAGGGCTTCCTGAAGCCATTATAGAAGGATCCGGGATTTGGCTGCAGCTATGAGATGTGTTGTTAGATTGGGATTTGGAGGGATTCTTTGTTGCACTGGGTCTAGATAAGATCACCAAATTCAAGGGTTGTAGGTTTGAATTAAATTCATTCTTCCGAACCAAGACAGTAATAGTATATAGAAAGCAGCCAGCTGGGCTCGGACCTCCCTTTAATCAATCTACTACTAATGTCTGAATGGCAAATACCTCTGAAAACCTTCTGGGTCTGTTTCCCATAATAACCTGCTTGATATCCTTTGTTCATAAAGGGAACCTGTCAGATTTATTTGGGACACTAACCACCCACAGGTTCTTATGGACCACCCGATTAGTGTTCCATATAGACATGTCCTAACTCTGTTCATGACCACTATGGAAAAAACAAATCTTTATACTTGATTTTATCAGACTTAACTCTAATTCTATTTGCACCTGAGGTCCAGTGCAGAGCAATAAAGCTGAGGTGTTCTGCTTTGGATTAGTGAAGAACTGCACTGCTACCAGGTGTACACAAGTTTGGTAAGTATAAAGGATTTTTTTTTTTTTTTTTTCTGTTGCAGGCATTGACAGGGCTATTTGGGACACTAAAACACTGGTTTAGTGTCCCATAGAGGTCCGATGGGTTCCCTTGAAAGGGAGATAAGAGGGGGAGCAAAAGGCATACTATTGTATGCTCACCTGAGCTGAGTGGGGACACCCTGAACACACAATAAACGCAAGTGTCAGCTTTGCATTACCAGTTTATTGGTAAAACTGTTGTGTAAACTCTTAATCCTATATGAAAACTATCACAATAGTATTGTAAGTCTCTGAAACACATTTCTTTGAAATATTTGGTGGGCCCCTCTGGGTTACACAGGTTGAATTGATAACATCCGTAGTTTGGATAGAATGTCTTTGAAAACTCTCATACAGCTCTCCTAGGAAACATATACTTGATAAATCTTGATTAATATTCCTCAATACACGTTTGCAGTCGTAAATCCATTCATCATTTCTTGCAATCCTTTAGACTGCTTTGATTTGTAGGCTGTGTTGCCCCTAAATGCTGTTTTTGAAACCAGGTAAAAGTAGTTGCAAATGTGAAGCAGATGTGATTGAGAAAACCCAGGTTTACAACAGTGGCAAAGTACTTATCAAAGCCAATATTTCTCAATTTCTTTTGCAAAAGGTTTCCTCATGTCTTCACCTCCAGAAAATCCCATTTGAAACTGTTGACCTTTTTGCTTAAGATTTGTCACTTGGCAATGACATCTTCTAGCTTACCAAAGCTTAGCAACAAAAAGACAGACATTTCACTGATTTCATCTCCTTTTTTACCAGGATATACTGAATAATGCATTGGCCCATATGTTTAACATTATTTATACTGCTTTGTAGATATAATAAAAGGGAGATGTCTTTTTATGTCCTGCAACCCTAAGATTGTGTGTATAAAGTATTCAGTGGGGTGCAGTATGTTAATCTGCTTTATTAGAAGATTAGGGTTACAATGTGTTTTTAGTGTCTACTTTTTATCTTAGCATTTATATTGCTGACAGAGCCAGAAGGATGTACCCTGCTATAAGACTTAAAGGAAACTTTATTTATATTCACAGCTGTGGTGATAAAACATAGACTGAAGTGGCTTTGACCTGCCCACAAGATGGAATTTATTACATGGCGAATCATATCAGTGCCAACAGCAATTTACATCACTGTTGTTTCACTCCTTTTATCTTTTAAGGGATTTAGTATTTCATAATGTACAAGCAGTATAAACCTGTATACTGCTTATATCCTATATATCATTTATTAATTTCACATCGTATGGTTCTCACCAATATCATCAAACTGGTTCTAAATGGATGAGGTTCTCTTGACGCTGTTCCTAATTGTTTCGGTCTTTGCCGTAATATTATATCCATTTATCATATGACATGATGTACTGTCTACATTTTATACTGTGTTAGTTTAAAACCACAATATACTTTATGTATTTTTTACTTTTTCAATAAGCCATGGCTGGAGAAATACCCCAGTACTTTTTAAGGCCGGGTCCCAATGTGGCGTAAACGCTGTGTTAAAAAACGCAGTGTTTTACAGTCCCTGCAAAGTGGATGGGATTCTAGCGAATCCCACCAATACATTGCAGAAAAATACACACAGCGGACACGCTGCGGTTTCCTAAACCATTGCGGTTTTGGAAATTGCAGCATGTCAAAATTATGTGTAGAATGGAGTTGCTGTATGGAGGAGCCAACTATAGTCACTATATAATCAGGCGTGCAGCAATATGTCCAAATTTAGATCTATGGCATCCTATGTCAGTTAGCACTGCAGCCTTGCAGCGCTGGAGTCCTGGGTTCGAATCCTGCCAAGGACAACATCTGCAAGGAGTTTGTATGTTCTCCCCGTGTTTGCGTGGGTTTCCTCCAGGTACTCTGGTTTCCTCCCACACTCCAAAGACTGATAGGGAATGTAGATTGTGAGCTCTATATGGGACAGTGACTGACAATGTCTGTAAAGTGTTGCGAGTTATAATAAATACGTCAGGCCAAGGCGTCACTGCTCTGTTCAAACCATATTCGCGAGATGTAGCAGACATTGTTTTGCGCAAGATTATATATATTAGAGATGAGCGAATCGATTCTGCAGAAGTGGAATTCGATCTGAATTTCAGGAAATCTTCACGCCACGATTCCGGATTTCCTCACACTTCGATGCATCAAATCGCATTTAAAAAAAAAAAAAAAATTAAAATGGCCACTGCACATGTTAGGACAAGGGGGAAGGGACTCTGGGAGTGCAGGATCACCCACAGTGCCAAGCGTGCAGCTAATCAGCAGCCAACAGGACCTGTGATGTTACAGCCCTATAAAAACCCTCGGCCGTTTTAGGTACAGTCATTCCACATCGCTCTTACTGTAGGGACAGACGTCGGCAGGAGCTAGGGAAAGACTTAGAAAACATATAGAAGTTCAGGCAAAGAGGCTGAGCCTTACAACTGTAGGGAAAGCATAGGGAAGAATTGAGAGAAGAATTTGGGGTGGTTGCAGGCTCATTTACAGCAAGAATTTGCAGAATAATTCACATTGCAGCACTCACTGCCATTATACTGCTGCTCATTACTCATACCTGTGTCTTCAAGGTGGAACACAAGAAGCCTTTTGCTTTCATATTCTCTGAAAAAAAGGCCAAAAAATCTGCCGGGGTATGTAAACTTTTTAGCACAACTGTACACAGAGGAGTACCTCTGTCCGCTTGGATCATAAAGAAATCGTTTATGGCTTTTTTTCTGTTCATAGAGTCGATCCAAAATATGGAGGTTTGAAACGGGTGGAAACATCACATATCAGCCTATGTTGTGGGAGGCCGTTCTGCCACTGCAGCTCAAGGAGGGTGTGCTTTGCGGTGTACGAGTGGCTGAAGTGCATGCAAAGTTTCCTTGACATTTTTAGGATGTCTTGCATATGGGTGGAACACTTAAGGAAACGCTTGACAACCAGATTGAAAATGTGCGCCATGCAGGGCGCATGGCTCAGCCCTCCTTGACGCAGCACCAACACCATGTTCTTGCAGTTGTTGGTCACCATTGTTCCGACATTGTTCTCTTGGAGAAAGCCAGGATTTGATTTCTTGATTGAGGACACGGATGCAGTTCCTCCCCTGTGTGACTCTGCCCAGGCAAACGAGGTGTAGAACAGCGTGACACCGCTGTGCCCTGCACATGTGGTATGCTGGAGATGCACTGGGAATTGTCCCTACAGTGGAGGCTGAGGACGCAGTGGAGGATGAGGCGGACATTGTTGCAGGACCAACGGCGTGAGAACGTGGAGGCGGGAAGCGGTGTCACCTGGCCAAGTTGCTGGTGACTGTTAGTATTATCTGTTTTGTATATCTTGTGTACCGTATGTTAACCCTCAAATGTAAAGCACCATGGAATTAATAAATAAACAATAATTATAAATAATAATAATAATAATACCTCCTCCTCACTGTACAGCGGATCTGAGCCCACAGCATAGAGTAGTTCTTTAGTTGAGGGAACAGAAATGGACAGAGGCAGGTTGAGGACAGGTGAGGGCACAGGGCCTGCTGCTGGGCCATGCCAACTAAGGGTTGTGTCTGACGAACCCATCAACTCTTGGCTGGGGGTGGCTGATGTGACTTGGGATGAAGTGGATGACCGAGTCAACCAGTCTGCAACCGTTGGGTTGCTGGTCAAGACACGACCGCTACTTGACACTGGGAGCTCAGGCCTCTGTAACTGACCCCTGTTGCCATGCGCCCTTACTCTGCTGCGACCTGTGCCTGCGTCAGAAACATTTAGGCCTGTGGCCCTCCCCTGTGCATGGCCTCTCGCTTCTCTGTATGACATACTGTTCGATGAAAAAACTTAATTGTAAAGGACAAAAAGGCCTGTTATTTTCTACTTTGAAAAGAATGGCAAATATGCCCCTTCTTATTTCTTTCCCCACTAATGAACACTTATAAAAAAAAGCGTGATAAAGGCAGGGCAGGCACAGTTCTTTCTACCTGGCACTAACATGGACCTGTAACAGGACCTATTACTGCAAGGCACACTGTTCTACACCACTATACAGGCTCTCTGAAGCCAGGAAATAGGTGGGGTTTTTTTTAGCAATATTTCTCCGCAAATTAATTTGGATTAAAGCCAATTTTTTTGGAACTTCGAATTGAACTGGCGAATCAAACTTTTGAGAAATTCGCTCATCTCTAATTATTACTGTATCTTTAGGTAAAATATTACATAGGCCAAAATTTGGCTTATTTGGAATTTGGTGTCTGTTTTAGATATGTCTGATGTAATAGGCCTATATACTGGAGCAAAAAAATGTGCAGCAGAGGAGACAAACTCTTTCAATGAACTTTTATTGCAAGTCTAATTGTAAATATGCCAAATAGTGCTTGCACAATGCCAATCAGATAAGCACATGCCTATCATGCTACTGTGTGTACCTCAGATTAGTACTTTTCATATGTAGACTTTGGCTTACTTTCTTGGCAGGCATTTTGAGCTACTTAGGTTTTACTTCTTTTTTTATCAACCAAATAATTATCAACAGAGGTTATCATATTAGGTGAGGTTCTCAGCCATACTTTTATAAAAAAACTCACATCGGAAGGATGCTTTAAATGACCCCACAGGGAGAGGTAACCAATACAAATACTTTTAAGTTTTTTAAAGAAGAGATTCCTGCTCTCCTTACAGGTCTGTTTTAGTGTATTACTTGAATTCTCCATGAAACAATGCTAGATCATCTTTTCTTAGACTTTAGCATTGTGCAAATCTCCTCTCTTACTCCTCCATAAAATGTACAGTATAAATAAATTTACTACTAAGTATTAAGATCCCTCCTGTAAAGGAGCTGCTGTACCCCTAAGTAGTCTGTTAATACCAAATCAGAGCTGACAGTATCAGACTGTGTAGGAACACACCCCATTGACTGGGCAATGATAAAACCCAGTTATTAATTTATGCATAGATTTCTGGGAGAAATCACAGAGGTACATGCAAATGCAAAGTTCAGTAAGATGAACCAGGTCCCCTTTAAAGAGGACCTTTCACTACTAGTTCTTAGTATCTTTTAATAGACACAAATCCACTGATTCTGATGCAGTTGGAATTTTTTATTTAGTCCCCACCGTTCATGAGCAATCACTACTGTTATTTTTGGTGCCTGATATGCTATTTAGGCTCTGTACTGTCAGGAGGGCGGTGTCAGGCAGGAGCAAGCAAGGGGTGTGATTTTTCAGATACAGGAGAAAAAAAAGCATCATAACCTATCATCTGATGTATTCCGCCTTACAAAACCCAATGAAATGAATAGAAGGTGGAAAAAATTATTTGCGTTTTTTTCCCATCTCCCATTCATTTTAATGGGTTTTGCAAGTTGGAATCCACCTCTCTAGCTGAAGAAATCTGACTGATTTCTATTGAAATGAATGGTAGAGTTGAGAGGCGTTTTTGAGGTGGATTCTGCCTCAAAGATCTGCCTACAAGATAACAGTGTGTAGATGCCCTTAGTTACCCATACCATACTAATACCATTGTTGCTACAATAGTCCCTAATTTTCCCAGGGAGGTTTGGGAGCAGTCCCAAATATGGCCAGAGGGAGAACATAAAGCGGTTGTCCAGGAATTGGAGCAACCCATGTGGCTGGAGAAGTATAAAATAAAAAAAATGAAGCATACTTGTCTTTCCCCAGTGCTTCATTGTCCGCTGCCGGTGTACATTTAATTTGGGTGCCTGGATGCCGGAAGTCCTAAGGCTCATATGGCCACTCAGACTAAGCAGCAACTTCAGTGGTCACTGGCATGGTGACATATGTAATTGACATCACCAGTCCTTCTCCAGCGACCACAGAGGTCATTGATTGGTCTCAGTGGTCACTTGAGGCTGTGGACGTCCAGCATTCAGGCACCAGCACAAGACGGAATGGACATCAGTGGCAGACAATGGAGCACCAGGGACATGTGAGTATGCTTTATTTTTTTTATTTTACTCCTCCCCCACCCTCCACATGGGTTGCTCCAGTTCCTGGACATCTCCTTTAAACATTTGTCTATAATCACATGAAAAGTTGGTCAGTGTGTAATATTGATCTATTCACATAATTCTGAGTTGAGGGGTTTGTCCCTGCACAGTCTGGAACTGTCAGCATCTAGTGGACAATGTCAGACTCTGTAGGGATACACTTCAATACCCACCAGATAGCTGGCTGTTTCCACTGAAATTGGCAGGTTTTTTACAATCTGTAGGTGTCCATGTTGGACATACAAGCAGAAATGATACAAATCTAAGTAAAAGTGCAAAAAAAGAAAAAAAGCAGAAAGAGGCGCTCCTTGTGCAGAACCAATCAAAACTTAGGGGGCCCAATGACTAGCCCTTAAGACCCTTACGGATTGGGTGCTCACCTTTAAATATTGTGAAAAGACACAACTGCTAAATGGGCATATTCCTCCAATGGAAAGCAACGTTCACTGGCAAACGGCTTGTTGGAATGTCCAGAGTCGTACACAGCAGAATACTTTTCCTATGGAGCTGAGATAGCTCCAAAAAATTACACCAGGATATGCGCTCCTCACCAGAACCAATAATTCCAGATAAACCGCCAAATTGTTGTACAAGGTACCAACTTTTATTTATGTCTCAGATAATGCGTTTCGGGGTGTGCGCCGCACTACTCTGAGTGCACCCCTTCCTCAGATCATAACAGACATGAACCACAGCAACTATAATAAAAAAAAACACCCCAAAGCACGTTATAGAGACATAAATAAAATTTGGCACCTTGTACAACAATTTGTACAAGGTGGGGAGATGCTGTAGTCTATCACCTTCTTTAGTGTATTTTTTCCTAGTTTCCCTCTGCTGTCAGGAGTATCTATCATTGACTCTTTCATTGACTCCCCCAATCCCTTTTTAAATAATTTTTATATTGGTTGTTCCTGGCTTTTTAGTCAAATTTGTTACTCATTTTTACTACTTGTACCAATAGAAGTCACATTTTATTTGTACTCTGTTTACATTGATTCTAGTTTAGTAAATATAAGTTGCAGTACACAATGGTAGAATGTGACTAAGCTTTCCTGACATAGCTTATTGTTGACTGTATAACTAGATATGGTCAAAATGCTAAAATACTGTTCATATGGCCTCAATGTACAGTATATTAGTAAATGCTAGGTTTTGCTATGATTTTGCAATAACATTAACCCCTTAATAATACATGATGTTTGATAATGCCACTGTGTCACAGGGGATTATGGAATGTCATCAGCGAACAGCAATTTGTTGTTAAGACAGCAAAGAGCCTGTCAAAGACTTCCAGGCTTATCATTTCTGAATTTCTGTTACACATATATTGAATGAATGTTATATTAATGATGTCGGCGTGACCCCTGAGACCCAATCAGTGGTCGCTGACTGATTTTTTATGTTTGATTACCTCTCCTGGGCCTCTGCTTATTATACTTTGGGTCTGAAGAGACCCCGGAGTATAATAATAGCTTGTGAGTGGTGAACCCCAAAACTTTTGGGTTCAGCTGAACCCAAAATTTTGAAATTTTTTTTTGGGGCCACTATGGGATACTATATTGTGTGGAGGGGCCAATATGGGATATTATACTATGTGAAGGGGCCACTATGTGACATTATAATGTGTGAAGGGGCCTCTATGGGACATTATACTGTGTGGAGGGGCCATTTTGGGACACTATACTGTGTGGAGGCCACTATGAGACACTGTACTGTGTAGAGGGGCCACTATGGGACATTATACCGTTTGGAGGGGCCACTATGGAAAATTATACCGTATGGAGGAGCCACTATGGAACATTATACCGTGTGGAGGGGCCACTATGGAACATTATACCGTATGGAGGGGCCACTATGGAACATTATACCGTGTGGAGGGGCCACTATGGAACATTATACCGTATGGAGGGGCCACTATGGAACACTATACCATGTGGAGGGGCCATTATGGAACATTATACCGTGTGGAGTGGCCACTATGGAACATTATACTGTGTGGAGGGGCCACAATGGGACATTATACCGTGTGGAGGGGCCACTATGGGACATTATACCGTGTGGAGGGGCCACTATGGAAAATTATACCGTGTGGAGGGGCCACTATGGAACATTATACCGTGTGGAGGGCCACTATGGAACATTATAGCATATGGAGGGGCCACTATAGAACATTATGCCATGTGGATGGGCCACTATGGAACATTATACCATGTGGCGGGGCCACTATGAAACATTATACTGTGTGGAGGGGCTACTATGGGACATTATACTGTGTGGAGGGGCCACTATGGGACATTATACTGTGTGGAGAGGCTACTATGGGACATTATACTGTGTGGAGGGGCCACTATGGGACATTATACTGTGTGCACTATGGGACATTATTCTTAAAGGGTTTTCCAGGAATTGGATAAACTCTGAGGAGGCTAGAGCAGGAGTAACATAAAAACAAAAAACATACTCATCTGTTACTGGCACTCTGATGTCTGCCACCATGTCAGATGGGCCGCAAGGCTTCCTTGGACCAAGACATGGTGTGTGACTGAATGGGCTTTGGTGTCAGACACGGGAGTGCTGTTGTACAGTGAGTTTGTTATGTTACACCTGCCCAGGGCCCCCTTCCCTCTGAATCGACCCTGACTGTTGGCCCAGGATCCACAATTATTAAATGAAAGAGTGTCCTTTAAAGAGATTCTGCTACAACAGTGTAAAGGATGCTCCCTCCTCTTTTAACACCTTATCCACCTACCAATGAGAAGGGAGAGAGAGGCACTGGGGGCAGAGCCTCATTGTGAACTCACCACTGTAGAAGACAAGGACCGTGTCAGTAATGAGCTTCCGCCCTTTGCATCCCTAAAATATTTGAAAAGGTGCCTGGAGGAGGAGAAAGAGAGCACCATTTAGCATACCATGAATCCCCTGTACAGAGCACTGAATAAAGTAGTGAAATTAAAACAAAAAAAAACTTGCTGGGGTTGCTATTAGTATTGCTGTATGGCACATAGGGTTATTTAGCTTTAGAAACCCCATGTGCCTGGCATTAGTAGCAATTAACCCCATCATGTAAACTCACATTAACCCATGTATGCCTCACAGGACTCTCTGTGTGCGCCTGGCTGCACATGTACTTTCATTGCTTCTAATGGGAAAGTACAGGTGCGCCCTGGGAAATAGAAGTAAACACATGTGTCCAGAAGCATCTTGTGGCAGCATTTCTGTGTTATGGTTTGTGGTATATGACTTTAGTATAAGGGTCATCAGCCTTACAATTATTGCACGGCTCTCCGAGGACCTCATCTTTGTTTTTCTTTTTCATTTAAATTGGCATGCCATACAAAAAGGGTTGCCTACCCTTGATCTAGGCCATTCTGACCTAGCTGTTAGTAGATGTTGGGAGCTGTGGTTATGTGAGGATGCAAACAAGCTACGACCAGCCCTGACAGATCACCAGTAGAGAGGACCATTTAATCTGCTGACAAGCATGAGAAGCTCCTACAGTTTCCTAGCCTATCATCCAAACACAAATGGCACCTTCATTACACACCCCTGTGTCTGTCATTATGTGTCATTGTGTGTCATCATCTGCCATTGACATTGAGCTGCCATCATCTTCATTTTAAGTAGATCTGTAAACCAGAAACCTGGACTGCTACGAACTGGAACCGTATTGTCTTTAGGAGCAAATCTGGCTATTGTTTGGGATCTGATGTCAATTGGGTTCAAGTATTGAGGCCTTGTGAAGGGTGCATCAATCCTGCACTTGCTGTAGAGTGACACACTGTCGCAACTGCTGGTGTGGTGATCTGAGAGCCATCACATACAACCGCCATCTTTGGCAACCTGTGAGTGTGCGGGATCTACAGACTCATCAGCAACATCCGTGAGAAAATGTGCTGCAGGATACAATATGGAACCTGTATGCCTCCATGTCCAGCTGTATCTCATCTGGTATCCAGGTGACCCTCCTTTTGTATAGTTTTCCCCAATAAACGTATCCTTTTGCTCTAATATTATAATACATTTACACTTACATATATTAACATTACATTCACACATATAAAGTTTCCTTCTTGGTGCGTTATTTTTTTTGTCAATGAGTCTAGTTTATACTGTTATTATTTACAGATACAGTATGTCAGTCCAAATGTGACTGGCTCCTTATATTTCTCTGTATTTCTCCCAGTTTGCTTAAACTGCATTGTTTCCCCTTGTTAAGGCCTGACATTATGATATCTATTTTGGATATGAAACAGCTCTATGAAATATTATCCAGCAGAGGATATTTAATAAATCTTGCTCTGTGTTGCCATTGCATAATGTATCTTGATATACTTTGTGTCTCAAATATCATTGCTAATATGCATGTAATGACTTTGTTTTATTCTTGGAGAAGTGTTCCTCTAAAAAGTCATAGCATTTTAGTTTTTGCTCTCTGATTTTGTAAACTCAGGAAACATTCATTTTAACATTAAGATCCCTGAACTCTATTGTCTGGCATATCACTCCTGTTTCATCTTTCATTCTCTGTATTTGGGAGCAGTTTGCATTGACTTGTTTAGTATAAAAAATATAAAGTCTTAGCTAAGAGATTATTGTCTGTAGAAGGCTCTGGGCTTTGTAGAGGAAATTTTACAAGCACCATGGCAATACCACACCCAGGGCCAACATTAGGGGGGGGGGGGGGCAAACTGGGCAATTGCCCAGGGCCCCCATCTCCAAAGGGGCACCCGGGATACATAGCATCAGGCTTTTAGCCTGACGGCTTGAATCCCGGGAGCTCCACAGCTGTGTACACCGATCCTGTTTAATTTTATGACAGAGCAGGTAGCTGAAAGATCCCTGCTCTGCCATAGAGGACCACCGATGACGCACAGGACGTCGCGGCGTATGTGGCGTGATGACATCACTGCATCGCACCACCTGTGCCGCTACTACAAGCAGAGAATTCGGCTGCTCCACTCATCATGGGAGCTCTGTTGTACAGTCATGGCCAAAAGTTTTGAGAATGATACAAATATTAATTTTTACAAAGTCTACTGCTTCAGTTTTTCTAATGGCAATTTGCATATACTCCAGAATGTTATAAAGAGTGATCAGCTTAACAGCAATTACTTGCAAAGTCAATATTTGCCTAGAAAATGAACTTTATCCCCCAAAACACATTTCAACATCATTGCAGCCCTGCCTTAAAAGGACCACCTAACATCGTTTCAGTGATTGCTCCATTAACACAGGTGTGGGTGTTGATGAGGACAGGGCTGGAGATCAATCTGTCATGATTAAGTAAGAATGACACCACTGGACACTTTAAAAGGAGGCTGGTGCTTGCCATCATTGTTTCTCTTCTGTTAACCATGGTTATCTCTAAAGAAACACGTGCAGTCATCATTGCACTGCACAAAAATGGCCTAACTGGGAAGAGTATTGCAGATAGAAAGATTGCACCTCAGTCAACAATCTATCGCATCATCAAGAACTTCAAGGAGAGAGGTTCCATTGGTGCCAAAAAGGCTCCAGGACGCCCAAGAAAGAGCAGCAAGCGGCAGGACCGTCTCTTAAAAGTGTTTCAGCTGCGGGATCTGGCTACCAGCAGTGCAGAGCTTGCTGAGGAATGGCAGCAGGCAGGTGTGAGTGCATCTGCACGCACTGTGAGGCGGAGACTCTTGGAGCAAGGCCTGGTCTCAAGGAGGGCAGCAAAGAAGCCACTTCTCTCCAGAAAAAACATCAGGGACAGACTGATATTCTGCAAAAGGTACAGGGAGTGGACTGCTGAGGACTGGGGTAAAGTCATTTTCTCTGATGAATCCCCTTTTCGATTGTTTGGAACATCTGGAAAACAGCTTATTCGGAGAAGAAGAGGTGAGCGCTACCACCAGTCTTGTCTCATGCCAACTGTAAAGCATCCTGAAACCATTCATGTGTGGGGTTGCTTCTCAGCCAAGGGAATCGGCTCTCTCACAGTCTTGCCTAAAAACACAGCCATGAATAAAGAATGGTACCAGAATGTCCTCCAAGAGCAACTTCTCCCAACCGTCCAAGAGCAGTTTGGCGCTCAACAATGCCTTTTCCAGCATGATGGAGCACCTTGCCATAAAGCAAAGGTGATAACTAAATGGCTCAGGGAACAAAACATAGAGATTTTGGGTCCATGGCCTGGAAACTCCCCAGATCTTAATCCCATTGAGAACTTGTGGTCAATCATCAAGAGACGGGTGGACAAACAAAAACCAACAAATTCAGACAAAATTAAAGCATTGATTCTGCAAGAATGGACTGCTATCAGTCAGGATTTGGTCCAGAAGTTGATTGAGAGCATGCCAGGGAGAATTGCAGAGGTCCTGAAGAAGAAGGGTCAACACTGCAAATATTGACTTGCTGCATTAACTCATTCTAACTGTCAATATAAGCTTCTGTTACTCATAATATGAATGCAATTATATTTCTGTATGTGATAAAAACATCTGACAAACACACATAAAAACCAGAGGGCAGCAGATCATGTGAAAATATAATATTTGTGTCATTCTCAAAACTTTTGGCCATGACTGTATATAATTGTTCCCTCCTTATATTAGTCCCCTTTTATATTATAGTTCCTCCCTTATAACAGCACCTTTATAAATAATAGTACCCCCTTATAATAGCCCATATTATAAATAATAGTATACTTGTACGCCCCCCTTATAATAGCCCCCCTTAAAAGGGGAGAACTATTACAAATAAGTAGGGCTATTATAAGGTTGAAACTATTATAAATAAGGGAGGAACTATTATTTATAAGGGGGCTATTATAATGGGGAGACTGTTATATATAAGGGGGTTATTGTAAGAGATTAGATATATAAGGAGGGCTATTCTAAGGGGGACTATTTTATATAAGAGGGCTATTATAAGGGGGGCTATTTTATATAAAGGGGCTATTATAGGGGGGACTATTTTATATAAGGGGGCTATTATAAGAGGAACTATTATATATAAGGGGTTATTATAAAGGAGAAACTAATATATAAGGGGGTTATTATAAGAGGAACTATTATATAAGGGCACTATTATAAGGGGGAACTATTATATAGAAGTGTGGCTATTATAAAGATACTATTATATATAAGGGGGCTGCTATAAGGGGGAGACTGTTATATATGAGGGGGCTTTTATAAGGGGGAGACTTTTAAATATAAGGGGAATAGTATTTATAATGGATGAACTATTATACATAAGGGGCACTGTTATAAGAAGAATTATTATATATAAGGGGGCTATTAAATATAAGTGGGCTATTATAAGGGGGAACAATTATATATAAGGGGGAGATATATATAAGGGGGCTATTATTTATAATGGAGGAATTATTATATATAAGGAGCACTATTATAAGGTGAGACCATTATATATAAGGGGGGCTACTATAGGAGAGGAATTATTATATATAAGGAGTGCTATTATAAGAGAGGAATTATTATATATAGGGGGTATTATAAGGGGGGCTGTTATATATAAGGGGGGCTATTATAGGAGAGGAACTATTATATATGGGGACTATTATAAGGGGGAACTATTATATATAAGGCTGACTGTTATAAGGGGAAACTGTTACATATAAGGGGCTATTATGTATAAGGGAGGAACTATTATATATCAGGAGGTGTCTGTTATATATAAACGGGGAAATTATTCATAAGGGGGAGACTATTATATACAATGGGGCTATTATATATAAGGTGGATTGTTATAAGAGGACTATTATGTATACGGGAGGAACTATTTATAAGGGAGCTATTATAAGAGGAAATTATTATACATAAGGCAGGCTATTATTTACAAGAGAACTATTTATAATAGGCCTATAATAAGGGGGACATTATATGGGTGGCGATTATAATGTGGTCTCTTATTTATAAGAGGGAAACTATAACGAGGGTATTGTTAAAGGGGCTATTTATAATGGGGGACTATTATTGTTAAGAGGGCTATTATTTATAAGAGGGCAAATATTGATAATGTGGACTATTATTTATGAGGGGGCTATTACTGATAAGGAGGAACTATTACTGATATGGGGCACTGTTTATAAGCAGGGATTATTATTTATAATGAGGTGTAATAATAACTGATGAGGGGTCTCAAAAATCTATTAGGCGGTACAAAGGTGGTTATTTGACTTGTGTGTGGGCATAAGAGGGGGTGGTTGTTACTGTTTTGGTTGCAGAAAGGGGATATTATTAAAGGGGCTTCCACTGGAAATATGGCGGCGTTGTTGGTATATCAGCATTTGGGGATTTACTTTTAATTTTTCCCGGGCCACAGTTTGTCTTAAACCGGCCCTGACCACACCCACTCATGGGGAGCATATTTGTCTCTCAGCCCACTACTCTTGTAATTGGACTTGTCTTGTTATGCTTGGTCCGCTGCGAATCCAATCTAAATGTCAAAAAAAAGGATTGGGAAAGGTTTGAAACAGTGTGTTTAAAAACCCATTCACTTCAATGGGTTTTTAAAGCAATGCGCAGGTGTCGGACACAAAGTCCTGCATGTTCGATTTTGTTTCCGACCAAAAAACCGGGTTCGCGGCACAGAGGCTGCAATCGGACACCTGCACATTGCTTTAAAAACCCATTGAAGTGGATGGGTTTTTAAACAAACTGTTTCAATCCTTTCCCTATCCTTTTTTATGACATTTAGGTCTGATTCACAGCATACGGTCTCCGGGCGCAAGTGTGAACCAACCCTTTGTCGCGTAAAGACATAGTGTTAATACAGACTTAAATCATCAGAGTATAAATAGACAAAAGTTCAGGACTGATAATAGAAAAACTAAATCAGGAACAGGCCAGAGCATTTACATAACAGAGGTTGGATACAAAACAGAAATCCAAAGCAGGACAGGTAGCAGAGGTAATATATTGGGAAGCCTATAGACCAAACATTCATAGCAGAGGCCTAAATATCACAGGTAGCAGAGGTACATACTTAGCAGAAACCCTAAGGCCACGTTAAGCAGAGGTACAGCAGAAGCCCCTAGGCTAATCAATCATAGCAGAAGAGTGAAGGTCACAGGTAGTAGCGGTATAGCCATGGGCCAAACATTCATAACAGAAGCCTGAAGTCTATAAATCACAGAGGTATTAATAAGCCTGTGGACCAAATATTTATAGTGGAAGCCCAAAGGTCAAAGGTGGCAGAGGTACTAACATAAAGGACATACACGTCCACACAGGAGTCCATGGCAGAAGAGCAAATGCGTCCCAATAATTATAGACCAGACATCGGACAGAAACCTAATTCAGAAATACAGACAGATAGTGTTAGGGTTCAGATGCAAGGTCAAACAAAAGCAAAGGCTGGAGCTGGCTGATAACAGCAAACAGTAGAACCAAATATTTAAATTCAGCACAGCACTGCAAGGCAAGACAGACTCTCAGACGCTTTCACCAGAGCCAGTTGCAAAGTCAGATGGACTTTTGCAGCATCTGATAGTCTGAATTGTCACCAAACAGAAAACTGTACAAATAATAAATGCACTGCAAACTGAAACCAAAGCCAGAACCCACAACTGACTTTCTGGGTATATCAGAAACAGGAGTTTAGTCATACAGGCACGGGTCAAAACTGGGAGAAGACGTTAGAGGCAGAATCAGGAGACAAAGGCAATATCCACTAAAAATCCAAGGGTCAAATCCGAACGGGTATGTCAAAGGCAGAATCAGCAGTCAAAAGCAATATTCAAAGAAAAAGCCATGGGTCAGTACAGCAATCAAATACACACACAATCAGGTAGCCAGAAACTAGAGAAACTAAATTAGTCAGTGATCTGTGTCAGGAGGGCGGGGTCTTATATATGCCTCCTCAGCTGCTATTTGGACCAACCAGGAAACTTCTGAAACTGCAAAAGCTTCCCAGGTTGACACGGTAACCTTAAAGGTAAAGCAATTGAGAATCCTGACAGATAGCATACCCATGTCCAAACATCAGATCTTGAAACAAACAACAGAAATTGAAAAACCATGGTATTGCTAGAGAAGCATATTTTTAAACAAACAGGCGGACAGAGATTGACAGAAGGAGGCTTAGCAGGTGAGCAAACTAATCCTTAAAGAAATAGGAGCATACTCATAGCGGTAACCAGGTGACTAGGTCTACTGGGAAAGGTAGCACAACAGCAAGCAGAAAGTGCTGGAGTTACAGTCATTTGTTTACAATCAGATGTGACTTCCCATATTCTAGTCCAAATTTGCTTGAAAACAATTTAATAAAGCATTGCAACATGCTAGCAAAATCTTTGACAAGCTGCAAATCATGCAAAATCAAGTTCTGAAAAGTGGATCATCTTGTGACACACAGCCAAGATGGAAAGGACATATCTGTATGTATAGTATATAGTACAGTGTGTAGATCCCCATACATGTGCAGTATTTTACAATTATGATATAGAAATCTGCAAACATATCTCTTGAGACCAGCTCTCAGGACTGAATTATAACACAGTCTATATGAGAAAGTGTTTATACCCAAATGTATAAAATCTCTTTTAATATGTTTCAGATGCAAACTTCATTGCATTATAAGTTAATAATACCATTGCCATTGAAACAAGTGGTTTAACGTCTACTGGAATATCTTCTTATAGGCTCTTTTTTCTTTTCCTTTGAATTTATATATAAAAAGCAAATCTTTCATTTATGTTGTTTAACGGTGTTATATATTATGTCTTTATTAGCTTTTGTATTTATTGGATTTACATGTGTTTTCAATAGTATAGTTTTATAATATAGGGCTTATGTCTAGAGCAATATTTCATTACAGATTAGAACAGCAATTCTCAGCTGATATAAATTATATATAGTTTTTTAAAGTTTCACCCTAAAAGTGGACTTCATCAGTTGCTAAACAGAGGTGCCATAGAAAGCTTTAGCATTGGAAATCAGTTAGCGTTGTTTTTGATGTCAAGCTGTCAGCTATGAAGCCCATTCTGCAGTGTCAATGAATATGTTTGGAAATAGGAAATGCACTCGACTTCTAAGAATGAACTCTGAAGATGTTTTTATAAAACTGCAGGTTTTTGAAACATCTAAAAAGCAAGTCCCCTGAGGTCACCAGAAGCCATCATTAAAGAACAGGGTGGAGACTCAAAATATTGAAAAGTAAATTTACTTGTTGAGGCTTCGGTGTAATTGTATGCAAAATATATATTTTCCTTAATCCATAGGTCAATTTTTTTACACACTTAAATAAATGAGGTTTGCAGAATTCTGTATATTTCTACACATATAGCTATAGCATTTACAGTAGTTTTATTTTAAATGAATGCTTTTGTTTTATTATTCTCATACAACGCATTTTCTTGTATATATTTTGTGGACCTAATTTGTAATTCTTATCCATGCTGCTTACTTGCAAACCGTAAATGGGAACCATGCCAACTTTTTAGAAGTTCTTCTTTCTTGAGTGTGAATGGCGTACATGCAAGTACTTAAAGTCCCTGTATTGTTATTAGCCCTTTGATTAGCCTTTTTGTATATTTTTAGAGTGACCTGAATATGTGACTAACCTACTTTTCTAGTGACCTGATTTTACATTTGTGCCCCTTCCAAGGCATGATGTATGTTCTAAATATTCCATATTGATTCCTACTTCATGTTTGCTAAATGATGTGCAGGATATTTTATGAAAAACATAGAAGTTTTTAAATTGTATACATTATTATATACACATATTCATTACTGCAATTGTTGGAGAAGTACACAGGACTTTATAATAAATAAAAATCTTTATTTATATAGCGCCAACATATTCAGCAGCACTTTACAAATCTTAGGGTTCATCTATAGACAAAATCAGACATGAAAGCATAACTAACTGTACAATTCAAACAATAGGAAATAGAGTGGTAAAAGTGTTTGATTTACACAAAGGTCCAGACATCTTTTACACAAAAAATGGTAGTGCACATAATGTTGCATGAGCAAATCATCAGCTCGTACAGTGAGTGTATATGAAGTCCACTGAGTGCATGTAGCGTAGGGGCTAGTGTTGGATAAAGAGATCAGTAAGTGGTAGAAGGTGGATAAATGGAGACCTGTTAAATTACAGAAAGTGAAAGGCTTTCCTAAAAAGATATATTTTTAGGGCACATTTAAAACTGTGTATATATATGTGATATATTGTATATATATTGTAATATTTATTAATCTATCACACAGACTATAAGCACATAGAATCTCATATCCAGATGATCAAATTTAATGCAATTCTATTTCATTTTCATATTGTATATTTCAATTATATATTACTGCCATGGAACCAGTACAAACAGAGACATAGTTTACTTAGCCATATAAACCATCAGAAACCCTCTTCAAAAAAAAAAAAAAAAGTCTCGAAAAGCTTATTGTATAAGATTTCAATTAAAACATTTCATCACTTGGAGGATAACCACTGGGAGTGCCTCAAGTGAATTAAATGGTAGTACTCATGCTCGGCTACCATTCCACTCACTTCTAAAGGACTGAGTAAGATGCCAGCTCAAGAGGTTCCATAGATGTGAGTAGAGCTGTGGCTGAGCATGCATGCTACCGCTACATCATTTGGAGAAATTGGGAACCAAAGAACAATGCTGAGTATTTATCTACTAATATTCTTCAGAATTGTGACTAGTGGTACTTCCAAGGTTTCAAGGCTTTGTTTGTACAATTTGAACAGCACTGTGTGGAAACTACATCCCTACAATATATCTAGTTCTTTTTGAGTGAGGGGGTTTAAAACCCAAAATACGTATAAGACTATATACCTATTAAGCTATTAAAAGGCTAACAGAAATTAACTTACCTTATCCTCTCTTGGGAGGCAGCTATTTATGTTGTCACTGGCACAATTTTGCAAAGTATGATCTAAAAACTACTGCTACAATAAAACTTTTCACTCCATTGTACTCTGCATCTCTTATCAGATGGTTATTAACAATGTGATCTATGAAACTATTTGTGTTACTTAAAAGTGCTTTGTCTCTGTATATTCCCAATTGTTTTAAAGGAATTATGGCAAAACATATCTGACAGCAGGCATTAATTCCCTAGTTAGAATATAAATGCCATTCTTTGTTTGCCTTATTGGTTTGTGTGCTTATTTCACACAAGACAGCCGTATCTATTTTTATTAAGTAGATAATAAAGATAATGGAATTTACATTTTACTAAAATGACAGTAACCAAATTATAATTTAGCTAATATGTATGCCTAATAAGAAATAATCTGAGAAGATTTATGATCTGAGCAAAATACAGAGAAGTTGGCATTTTTTATATTATTATAATTTTTTGTGAAAACATTGTATCATATTTTTGCATATTTAAGATAAAGGTTTATCTATGTAAGCATGTTTTTCGGCAATAATACCACCTTTTTGCCAGCCCTGTCTAATCAAGCACAAAAGCTCCTTTACCCTATATTACGTTAACAGACCTGTCTGATCTGTCATAATGGATAATATTATATACTGTACAGGAGATGCTGCACACAAAAGCACATGCTATTTCTTGTTACCTTTTGCTGTATTACTGTAGATAGATAGATAGATAGATAGATAGATAGATAGATATTCTCAGGAGCACAAATGTGTCCTCTCAGGAGTACAGATGTGTCCTCCTGGCTGGACATGTACAGATACAGTATGTACTGTATATCACAAATTAAACAGTTTAAACACAAGATGATTTCATGACAAGTTATCACAATGATAAATTCATGAGAAATTGATTTAGCTAAACTGGAGACCAGTTAAATTTGGTCACATCTGTATATCACTTTGTCTCCTTATTACATACTGTACAGATAGTAAAGGAGTTTTTGAGACATTATGAGATAACAATGACCTGTCTTTATCATATTAACAATATCAGATTAATGGGGATCCACCCCCTGGCCACCCCCTGTATCAGCTGATTAAAGGGGCTGTGGCGCTTGGGTGAGCACTGCACACTTTTATTCTTGACTAAGACATCATGCAGTCATGTAGCTTTCCTGCAGCCAAGTCCCATTCAGTTGGACTGCAATGCAAGGCTACTCAATGTGTAACACTGTGTCTGCTATACAATGCAGACACTGCAGTGTTCACCCCACTCCTGCTGCTCAGTGGGCTGCCAGAAGTCAGACTAATCTTATATTGATGGTCTATCCTATGGATAGGTGATTGGTATTAAACACTCTAAAATTCCCTTTAACTTCTATTTTCTATTTCTATAGTCCTTACATGGTTTTTAGTAGGTAGTTGTAGAATGTTAGTGTACACTAACAACAGTGAGGGAATATTAAAAATGATTGTTTCATGTGTATCTGCTGTTCTGCTATAGTCTGAACCAGGGGCGCACCGCTAATGAGGCGAGGTGAGGCGGCCGCCTCGGGCGGCACTGTCCGGGGGGCGGCATTTTACTATTTAATGTAAGCCAGCCCAGGACAGGCCGCTTTAAAAAAAAAAAAAAAACAGAGCTGAGCGCGGCCTGTCCTGAGCTGGTTTACAAGACGTCGCATCTCAGCGCAGGCGGCAAAACAATGACGTCATCACGCCGCCTACGCTGAGACACAGACGTCGCGGACAAGAGGAGGAGGCGGCGGCTGCATCAAGGCATCGCAGGTGAGTATAGCTTTTTTTTATCTATATAAATAGGCCATAACCTGTTGGAGTATCCCCGGCAGGTCAGGGCATATTTATTTACCTACCCGCGTCTGCTCGTGGCCGCCCCCCGCTTCCCCTTCTGCTATGGGCCGCAGAAAGGGAAGCGGATGCCGCTGTGAGCGGCCGCGGGCATCGGTAAGTTTGGCCGCGGGCCGCAAATACTACTATTATTATACTCCGGGGTCTATTCAGACCCCGGAGTATAATAATCGGAGCCCTAGGGTTGGTGAGGGAACATAAAAAACAGTGTTACTCACCTCCTGCGATCCGATGTAACTCCGAGCAGGCTTGAGGCCTGTGGTGACGTCATCAGGTCGCGTCGCTGGCCTGATCACGTGACGTGTGTGCGCAATTAAACAGGGCCGAAAGCTGCAAGGAGTGCACCGGTGTCCAGGATAGGTAAGTAACTCTGATTTTTATGTTTGTATTCTCCCCTGGGTCTCCAATCATTATACTCTGGGGTCTGAAAAGACCCCAGAGTATAATAATAGTTCATGGGTGGTCCACTATGGGGCACTAATACCCTGTGCAGGGACCACTGTGGAGCATAATACCCTGTGCAGGGACCACTGTGGAGCATAATACCCTGTGCAGGGGCCACTATAGAGCATAATACCGAGTGCAGGGGCCACTATAGAGCATAATACAAGTGCAGGGGCCACTATGGAGCATAATACCAGTGCAAGGGCCACTATGGAGGATAATACCAGTGCAGGGGCCACTATGGAGCATAATACCCTGTGCAGGGGCCACTCTGGAGCATAATACCAGTGCAGGGGCCACTATGGAGCATAATACCGTGTGCTGGGGCCACTATAGAGCATAATACAAGTGCAGGGGCCACTATGGAGCATAATACCAGTGCAGGGGCCAATATGGGGCATAAAACTGTGTGCAGGAGTTGCTGCGGAACATAATACCGTGTGCAGTGGCCAATGCGGGGCATAATACCGTGAGCAGGAGCCACTATGGAGCATAATACCGTGTGCAGGGGCCGCTGAGAGGCATAATACAGTGTGCAGGGGCCGCTGCGGGCCATAACACTGTGTAATACTGTGTGCAGGGGCTGCTGTGGAACTTTATAGTGTGTGTAAATGGGGCACTATAAACATGGGCTATGGCACCTGTTTATATTATACGCTGTCTGTTTATAGTGACCGTGTGATGTAATTGTAGCCTTGTCACATACTGTAGACATGTACAGGACGAGGCTGCAGTTACATTACATGGCCGCTATGAGATGAAATACACTATGTAAACAGAGAAGCGGTCACGGCGCTTACACAGGTACCATTCAAACAGCTGATCAGTGGGGGTCCTGGGTTTTTTAACCCCACTGATTAGTTTATTAATGACCTGGAAAACCTTTTAATTAGTTAACACCTGGGGTATTATTAATAAGGGACACTATTTATACAGGGTACACACGGACATTATTAATATAACGATGCACTTGGGGGTATTATTCATTATGGGGGGTTATATCATATATTTTATAATTGGGGGTAGCAGCAGGATGGGGGCTTTGTGTAGGTGAGGACAATGTGGGTTGGATGCCTGGAAAAGTGAGGAGCCAAAGATGTCTGTGTTGCAACCTTTACAGAGACAAGTCACAGATGGAAGAAGTGGTCATGGCGGTCCAAAGGGAAGAGAAGGGAAATGTGACCGATTAGTCAGAGACGTCACCGGTAAGTCACAAAATGTTACTGGACTGTATTCACCTAAATGATAGAGGATAAATACCTGAGTGATGGGGGTCAGTCAGCTGAGACCCCCCACTGAGCCTGAGAATTGGGTTTTTCCCCCCACTAGGTGGGAATTCAGCCTGACCGCAGCCATATATATAGGTGTGTCACTTGGTGGATGGACGAACCCGCGTGGCTCTCATTCACTTCAATGGGAGTGCCAAAGATACCCAAAGTCCAGTACTCCGCTATCTGCGGCGCTCCTATTATAGAGAATGGGGGCCACGTGGGCTCGTCCATCCACCAAGCAGAAGATGTGTGAAGTTACTTTCATTGCTAATGCCGTGTTGTTGATCTGATACTGAAGTAATACATGAAGAAGAATTCTTAAAAACTGTTTTATAACTTTGTGTATTGTGTATATTGTGCGACGATAACAGTGTGTTAAACTAGTAGCATGGAAACTCAGTTTTTTTTTTTTTTTGGGGGGGGGGGGGGGCGTCTTTCTATAGTCCGCCTCAGGCAGCAAAGAGGCTAGGTTCACCACTGGTCTGAACATATGTAGAGAATTGTACTTAGGATATAATAATTCAGTAATAAATAATGGTATTGTGAACCGAGAGCAAGGCAGGTGGTTTGGACTCCGCAACCAGAAATGAACGCACACGCGGTAGTTCAAGAAAAAAAATATATATTTACTATAAGTTAATAAAGGCTAGTTAAAGGTAAAATGACAGGGCTAAAGACAAGCAAAATATACAATATAGCATGAACAATTTCAAGGCAAATTCTGCAATGGTTTCCCCCCCTTCCCCCCCCCCCCCCCCCCCCCCCCCACCCCCACCACAACAAACTAAAAACCAACCCCCCCCCCCCCCCCCCCCCCCTTCTCGTGCCCCCCCCCCTCCCCCCCCCCCCCCGGCCCCCCCCCCCCCTCTGTGGACCCCCCCGGGGGGCCCCAAAGCCCCTCCTTTTCTTTTTATAGCGAAACGTCCTCTCCTCACGGTTATCAGGATCTTGGGAGAAATGAAGTCCTCTTTAACAGGGAAACCCAATGAATGCAATGTAATCCAACAGCAGATTCCACTCAGCACACTGACAGTCCTGCCGAATCCATACACTGAGCTGGGATGTAAGCCGGGGTTTAGCAGGTGCTGTCCAGTACATCAACAGCACTGCGAGTCTCTATCTGTGGTATCCATATACACAGTCACAATGTCAGTCTCACTGATCAGCCACTGAGCACAGTTCCTTTCACGTGGACTCACTAGTCCTGTTGTCTCTTTACACTCTGTTTGTCTCTGGACCAAGATACAGCTTAGCTGTACAGAAAAATCTCCACACCAGTTCAATACAACACTTGCTAAGATGGCTGCTGCTCTCTGTCTCGTCACTTCCTGCTTCTCTGCTCACACTCTGTCTGCAGAACAGACAGGCTGATATAAAAGGGGGGGGGGGGTCACTCCAGCATCATGTCACAATTACAATGGCTGCTGTCTTAAAGGAACAGAATCACAGAAATACATTCAACATTAACAGTTTATACAGACAAATGAAGCTTAGGACAACATTGGCTGTCTCTTACATATTCCCCCCCACTTTAAGATTGGCAGTCCCTGCCTATGACTGTATATCCAGAGGGTTGTACTTTTATGCACAGGGTGGTAGTATACCGATGTATGGCAGGCCAAACAAACTCATCCTGCGCATACCGAACAGGGGGAATACCAGCATTTGGCCTAGTGGTCCGTCTGAGGACCGGTGGTATATTATGGGGTGCTGCAGCTATGGGCTGAGAAGGACCAGCGGATTCCGCACCAGAGGGGGCACAGGCCGGAGATACAGTAGTCACAGGTGGAACATCCCCAGGAGCAGGGATCGGCCAACAATCATCCTCCTCGTCGGAGGCCCATTCCGCACCTCCATTCTCTGACTGTGGGAGCTCATTCACATTGGCAAGCCCATCATGATTTGTCCCTTCAGAATGACACAGGCGCAACATATTTCGGTGAAGTACTCGAACACAATCAGTTCCTTCTTTCTGGACCTGGTACACTGGCCCATTCGCATACTTGCGGCCAACAACACGATACGGCAAAGCCTCCCATCGGCTTTCCAATTTCCCTTGGGGTTTCTTGACACGAACTAGCACCAGGTCGCCTGGTTGCAATGGTGCTTCTTGCACTGGGGTCTTATCAGGATGGGGATGTTCTTGCAGGCGCTGCCGCACCAATCAAGGGGCCCCCCCCCCCCCCCCCCCCCCCCCCCCCCCCCCAGCCGGGGGCCCCCCCCCCCGCCCCCCCCCCCCCCCCCCCCCACCAATCCCCCCCCCCCCCCCCCCCCCCCCCCCCAAAGAAGGTTTTAAGGGGGGCCCCCCGTTGTAGAATGGACCCGATTGTTATAGGCCCACACCATTTCAGACAAGAACTGAGGCCACTGTAACTTCTTGTCTTCCTCCAGAGGGCCCGCAGCATCTGGAGCAGAGTTCTGCTGAATCTTTCACAGGCCCCATGGGGGGGGGGGCTTCCGGCCCCCCTGAGGGTGGTATGGAGTCGTGTGCGACTTCTTTATCCCGTAGATATGTTTTATTTTTTTCATTACGTGTCTTTTTTCATTCGTGCCTCAAAGCAGGCACCCTGGTCGGAGTGGATGCGTTTAGGGCACCCATATACTCGAATGAAATTTTGGCACAGGGCCCGGGCTGCTGACTCAGCTGTCTGGTCCTTGGTGGCGGTTACCACCGCAAATTTGGTGAAGTGATCCACCATTACGAGGCAATACTGGTGTCCGCTATTGGATGGGGGGCCCACCATTAGATAGTCTATCATGACGATTTCTAAAGGTTCCTGGGTCACGATGGTTTGCAGGGGAGCTCTCTGTTCTATTGCCTTATGGATCTCACAAGTTCGACAGCTGCGGCATACTTCTTCG
Organism: Leptodactylus fallax; assembly: GCA_947044405.1. Taxonomy (NCBI): domain Eukaryota; kingdom Metazoa; phylum Chordata; class Amphibia; order Anura; family Leptodactylidae; genus Leptodactylus; species Leptodactylus fallax. The sequence continues at coordinate 2,085,267 of CAMRHE010000343.1, read as the reverse complement.
ACCATTTGACGAAGACCAGGGCAGTAAATCAGTCGCTGTAACCAACGAAAGGTCTTCTCATGACCAAAATGTCCATTCTTATTATGAGCCTCAACTCGCCAAGGAGCGAGCCAGTTCACTAGGCACCACAATTTGGTATCGAATGTCGATCTCAGAAGGTAAATAGACCTTTCGGCATAGCACTCCATTTTCATCATCTCCAACTTTTCCCACTGACTCAGAACAGATAATATCTCACGTGTCAGTCGTTTTTTTTCCTCTCTACAGGGCTTCTGGCCTTTCTCAACACACTTGATCATCTGTGCCAGCCCCTCATGGGTCTGTTGTATCTGTGCCCATTCCTGTCGTGAGGGCCAAACCAAAGAAAGGAGCCATTTCAGTCCCCTCCATCTCAAACTGATTAGTGGCGGTCAAGGCCTGTGAAAATCTGCTGAAATCGGGCACCTCCACATGCTCCAACTCATGATGCACGTCTTCTGTGGGGGGTCTGGGCGGTCACCCTAGAAAGGCCCGTCAGCATTACCTAACCTTGGTTCTCTGTCTTGGACCGGACGCTTTAATGCGGTAATTGAACTTAGTCATTCGCCCCCCCCCCCCCCCCCCCCCCCCCCCCCCCTTGGCTTTTTCCAGGTGGCCTAGTGGGTTGGTTGTCAGTCAGTACTAAAACTTCAGCACCGGTCAAATATTCAGAGAATTTCTCGGTCATGGCCCATACCAGTGCCAACAGCTCCAACTTAAATGAACTATAATTCTCGGGGTTTCTTTCAGAATCTCTCAAAGACCGGCTGCCGTACGCTATGACCCTCTCCTGGCCATCCTGAAGCTGGGAAAGCACTGCTCCAAGACCATACAGGCTTGCATCCGTATACAGCTGGAACGGCAAGTGGTAATCAGCATATGCCAAGATTGGGGCTGTTGTCAGTGCATCCTTTAATGCCTGGAAGGCTTGTTCCTGTTCAGGTCCCCACTTCACGGACCGGTTTTTTGGGCCACCGGGTGTGCCTCGTAGGAGAGCATTAAGTGGTGCTGCTACCTTGGCGAAATCCTTAATAAACCGTCGATAGTAACCGGCTACTCCAAGGAACGCCCTCACTTCTCGCAGGGTAGTCGGTATTGGCCAATCTTGAACAGCCGCTATCTTGTCTCTTGATGGTCTCACCCCTTCTCCTGATACGCGGTGACCCAAGTAATCAATTTCAGATTGGAACAACCGACATTTACTGGGTTTCAATTTGAGCCCATGTTCCCGCAATCTTCGAAATACTTGCCCCAACTGGTGGAGATGGTCTTCAAAGGTCGCAGAATACACTATAATGTCATCCAAGTAGATGAGAGTGAACTCAAAGTTGAAGTCACCGAGACATTTCTCCATCAACCGCTGAAACGTTCCGGGTGCGTTTGTCAACCCGAAGGGCATCCGGTTAAATTCGTATAGTCCCATGGGCAAGATGAATGCCGTCTTCTCCTTGTCTTTTGTGGCCATCGGCACCTGCCAATACCCACTAGCCAGATCTAGTGAGGAGAAGTACCGGGCTCTCCCTAGCGCTGAGAGGGACTCCTCAATCCGTGGCAAGGGGTAGGAATCTCGTACGGTGCAAGCGTTTAACTTCCGATAGTCTACGCAAAATCGGATGGACCCATCTTTTTTTCTTACTAACACCACAGGAGCCGCCCAGGGACTCTGGCTTTCTTGGATGATCCCACCCTGTAGCATCTTAGCTAACAGTTCTTTCACTTCCTGATACAACTGTGGAGGAATTTGTCGGTAGCGCTCTCTAATTGGAGGGGTGTCTCCTGTGGGAATCTCATGGTAGATCCCTGTGGTACATCCAAAATCTTCAGCATACCGTGCAAAGGTGGCTTGGTTCTCCCACAACAGCTCATCTACCTTCTGCACACATTCCAGAGAACATGAACTTGCATCCATCTTCATCTGTTCTCGAATTGCACGGCCATTCCATTCAGAGGTGGGTTCCTCATCTTCTCCCATGGACACAGTTATGGTCCACTCATCCCTTTCAGTCGGCTTCAGCTGCATTGGAGTTACTTTCCTTACTTCCTCCGGAGTCACATAGATGTTAGCCAGCAGCCTCCCTGGGGTCAGGTCCACACTCTGGTCCTGAGTGTTTACACATCGAAGTGGTACTCTTCCATTGCGAACTATTGCCAAGGAACGGGCCACTAGCGGATCAACACCTCCTTCGGCTGCCTGCAGTGGTTCTACCAACACAGCTATGCCCTCTAGTTTCCGACAGGTGCCTACGGGCATAGACACTATTGTCTCCCGACTGGGTGGCAGTGTAACTTTTGTATGCAAAGGAACTGAAATTCGAGCCAGAGGACGCTGCGCATCCGAACTTTTCTGTAAGCCACATGTCCGGATCAGCCGCTGGAAAGCTGTTTGAGTAGGCCGATGGGTGGTGGTTTCTTTCCAATAACCGTGACCTTTCTTTTCAAAGAGGATCTGATCTAATTCTTTTAACACATTCATCCCCAAAATGACAGGGACCTTTACTTCATGTGACTCCTGTACCACCACAATGCCTTTCCTACCTAGATCTTGGCCACATACCCGGACATTCATCCAGGCCACTCCCACGACCGGAACTGGTAACTGGTTAGCTGCGACCACTCGTACGAATGTATGGGGATCATATTTCACATGTTGCCGGAAGTACCGTTCATAACAGTCTCTACTCAAGGTCGTTACTTGGGAACCCGTGTCAATCATCCCGGTAACCGGAATACCCTCCATTTCCACCTGTATGACAGGACTTGCAGCGATCAGGTCATCATCAGGGCATTCTCCCCACATAGTCTCCTTGTCAGTCTCCCCTACTACACGCCCTTCAGCAGCAGGGGACTTCAGTTTAACGGCGGTCTCTCATAAGTTTGTCGCTGCTCTGGACATCTAGCAGCAACGTGGCCCATCCGTCCACACTCCCAGCAGCGTATCTCCCGTCGTTCTGGCCATCTGTTTGGGCCCCTTCGGTAAGCCCCTTCGATTTCTCCTGAGCACTGCACTAAATGATTTGGACCCCTTCGGTAGGTCCTATCCTCACCCCTCCAGCGGGGTGGTGGGTGATTCTGATTTTCTGGGTATGGACGGCTCACCCTTTCACCTCCAGTTTTCTGGAAGTCTGCAATTTTCATAGAATGTTCATCACAACGGGTGTGCAAGTGTTCCATTTGCTCTTGCAGTTTCTGCATTACTGTGAGAATTTCTTTAACCGTCCCCTTTTCTACTGTCTCTGAGCCAGAACTAGCCCCCTGTGACAAAGTAACTCCAACTGCGGTCTGCGGCCTCGGGACCATACTATTGGCACGGGAGATGGCCTCTACCTGTACATCATGGAATTTAGCATCAGTCTCTCGTCGTATAAAATCCTGCATAGTCACAGTTAAACTGCCGTCACGTATCCCCAGGACAAACTGGTCACGGAGAGTCCGATCAGGGTTACAGAAGGCTGGCGAGCCCCCTCTTTCCTTCCTTTGAATATCTCGGAGCAGTTCTTGTAGGGCATTTGCATATTGGGGAAGGCTTTCATTCTCCTGTTGTACCCTCTGGAAGAACCGAGCCTGCAGAGACCCCAGCAATGCAGTTTCTCCATAAATGGTTTCTAGAATCTGGACTACTTGCTCAAATGTCTGCCTTTGTTCAAATGGCCTCAGTATCACCGTGGTCTTAGCATCCCCTTGTAATGTCAATATTGCTAGCTCTACTAGTACTTCTGGTGCGGTCTGGTACATTCGCTGTATCATTCGTATCTGTTCCACCCACATACTCACTGACATATTATTGCCATCAAATTTAGCTAACTGACTCATTATAGCCCCTGCTGGCATTCTTCCTCCAGCACCATTCTCCCGAACGGGTGCGTCACCGTCCATTCTGGTAAGCGGATCCTGCCGACTACGCCAATTTGTGAACCGAGAGCAAGGCAGGTGGTTTGGACTCCGCAACCAGAAATGAACGCACACGCGGTAGTTCAAGAAAAAAAATATATATTTACTATAAGTTAATAAAGGCTAGTTAAAGGTAAAATGACAGGGCTAAAGACAAGCAAAATATACAATATAGCATGAACAATTTCAAGGCAAATTCTGCAATGGTTTCTACTTTTACTCTGTCCACTTCTGCAGTATGGACACTGAATGAACAATATACTCAAAACTATCCCTAACTGACCCTGACTTCACATTTGGGTGCACCCCCTTTTCCCCAGTGGTCCAGGTGGACCGCTTACAGTCTGTAGAAGCGCGCGGTGGGGCCCAAAGTCGTTCCTTTCTTTTATAGCGAAACGTCCTCTCCTCACGGTTATCAGGATCTTGGGAGAAATGAAGTCCTCTTTAACAGGGAAACCCAATGAATGCAATGTAATCCAACAGCAGATTCCACTTAGCACACTGACAGTCCTGCCGAATCCATACACTGAGCTGGGATGTAAGCCGGGGTTTAGCAGGTGCTGTCCAGTACATCAACAGCACTGCGAGTCTCTATCTGTGGTATCCATATACACAGTCACAATGTCAGTGTAGCCCTATTTGGGGGGGGGGGTATGAGTATTATCCCTCCCGCAACAGACTCTGGCGCTGACCTGTGTGTATAATGGGACCTGAAGCCTTCGCTGAAGGGAAGAGTGGGAACATATATGAAATATATCAGTGCCTCCACCCAGGATAGAGCCTCTGTATTACAGGGAGGATCTCTTCCTGGGACTTACCCATGAGGTACAGTTAGTAGCCTTAACAAGGATCACTGTACTAATCTCACAGTCTGAAGAATACATACAGATACCACATAAGGTTATAACAGTAGCTTTATAAGAATCAACAGGGTAATAATACATACATAAAATATACTCAGAACACAGCAATACTACAACAACCAGCAAGTCCTCAACCGTCTTAGGTTATATACCCGGGTATATATATATATAGATATATAGCAAGAGTCCAGTGCACAATACCTCCAGGCAACAGAAGAGATGCAGGGGCCCCTGTGGATGACTGTGGATCCTCGGATTCTTCCAGGAGATGACAGACAGCCGATCAGGAGATGATGATGATGATGGTGAGATTCTTCACAGGCAGCAAACAGGGCGACGGTGACGGCAGTAGATGCAGGCCTGACTACCCTAACACTGAGTCCTTAACCTGCCAGCTAAACTACTAGTGCCACCGGGCCTCTAACTAGCTAGTTGGCCTTCGGAAGCCTAACCTATCACTGCCCTGAACTATATATATATATATGGATCCCTAACTACGGTTACTAGCTAGGTCCTGTGAGTATATAGGGGGTAACACATACCTAACTATATACTGTGAAGTAAAGAGGAACAAGTGGCTCTTAGACTCCCCCAGACATAACATGTCTGTCTCAGCAGCTCTGCTCACATCTCTCCCCCCCAGCAGCTCTGCCTCACATGTGTCTGACTCACTGTATTTACAAAACAAAACTTGCACTAAATGCCTGGGGTCTCTGAAGCCAAACTGCAGGGGCAAAGAAGCCAGATACATTATATACTAGTAGAAATGGCAGTTCCCTACACTAGTCTCACTGATCAGCCACTGAGCACAGTTCCTTTCACGTGGACTCACTAGTCCTGTTGTCTCTTTACACTCTGTTTGTCTCTGGACCAAGATACAGCTTAGCTGTACAGAAAAATCTCCACACCAGTTCAATACAACACTTGCCAAGATGGCTGCTGCTCTCTGTCTCGTCACTTCCTGCTTCTCTGCTCACACTCTGTCTGCAGAACAGACAGGCTGATATAAAAGGGGGGGGGGGTCTCACTCCAGCATCATGTCACAATTACAATGGCTGCTGTCTTAAAGGAACAGAATCACAGAAATACATTCAACATTAACAGTTTATACAGACAAATGAAGCTTAGGACAACATTGGCTGTCTCTTACAGTATAATTGATTTGCATTAGTAGTGATGTCTGTGCAATGATAAAAAATATCAAAACTTAGTTTTTGTTAGCTTCTAAAACTGAAAACAATTGTCTAGTATAAAGTGTATTATTATTACAAGTACTATAAGAAGGTTATAATACGTAAAATTCATTGAAATCCTTCCCTATGTGACATACAGATTAAGCACTTTTTAACTTGACTTTCTGGAGCGTGATAAGTTTCTGCACTGTTATTTTAACCGTTGCTACATTTGTGTTATTTTGTTTTACAATGTGAAAATGCTTAACTGACAAAATTAATACAACGCAATCCTATGGGAAGTTGTTTGTCAACGTTCACACACTAAAGAGCTGTCACACACTACGGTAAATAACTGTCAGCTACTGGTGTTCTTTTTTGCTCATAATTAACAAAATAGCAGTTTTGCTAAGGGTAAGGAGTAAAAAAACAGAGCTGTTCTTTTGTTAGGAAAATAAAAGTTTCCAACCTTGTCAACTTCTTAAACCCGAGATTCCTAGATCACTGTAAAATTGGAGAATAAGGGGAGTACTAAGGTTTACTGCTGTGACAAACATAATATGTACCTTATATACTGTAAATCAGTCATGTCAAACTCAGGGTACCCCGAGGGCCACATGAGTAACAAGAGGTTGTTGCGAGGGCCGCACACAGCAGCTAATGTCACACACGTATTTTAACAGCAGTCATGAAAACAAGATATGAAGTAGTAATATGTAACAGCAACATATATTTGCAGTGCGCAACAGCAACTAATATATTTAACAAAAATACAGCAATTAAAAACTAAACATTTATTTGCTATCATTTTTTTCAATCATTTTTAGTGTTTTGTCCTGAGGCTTGACACCTCTTTGTGCTTTGTGCTAATAGGCCTATTCATTATATTATATTATTATATTATTATTTATATTATTATTATGAATTTTCAATATGTATTTATTTACTTTATATTTATTTAATGGGCGTCTGTAGGATTTGTTCCTTTTGGTGTTCACCCCTGGTATTTGCCTCCAAGGGTGCACATGTATTTTAATTGCTTTTAATTTTTCCTTGTTTGCTGTGTTATTTAATAAAGAAATTTTGTGTGTGCTTTATATTGGATGCTGTTTCTCCTTTGTGTTCGATTGCATTTTTCATCCAATCAGCACCACTGTTTTTTGCATCACAATTATTTATAATCTGAGTGCTCACTCCTCTCTTTAGTTTTTAATGGTTACATACAGGAGGGCCACTCACTTGCTTGGACTTTGCCTGTGCGGCAGTGGGTCCCTTCTTCCTCAGCACGGTCACAGTATCCCAGTCACTCTCAGCCACGACTCTTCCTCCGCTCACAACAAAACTGACTTAGGTGATCAGCAGCCACACGAGCCGCAGATGTACAAAACTCACGATCAGCACTTCCGGGTCGTCATTCATTGATCACGTAAGCAGGTCATATGCAGGGATATGGGCCAATCAGTGGCGTAACTAGGAATGGCTGGGCCCCAAGGCGAACATTTGACATGGGGCCCCCCCAAGCCGCCGCCCCCAAAACCGCCGCCCCCAACCCCCCCACACACACAAACCGCATTCCTGCGCACACTATTATGCCCCATAGTGGCCCCTGCACACGGTATTATGCCCCATAGTGGCCCCTGCACACGGTATTATGCCCCATAGTGGCCCCTGGACACGGTATTATGCAGCATAGTGGCCCCTGCACACAATATTATGCCCCATAGTGGCCCCTGCATATAGTAGTTTGCCCCATAGTGGCCCCAGCACACAGTAGTTTGCCCCATAGTGGCCCCGACACACAGTAGTTTGCCCCATAGTGGCCCCTGCACACAGTAGTTTGCCCCATAGTGGCCCCTGCACACAGTAGTTTGCCCCATAGTGGCCCCTGCATGCAGTAGTTTGCCCCATAGTGGCGCCTGCACGCACAGTAGTTTGCCCCATAGTAGCCCCTGCACACAGTAGTTTGCCCCATAGTGGCCCCTGCACACAGTAGTTTGCACCATAGTGGCCCCTGCACATAGTAGTTTGCCCCATAGTGGCCCCTCACACAGTAGTTTGCCCCATAGTGGCCCCTGCACACAGTATTATGCCCCATAGTGGACCACCCATGAACGATTATTATACTCTGGGGTCTTTTCAGACCCCAGAGTATAATGATCGGAGACCCAGGGGAGGAGAGAAACATAGAAAACACTGCAACTTACCTCTTCCTCGCTCCGGTGCACTCCCCGTGCGCTACTTCGGCCATCTTCAATTTCGGACCGGATCTCGCGCGATCCAGGCCGGCGTCGCGACGCATAATGGCGTCGGCTGACGTCTGGGACGTCACCAAACAGGCCCGAAGCCTGCGGAGCGGCGGAGAGGTGAGTTACGGTGTTTTTTATGTTCGCTCACCTCCCCTGGGCCCCCGATCGTTATACTCCGGGGTCTCAAAAGACCCCGGAGTATAACGATAGCAGTGATTGTGGGGTTCGCCGCTGAAGAGCCGGAAGTGCTGATCGTGAGTTTTGTACATCTGCGGCCCGCACAAAAGTCTCAAACTTTGTCTCTAACAAAGTCTCTGACTTTAGAGACAAAGTTTGAGACTTTTGTGCGGGCCGCAGATATGCCTGTAAAGGGCCGCATGCGGCCCGCGGGACGCATGTTTGACATTCCTGCTGTAAATGATATCATCACTGTAAGGTGTCCATCTACCACTGACTATTGGCTTAGAGGCTGTCAGCTGATGTCAGGTGACCCCAGTACATTGCAGTGACTCACAGACATGTGTCTCTTCTGTAATTTTACTGCACAATACATGCAGCGGTGGCCATTTCACTTCATCCGAGACAAATCATTATTTACGCTAGGTTCACACTAGCATTCAGCTCTCCGTCATTTGGGTCCACATGGGGACTGGAAAGACGGAGAGACTGTCCGCTTAAAAAGTGGTTACCCGTGGACACCCGCAGAACCCATAGACTATAATCAGTATAAAACCGGCGAAGAGTAAAATCCTTCTTGCAGGACTTTTCTCTGCGCCGATTTTAGGCGGAATCTGCAGTGGAGATCTGCATCTCCTACGGAGACTCCAACGCAGATTTGAACCTAGCCTTATACAATTTAGAATATTTGGGTTAAACCCAGCTCGGGATAAATTGGTTCACCCATCTCTACGTAGGACCTATACAGTAGTTACTAAAACAATTTTTAGGCAGAATTGTTTTAAAGATGTAGTTCATCTTTTGTGGTCAAATTTAGCTTCTGACAGGAAGCTGCAGTCTTTCAGTGTTAGTCATGCAAGATGGGGTTTTACATGTTGTAATTTTGTCAATAATCTGGGAAAGTCCAATCTCTGTTGGGGCCAGAGTGCTCCCTCATGCCATCCTGTCCTAACACACTGTAGACTGTGAACATTCATTTGCTTCCTTGTAAGACAGAGCCTTGTTTAGTGTGATACTTGTGCTGCTGTCAGAACCAATAAAGGTCAACTGTTGTAGAGACAAATTGGTTTTGACAAGTTTAATGACCCCAAGGAGAGAGGAAAAATGTTGCAACTTTGATAGCAAATGGAGTATAATCGGTTTACTCAATCAAACAGGCAACATGTTAAACCTACCAGATACCCTCCTGCTGACCACTTACCTTATTCAGAGAAGGGTGGATGATTACCATGATTTTATCTAGAATTACAAAAACATCAATAAGCTGTATTTAAACAGATATAACTTTGGTGGGGCTCTGAGACTTCTAAGAGAATCTTCCAGAAAAAAACTGTTTGCAAATACATATTGTGAACCACATAGTGAAAATACGACTCCTGCTTTATAGGCTTTCATTTAGTGTTTTGACATTCACGTGCATCTCAATAAATTAGAATATCTTTGAAACGTTCATTCATTTCAGTAATTCAGTAATACAATTCATAATCAGCGTCTTCCATGATTGTGTGTCCTACTGAACCAGACTGAGGGACCATTTAAAGGCTTAGGAAACCTTGGCAGGTGACACACTGAATTTACAATACTGAACTTTTTTACAATATTCTAATTTTCTTAGATTTGGGTTTTCAGTACCTGTAATCCATAATCAACATTTACAGAAATAAAGCACTTGAAATAGAACACTGTGTGTAAAGAATCTAGAAAATATAGGAGGTCACTTTTTTTTAGTTTAATTACTGAAAGAAATAAACATTTCAAAGACATTCTAATTTATTGAGCTGCACTTTTGTATAGGGACCAATTTATCATGCCTTGGACACCGGTTTTCTGGCATCCAAAGTTGCAATTTTTGTTGCACTTGCATGGGTGTATTACACTAGTCCCTATCTGTCATAGGTTTTATTTCTGACACACAGGATCTCCCTGCGGTTTGCCAGAGCCTCTTAATGTGTATCTCGCGCCATTGCACAAATGGAATAAGACTGGAACACAATATATTAGCCACAGCAAAAAAAGTATTTAGCCCAGCACCAGTGGCGTAACTAGGAATGGCTGGGCCCCAAGGCGAACATTTGACATGGGGCCCCCCCCCCGAACCGTCGCCCCCCAATCCCCCCGGACCGCCCCCTCCAACCCCTCCCCCGCACAAACCACATTCCTGCGCACACTATTATGCGCCATAGTGGCCCCTACACACACTATTATGCCCCATAGTGGCCCTGCACACAGTATTATGCCCCATAGTGGCCCCTGCACACACTATTATGCCCCATAGTGGCCCCTGCACACAATATTCTGTCCCATAGTGGCCCCTGCACACAGTATTATGCCCCATTGTGGACCACCAATGAACAATTATTAATCTCTGGGGTCTTTTCAGACCCCAGAGTATAATGATCAGAAACAAAACAAACAATGTTACCTTCCTCTTCCTGGCTCTGGTGCACTCCCCGCTACTTCGTCCAGTTTCAATGTTGGACCAGATCTTGCGTGAGCCAGGCCGGCGTCGCGACGCATAATGACACAGGCCCGGCCCACGTGAAGATGTCTAGGACGTCACCAAACAGGCCCAAAGCCTGTCAGAGCATATGAGAGGTAAGTAACATTGTTTTTTATGTTCCCTCACCTCCCCTGTCCTTCCGATCATTATACTCTAGGGTCTGAAAAGACCCCAGAGTATAATGATAGCAGTGTTTGTGGGGTTCGGCGGCCTGCGGCCCGCGGCCTCACTTATCTATCCCCGCTCCTGCTCACAGTCACCTCCACCTCCGCAGAATGGGAAGTGCAGGCGGCCGTGATCAGGAGCAGGGATTGGTAAGTAAATAGGGCCCATTACCTGCTGGGGTAACTCCAGCAGGTAACGGCCTATTAAAAAAAAAAAAATGTCCCGGGTCCTGTGGCAGCCGCTACCGCGGCTAACCTGGTAGTTACGCCCCTGGTTCTGATGCACGGCACAAGCCAGAGACAAGCTAAAATAAGTAAAAAGCATAGGACTTTTATTAATTGTGGTGCATGTAGAAGCTTATTAATTTGCAAATAAATTCTTAAAAAATCAGACAATTTGATTTTCTAGATATATTTTCTCATTTTGTTTCTCATAGTTAAAGTCTACTTATGATGCCAATTACAGGCCTCTCTCATCTTTTTACGTGGGAGAACTTGCACAATTGGTGGCTGACTAAATACTTTTTTTCCCCATTGTATATCAACAAGTAGCAATGCCAATAAATGCATGGTAGCAAGTTACTAATTGTCCCTTGTAAGTCACACTGGAGTGCTCAAGCAATGTCAGTATCTGGAAAGTTCACCAAGCGATGAACCACAATCTAGGTAAGGGAGGGAAAAGAAGATGGAAGGCAAGGGTGTGAAGAGGTAAAAAGTAAAGGCAAGAAGAAGGTCTTGTGCAGAGGCTGTTAGAGATGCTTCAGTTTCAGTAAATAAAGGTTATACTTTGTATAATGCAGTTATCTGGGGTCCTGGCAGTAGCCTGCTGCCTGACTCTTACCTTGAACCAGGGCCCTTGAGCTCTGTGGGCCAGAGATATGTGCCCACACAGCAGCAGACCTCAGGCAGCATAAAGACTCTGCAAGATGATTGATTATTGGGGAACCTGCAATGTGATTTAGAAGATAGAGCCCAGGGAGGAAGGATACTTGTTGGCCTGACTCTACACCTAGATGTCATCTCAGCCGACCAGAGTGCCTACAGTATATAAAAATAAATTGGGTAGTTTCTTAAATATAAAACCAATATATTACTCAACATATTATACTATGTATAGCCTTGTTGAAATGCTGCACAATGATTATCTGTAGGAAGTACAATGAGTGTACTGTGCCATGCCAGGGTGAGCTGGCGGCTGATCTGGGTCAGGGGCCCACCTGGGATTTCACCTGTTCAAATGTGGGTGAGTCAGAGCCTGTTTGTCTGTAATCTCTAGCCTGTCTTTACTTTACTGAAGTCTGTGGAGTGAATTGAGCAGTTTAGCAGGCAGGGGAGGAGCTAATGAGAGGAGAAAGAAGCATTTTCCTATATTGCTAAGTTCCTTATATTCACCTGAACTGTTCATTTAGGGTCCATTCCAACATAGTTACAGCCACATGCAGATGAAACCCCACCTGCACATGGCTGTTGACGATTGCAAGATTATACAGGTGTATATTTTGCGATTATTGGCAGCTGCATATGGTTATGCATATGGTTTCTGCACGTGCAACTGCTGCTACATTGTAACAGATCCTTAGGACTTGTCTTTGACCAACCTAGAGACCGGTAAAATGCCATTTTGCATTTGTTCAGTTTTTCTATCCATTTGAAAAAAAAATAATGCATTTCATTGGTCTTTCTTTTTTTTACTTTGCCTTAAGGCACTGTTATTATCTATATTACTAACCTTCTTAGGGAATTTCAGATTCCCCGTGCAACCAGAAAAACAGTACTAAAAATAGTGATTTGGGAAAGTATAGGGCCAGAGTATAAAGTTATTCTTATGATTTCTAGTTAACTTCTGAGTAACCCTACAAGAATGAAGGCAAGTCCTTGTAAAGCCAAATATAGATTCTATTGTAAATTCCCGGGCAAAGCTCGAGCACTAAAATGTTTAAATAAATCTAATTAATGCGTTTCATTTGCATTTTTACATCTGTGCACTTCACAGTAAAATTGGCAAGTACAAATACATACTCTACAGCATAATAACACTCCAATTGCATATATTTTATTCTGCAGCAAGATAAGGAGCTAATCCTTTCTTCAGACAGTGTTTTTTTTAAATAAACAAAATCTAATTGAAAAAAGCTGAGACAGCTTAGTAGCAGCAGAATAGAAAACAATTACTGAGCCTGAAAGTGCATATTGAATTCCACCCCAAATTTGCATATGGATTATTTGTAGAAAAAGGAACATTTTCCACACATTTGTTTCTAGGGTGGACTCCTACTGACTGAATTCCAGTGTACTTCTCATTCTGTTTCCCCCAACTGTTCTTTTATTTTAGTTGTTATATATTTTGCATTTAAAGGGATTATTAACGTAAAAAAGGCAACTGTTGAATAAATCTAAGGTCTCTAACATCTGGTGAGATTTGGCTGTGGGTGACTCATTCATGAATCCTATCGCATATTGGGAACACTGGAAGGAATTGTGTGATACATCACACACTGACATATTATATTAACTCACAAATCTTAATAGGTTCACAGTGTTCTCATGGCAGAGCATAGTCACCTGACTGGCAAGAGGACAAGAGGAACCTTAGGTTTGCTGACACCAGCATTCATCTTTATAGAGACAAAAAAAAGTAGTTTCCCAGGAAAATATCCTGCAAAGCCTTTCTATTGTGCAGTTTATTTAACTGTAAATTTTCATTATATATGTAGTAGAGTCATGAGATCACTGGCAGAACTACTATACCTGCTGCTAAGGACATAAACAGTGCCATAAAGGATAAACTGAGGTTAGCAGTGAACTGCTGAGAAGCTAGTTGTGGAATTAATTGTGTGTAATGAGCACTTTAACTACGATCTGTGCCCTCAACATTGTTTTTTTTAGGAGACCCATTAAGTTGCCCTTTGATCTATAGATTGATAGAACCACAAATAACTGGAAATGAGACATTTAGGGTCTTTCACATCTCTCCTTTAAAGTAGTAATACCATTACTAATAGCTATCCTCTACCCACAGGATAGGGGATAACTGTCTCATCTGTTATAGTCTGATCACAAGAACTGGGATCCCATGTGCCTCTTGCCTGGAGTAGCAGGTTGCATATGCATGCTGACACTCTGTTCATTTCTATGGGATAGCATCTTTGGCAGTTCAACAGAACAGAATGGATCATCAAACTGCATGCACAATCTCCCCCTCCATTATGTGGAGAGACTTGTGACCCTTGTTCTCATGATTGGTGGGGGTCACAATGGTTGTGCCCCCACCAATCAGACATTTATACTTTTGGTCTCTATCCACTAGTACCACTGGATCAGTTTATACAGACTGTGATATTCCATAAAGAGGAATCCGGTAAAAAATATACTGCACAGTATGCATTTTTGTTATAGTGGATCCAAATGAGTGATGAATGACTCTGTTAGGTATCTTTCAAAGGCACCTGTTTGGGGGACTCAATGGAAAAAGACCCTTAGGCCTCATTCACATGACTTGCATTGTCATTGTGCTAGCTGCGTTTTTCACGGCTAGCATACTGACCCTTTAGACCCTTTATATTTTATGGCTCCATACATACACCTCTGTATTATCACGGGCCTTGTATGGTGCCGTAAGCCCAGGGCAAAACTCAAGGCAAGTCATATTCCTGTCTATGTTGCCTGGACTGAAGTAAATAAATGGGTCCATGGAGGGATGGGTGGCACATGGCCATCATCCATGTGCTGTCCATACCAATCACCATGGACCCAGCACATGCCCACTGTCATGTGCATGACACCTTAGTTTGAGGTCCCATATTACAGAAAAACTGATTTTTTTTTTTGTTGCACATTTTGCAGCATTTTTTTTTCAGCCAAAGCCAAGAATAGCTACAACAGGAATGGGATGTATATAGAAAGCGCTTATACTTCTCCCTTCTGTTAAATTCACTCCTGGTTTTGTCCAAAAAATTTGTGTAATTAACAGCACCTGTTACTTACCTGTGGCAAATAACAGGTGGTGGCAATAACTAAATCACACTTGCAGCCAGTTGAAATGGATTAAAGTTGACTCAACCTCTGTCCTGTGTCCTTGTGTGTACCACATTGAGCATGGAGAAAAGAAAGAAGACCAAAGAACTGTCTAAGGACTTGAGAAGCAAAATTGTGAGGAAGCATGAGCAATCTCAAGGCTACAAGTCCATCTCCAAAGACCTGAATGTTCCTGTGTCTACCGTGTGCAGTGTCATCAAGAAGTTTAAAGCCCATGGCACTGTGGCTAACCTCCCTAGATGTGGACGGAAAAGAAAAATTGACGAGAGATTTCAACGAAAGATTGTGCGGATGGTGGCTAAAGAACCTCGACTAACATCCAAACAAGTTCTAGTTGCCCTGCAGTCCGAGGGTACAACAGTGTCAACCCGTACTATCCGTCGGCGTCTGAATGAAAAGGGACTCTATGGTAGGATACCCAGGAAGACCCCACTTCTGACCCAGAGACATAAAAAAGTCAGGCTGGAGTTTGCCAAAACTTACCTGAGAAAGCCAAAAACTTTTTGGAAGAATGTTCTCTGGTCAGATGAGACAAATGTAGAGCTTTTTGGGAAAAGGCATCAACATAGAGTTTACAGGAAAAAAAAAGAGGCCTTCAAAGAAAAGAACACGGTCCCTACAGTCAAACATGGCAGAGGTTACCTGATGTTTTGGGGTTGCTTTGCTGCCTCTGACACTGGACTGCTTGACCGTGTGCATGGCATTATGAAGTCTGAAGACTACCAACAAATTTTGCAGCATAATGTAAGGCCCAGTGTGAGAAAGCTGGGTCTCCCTCAGAGGTCATGGGTCTTCCAGCAGGACAATGACCCAAAACACACTTCAAAAAGCACTAGAAAATGGTTTGAGAGAATGCACTGGAGACTTCTAAAGTGGCCAGCAATGAGTCCAGACCTGAATCCCATAGAACACCTGTGGAGAGATCTCAAAATGGCAGTTTGGAGAAGGCACCCTTCAAATCTCAGGGACCTGGAGAAATTTGCCAAAGAAGAATGGTCTAAAATTCCAGCAGAGCATTGTAAGAAACTCATTGATGGTTACCGGAAGCGGCTGTTCGCAGTTATTTTGTCTAAAGGTTGTGCTACCAAGTATTAGGCTGAGGGTGCCAATACTTTTGTCCGGCCCATTTTTGGAGTTTTGTGTAAAATGATCAATGATTTGACTTTTTTTTTCATTCTCTTTTGTGTTTTTTCATTGCAAGCAAAATAAATGAAGATATTATTACCAAAGCATTTGTGATTGCAATCATTTTCTGGAAGAAATTGAGTATTATCTGACAGAATTGCAAGGGTGTCAATACTTTTGGCCAGCACTGTATGAACAGGTAAGTGTTGATTAAGAGGCAGCCAGTTTAAGTCACACAGTATATAGCGATTGGCATATGTGCTCCCTGCGGTTGTATGGGTTTCCTTTGGGAACTCCGGTTCCTTCTGATGGCTTATTCACATGTCTGTTTTATATGTGTTAATTACAGACAGCACGCAATCCTACTCATTTTTGTGGATGTGTGCTGTCCATGGAAGATCTGTTTTTCTGTAGCATGTGATATGTTGGTTCTCTATAAGCAACAGAAAATTAATGAATAAAAAATCTTATATTTTTGTAATTGGCGATGTTTCCAACTAAAAGGCCATCTTTAATGTTCCTTATAGTGTCCAAGTTATACTAGCAGTAAACGGGTTAACATGTTTAATGCATTTTTCAAGGTGCTCAGAAAAATATTCACCATTGTCTGGAGCAGTATTTCAATCAGCACTTACATGACATTAACCCAATTTCAGAACTACAAAGGGCAAATCATATTGCTTTAATTAGATTTATTAACCCGTGAAAAAAGAAAAGTAAATGTGAAATCTGCAGGGCTCTTTGATAGACAAATATAAAAATCCATTTTATCAAAACAATGCGTTGTTAACAAGGTACTCTGCCAAACACTGTTAGAACAAAAACAATAACTCCATATTGTACACTTTCAATACCACATGGACTTCATGAACAACTGAATGAACACTTAACTGGAAGGGCATGTTCAAGTTTTTGATCAATTTAAGGCAAAACAAGTCTGGTATTGAATTTAATATGTTTCAGTGCAGGAATTCTTTCTGTGCTCTTTGGCTAAAGTATCAGTAGCTCATTGTCTTAAGATACCAGTCAGATGTCTGTGTCAATCATATTGTGTTTTAAAGGAGCATTACATATTTAAAAGTCAAAAATACACATAAGAGATTAATTGCATTGGCCATTCTGTGCATTATTCACAGGTTTCCCTTTAGAATTCAGTTTGCTAACTATGATATGGAGAAGAATAGGAAAAGGATACTATATCACACATATGTTGCTTACGTACAAAACAATACTGAAAAGTTATTGGATGATGAATTAGAATCAACAATAATTGCAGACAATGGAGCACATTTACTAATACTGTATAATAGTTATAGGTTATACACTTAGACTAGACAGTCTGAAATATGTTAAATGTATCACAGTGGCTGATGCTAAATAATAAATGTGGCGCATCTTTGGACCATCTAGTCTAAATTGAGAACATCTATTAGTTGCTTTAGTTTCTGACAATAAAAATACAACAAATATTTGGCACGTGTTTGGCACACACTTACAAATTAAGCTCCACTTTTTATCCAAGTCCTTTCAGTTTGCTACTAAGCCCTTCTATATGTCCAACAATATGCAGAAAGAGTCTAAAACAGTTAATAAATGTGGTATAAGATATGTGCACACATAATGTAGATTTTTGGCACACATTGAGCCACACTTCTGGACCATTTTCATTAGAAAACTTTCCCCATTGAGTTACATTTATATTTAAATACATTGTTCAGATAAAATTATATATGTATAGAAAAGTGTAGTTCAAGCACCATTGAGTATTTTTTGATCTCCACCAGCACCTACAACAGGATGTAAGTGATTTTGAAAAATTTTGGTGGTGGTAGACACCCTTTAAGACATCATTCTTTATGATAAAAAATCTGCTGCAGTGTTTTTTCAACTTGCTTGAGGTATTTTTGTCTAAGATGGATATATATACTGTATGCTCCATATATGCTAAATGCCAGATATTGGCTTGTTGGGAAGACTATACAGCATATCACTTTTCACCACTGTTATATTACAATTGTCTCTTTCTTCCTTTGTATTTGTTTCATTTTGGATTACTAAAGTATTTGTATCACTTTTTATGGTTGGGTGTTTGACAGAAGTGGCAGTGTGGATGAGCTCCAAAGACAAGCATATAAATAAAAAAGACAGGTTTGGGCTGGGGCCATATTAACCATAGGACAAACAGTTCACCTGCTCCAGCCTGTATGGTAGTGAGGAACCCCCTCAGTCATCATGGATCCAGCAGGACAGTCCTGCTATTCTGGGCGATTGATTCTCAATTTCAACTTTATCTGCATCCTCAGGGCACAGAGAGTTCAATATAATGTTGAAGCATGAGGTATAAGTTACACGAGAATGAGCTATAAGCTACATGGATCAGCATACAGGCTGTAGTCGATGCTGTCTTACACTATTACACTATTGTGTTACACTATTTTATGTGGGGGTCACAGAGGGAACCTTATATAATGTGGGTATCACCAGAGGCTTCTGTAACAGGGCTCATGTAATTTAGAACAGTGCTATATTTTATATGACAGAGGGACATTTGGGGCCTCCTCAGGGTCCAGTACTGACTGCTACCTCAGCACTGTCTATAGTTATGCCCCTGGGTGTCACTGAGGGAACATTATATAATGTGGGGTCACATCATTTTTGGGGCCTCTTAGGGGACCTTATATTGATTGGAATCACTTATGGGGCATTATATAATGCAATGGTCACTGAGGGAATATATTGTGTGGGAGCTGACATTATACTATGTGGGGGGCATTTTACTATGTGGGGCTAATTGGGGGCATTATAATTTGTAATGTGAGCTAAAGGACATCATCATGACAGCATATCTATAAGTCAACTTTTCTATCCTGACTTTTCTAAGAAGACGAGCTCCTAGATAGAGGCTCAGCTCTAGGTATGGTAGTATACCTCTATAAGGCAGCCACCAAATTATGGTCAGATACAAGTTCTACACTATTTATTACACTGCATTTACATCTGATGACATCTTATCTAGTCTTGTCTGCTTTACCTTTTCTTCTCTATCTGGCCCAGAGTGGCATGAAGTCTTCTCCTGGCCATAGCTCATCTACAGTGCCTTGAGAAAGTATTTGGCCCCCTTGAACTTTTTCAACCTTTTGCCACATTTCAGGCTTCAAACATAAGGATATAAAATTTTAATTTTTGGTGAAGAATCAACAACAAGTGTGACACAATTGTGAAGTGGAACGAAATTTATTGGTTATTTTAAACTTTTGTAAAAAATAAAAAACTGAAAAGTGGGGTGTGCAATATTATTTGGCCCCTTTACTTTCAGTGCAGCAAACTCACTCCAGAAGTTCAGTGAGGATCTCTGAATGATCCAATGTTGTCCTAAATGACTGATGATGATAAATATAATCCACCTGTGTGTAATCAAGTCTCTGTATAAATGCACCTGCTCTGTGATAGTCTCAGGGTTCTGTTTAAAGCGCAGAGAGCATCATGAAGACCAAGGAACACACCAGGCAGGTCCGTGATACTGTTGTTGAGAAGTTTAAAGCTGGATTTGGATACAAAAAGATTTCCCAAACTTTAAACATCCCAAGGAGCACTGTGCAAGCGATCATATTGAAATGGAAGGAGTATCAGACCACTGCAAATCTACCAAGACCTGGCCGTCCCTCTAAACTTTCATCTCAAACAAGGAGAAGACTGATCAGAGATGCAGCCAAGAGGCCCATGATCACTCTGGATGAACTGCACAGATCTACAGCTGAGGTGGGAGAGTCTGTCCATAGGACAACAATCAGTCGTACACTGCACAAATCTGGCCTTTATGGAAGAGTGGCAAGAAGAAAGCCATTTCTCAAAGATATCCATAAAAAGTCTCGTTTAAAGTTTGCCACAAGCCACCTGGGAGACACACCAAACATGTGGAAGAAGGTGCTCTGGTCAGATGAAACCAAAATAGAACTTTTTGGCCACAATGTAAAACGATATGTTTGTTGTAAAAGCAACACAGCTCATCACCCTGAACACACCATCCCCACTGTCAAACATGGTGGTGGCAGCATCATGGTTTGGGCCTGCTTTTCTTCAGCAGGGACAGGGAAGATGGTTAAAATTGATGGGAAGATGGATGGAGCCAAATACAGGACCATTCTGGAAGAAAACCTGTTGGAGTCTGCAAAAGACCTGAGACTGGGATGGAGATTTATCTTCTAACAAGACAATGATCCCAAACATAAAGCAAAATCTACAATGGAATGGTTCACAAATAAACGAATCCAGGTGTTAGAATGGCCAAGTCAAAGTCCAGACCTGAATCCAATCGAGAATCTGTGGAAAGAGCTGAAAACTGCTGTTCACAAACGCTCTCCATCCAACCTTACTGAGCTCGAGCTGTTTTCCAAGGAAGAATGGGCAAGAATTTCAGTCTCTCGATGTGCAAAACTGATAGAGACATACCCCAAGCGACTTGCAGCTGTAATCGCAGCAAAAGGTGGCGCTACAAAGTATTAACTTAAGGGGGCCGAATAATTTGGCACGCCCCACTTTTCAGTTTTTTATTTTTTACAAAAGTTTAAAATATCCAATAAATTTCGTTCCACTTCACGATTGTGTCCCACTTGTTGTTGATTCTTCACCAAAAAATTAAAATTTTATATCCTTATGTTTGAAGCCTAAAATGTGGCAAAAGGTTGAAAAGTTCAAGGGGGCCGATTAGTTTCACAAGGCACTGTATAAACAAAAACTTCCTATCCTTCCTATTGCCTCTCAGTGCCTCCAACACAGTAATTGTGCTTCTTTTTGTGCCCCATAAAGTAAAATTTCCTCCAGTGTGCCCATAAAGGATTATAAATCCTTTCTTCTCCACAGAAATAACACCCTCTTTTTATGCCCCCTCAAAGTGTTAGCTGTTCTCCTGTAAAATTATCACAGTCCCTTATTACTCTATGACAGTTACAAAGTTCACATAATCTTGTTGGTACCACCAATGCAGTGCTCCTGGCACAAATGCCAGGATCTGAGATAACTCCAGTGCTAGGATTTTAGATGCCACTACTGCAGAATGTAATGTATTTGACAGACATATGGGTTTTTACACCACATCATGCCTTTTGTGCTATTTTAAGCATGTACTTGCTCCCTGGTGTTAACCAATGCATGGCCAGTCAAGTTTAATCTACTTGGACTGTGGGTTCTCCTGGTAGATGCATCATATTAATAAATTCATAACCCCCATACACTGTATCACTGTATTTAGTGGTGGAAGTAGAGTAAATTCTCCTATACAGCTCAGTAATCTCTTTCTACAGACCAGTGATATGAAAACACTATAATGCTTACAGCTATCCAGTGTTCCCCGTCTGCATTTTTCTACATAGCCTCGCTTCCCTGTTTATATTGTGACCTACCACTACTGTTGGCATGAAAAGGTTAATGATGTCCTTGCTGACAGTGGGACCATGTCCTGCAGCATGTGTATCAGAAATCTTCATCTATCTCTTCCACTTTAGAATCTCTAGAGAACAAGGGAGAAAGAGTTGTAAGCCCTACATTAGCCTATTTACTGTATGTGGATAAAACATGGTTCCATTCTGCCCATTCAGTGCCACATAACTGTTACTTTATGTCCTGATATTTGTAAGCCGTAAAATTTAATATACTGTATGAGTTTAAAACTTGAAATTTGCATCTGGTGATAAACAGAAAACACAGTTTGTGGCTATTAACCACTTTAGAAAGGCTTGTTATGCTTAAAATATTAAATTGTAATATTTCTCCTAAAGATTCATGTTGCAGTATTTTGTTATTGTATTCTCTATAGCAACATTTTCTTGTTAAATGCTAACCTTAAAGGGGTTTTCCCATCTCCCTCTCTCACCAGAGTTGTCTGTGCTCTCATCTTCTCACTTCCTGTATTCTTCAACAAGCTGGTGGGCGGCTTTGACTGTTTCATGGACAGGACACTATGAAGTACCTCACTAGATATAGACATTGCCTTTATCATGAGAGATTATTTATTATGATTACTAGAAATCTATAATGATACAGATCAAATAGCATGCACAGTAAATGTATATTACATTACACAGGGTTTGATAGAAAAAAAACGTATACATGCTGCCAGGACAGACTTAAACTCAATGTTATCTTTGTGTTTACATATGAGAAAACAGCACTGCTGGAGCCTTTATTATCAAATTGCAATTAGCTGACCTAATTGCCTGGAAGAGCAGGAGATAACAGCTCTGAAAGTAATCCAGAGAACTCAGCCCTTCTCCCCTCCAGAGAGCAAAGAATCACGTCATCCGTCCTATAGTGCTAGATAAGGAGAGATACAGGCTGGGTTTCTTGACAATGCTGTATAAACAATGGGAGGAATATTTTCACATAACCCTTTAATATTGCTCATGTGTATTATTCTGTGATAGGGTTCACAACTGTATTTACAGTCCTGTCCGAATTTCATGCTCAGACAGTTCAGGACTGTTATGTTCTTTTTTATGACACTTGGTTCAATAGTAATTGCAGCACAGAAATAATGATTACAGGGAAATACCTTTTAGTTATGGAAAACTAAGGCTCCATGCACATGAATTTGTGGCTTTTCAGTGTGCTAGCCATGTTTTTAACAGATAGCACACTGACCCATTATTTTATTATAGCCCCCCACACGTTCATGTGATATCATGGGTACATGTAGGGGGCAGTAAACTGGGGGTAAAAACTTAGGACAGGTCCTATTCCTGTCAGTTTTGCAGCCTGCGCTCATTAATGAGGGCACAGACGGCACATGGATGTCATCCACGTACCATCCGGGCCATTTTCTCATGGACCCACACATGCATTACAGTATGAAGTATGTTCATCTATACAGTGCAATTTAGTGAAAATGTGTAGTTAACATATGTCAGACCACATTACATATTTCATTGAACTGAATTTACAGTTTCCATTGAGCTCCTAAAATAATTTACCATGTAACTGTTTACAACAAGCTCTTGTCTGTAAATAAGTAATGAGAAATAAAATTCCGTATGATTTTAGGTTTAAATGACTGTGCTATATGTAGCCTAGTAAACCTTTTTCAGTATGGAGCAAGCCGTTCATTAGCAATTCACTTTTATTATTAACAGATGATCTAGAGAGGAAAACTAGGAACAGACCAGCAATAGTTTTATCTTAGTTCTGACCCAGAGACAGAGGGTTGAAACCATGTTATCGTTCATTGAAGATTGTGTTCAGGTTCATTTTGTTCATCCAAAGAAATCTTACCTCCAAGTTAAGGTGAAATGATCATGTGGAGTTATTGTTTGTCTTGGAACTCAAAGCTCATATTGGGGGATTGCCAGTTAAAATGTACTATAAAATGACCGATAGACTCCTAGAGAAACTGAAGGAAATGTGATTTTACCAAAGCTGCATATAGTGCCGTTCTCTAATACATGATTTGGTTTCTCAAAGTTGGAACTTTAGAAAATGACCTATGTGTATTGTTAAAGCATACCTCAGATTAGAAAATAACTTTTCATAAACAAATACTAAAAGTGGTTGCCTTGTTCTCCAAAGACGTACTGGTATGTCCAAGCAGAACTCAGCAGCTGCACGAAATCGTGCAGTTACTGAAACATGGAGCCGGCTGTAACTTCAGCCGGAGCTCCCAGAGAGAAGGCAGGGAAGGTTTATTGCCTTCCCGATCTCTGTGTATACAGTGCTCAATGTGCGCCATATGGGCTCTATGGGCGCCGCCATTTTGCAGCTCCCCTCTGATCCGGCGGTCACGTGATCCGCCGGAATCAGCGTCTGTTAGAGCTGCTGGGTCCTACAGGACACAGATCAGCTCTGTAGTAATGTGCAGGAGGCTGCATTCCTCCTGCAACTGTACCAGCCCCAGTTACAGGGTAAATCAGCCTCCCCCACAAAAAAAGGTAATCAGATGTCCCCAAAGGTCTATTATGACCTTATAGGGACACAATGTAAAAAAAAAAAAAAAAAAAAAAATGAATAGAAAAGTAAAAAAATGTAAATAAAAAAAAAAACTATTTTATAAAGTTTATTAGTAGCACTTTGTGTTATTAAATAAAAAAAAAAATGAAAAGTGAAAAACAGACCCGTTTTCCCTCCTCTTTTGTTTATATTTTCCCGGATATAAAAAAAAAATAAAACACATGCAAAAATAAAAACATAAAAATAAAGCCTTATGTGTCACCGAAAAAAGACGCAGAAATTAGTTGAATAACGCATATGATAAAAATGTTACAGCCCTCAAAACCGCACATACAAAAAAACCCAAAAATGTGTCTGGTACTGGACCAGAAATTTGCCCGGTACAGAAGTGGTTAAACAAAAGTGCTGCTGTCTCCTGTTATTAGACTGTGTTTCTCCCCCCTCCTTTTATTTCACACACACAGACTGCCAACTGCCTACTATGTTTAATAACTTTACTAGCTCTACTATGCTTAATAAGTATGATAACTCTGCAAGCTCTGCTATGTTTAGTATGTATGACAACTTGCTCATTGTAGAGTGAGGGAATGAAGCACTTACTAGCTGACATACTTTATATGTCTCTTCCTCTCTGCCTCCAGCAGCCTCCCTCAACTCCATAGCCTTCTATGTCTAGCCGGACGGTCCATAGCCATAGTGGAGATAACAGACTGAGTAAAGGGAGAAAGAAGGAAAGCATCCTGATAAACTGAGAAATAAGTGTTTTTCTTTAGTAAGATATATTACAAAGTTTATTAACTTGTTTATTCACTTGTATTTATGAAATTGTTTTAAAATTGAAGGTATTGTTAAATTTTCATGTTACACATATTTTAAACTATTTTTTGGAGATGTCATTTTAATTTTTAATGCCACTATCTGTATTTTAAAAATTATTAGAATTTTGCAGTTTTCACTCTGGCTACTAAACCTCATAATTGTTTGTCACTTCCTGTTCTGTATTATGAATGAAAGATAACTTATATGTAGATACAATAGGATGGTCACAGATTTGCACCTCTCCCTCACTGCATAATTACCCCTGCATGTAGTATTGTGCAAATGTTTTAGGCAGGTCTGAAAAAAATGCTGTAAAGTATGAATGCTTTTAAAAAATAAAAGTATTAATTGCTTTGTTTTGTCAAGTAACAAAATGTTAATTGAATGAACAAAACAGAAATTTAAAATATATCATATACAGTGGGCAAAAAAGGATTTAGTCAGCCACCAATTGTGCAGGTTCTCCCACTTAAAAAGATGAGAGAGGCCTGTAATTGACATCATAGGTAGGCCTCAACTATGAGAGACAAAATGAGAAAACATATCTAGAAAGTCGCATTGTCTGATTTTTAAAGAATTTATTTGCAAATTATGGTGGAAAATAAGTATTTGGTCACCTACAAACAAGCAAGATTTCTGGCTCTCACAGACCTGTAACTTCTTCTTTAAGAGGCTCCTCTGTCCTCCACTCATTACCTATAGTAATGGCACCTGTTTAAAATTGTTATCAGTATAATAATAATTAGAAAATGGAAGACATACAAGACCACTGATAATCTCCCTCGATCAGGGGCTCCACGCAAGATCTCACCCCATGGGGTCAAAATGATCACAAGAACAGTGAGCAAAAATCCCAGAACCACACGGGGGGACCTAGTGAATGGCCTGCAGAAAGCTGGGACTAACATAACAAAGGCTACCGTCAGTAACACACTACACTGCCAGGGACTCAGATCCTGCAGTGCCAGACGTGTCCCCCTGCTTAAGCCAGTACATATCTGGGCCCGTCTGAAGTTTGCTAGAGAGAATTTGGATGTTTCAGAAGAGTATTGGGAGAATGTCATATGGTCAGAAACCAAAGTAGAACTGTTTGGTAGAAACACAACTCGTCGTTTTTGGAGGTGATTGAATGCTGAGTTGCATCCAAAGAACACCATACCTACTGTGAAGCATGGGGGTGGCAACATCATGTTTTGGGGTTGTTTCTCTGCAAAGGGACCAGGATGACTGATCCATGTATATGAAAGAATGAATAGGGCTATGTATCGTGAGATTTTGAGTGCAAACCTCCTTCCATCAGCAAGGGCATTGAAGATGAAACGTGGCTGGGTCTTTCAGCATGACAATGATCCCAAGCACACCGCCAGGGCAACGAAGGAGTGGCTTCGTAAGAAGCATTTCTAGGTCCTGGAGTGGCCTTGTCAATCTCCAGATCTCAACCCCATAGAAAACCTTTGGAGGGAGTTGAAAGTCCGTGTTGCCCAGCGACAGCCCTAAAACATCACTGCTCTAGAGGAGATACACATGGAGGAATGGGCCAACATACCAGCAACAGTGTGTGCCAACCTTGTGAAGACTTACAGAAAACGTTTGACCTCTGTCATTGCCAACAAAGGATATATAACAAAGTATTGAGATGAACTTTTGTTATTGACCAAATACTTATTTTCCACCATAATTTGCAAATAAATTCTTTAAAAATCAGACAATGTGATTTTCTAGATATGTTTTCTCATTTTGTCTCTCATAGTTGAGGTCTACCTATGATGTCAATTACAGGCCTCTCATCTTTTTAAGTGGGAGAACTTGCACAATTGGTGGCTGACTAAATACTTTTTTTTTCCCCACTGTATATCTATATATCAAATAATATCAGATATTTGGTGTGAGCACCCTTTGCCTTGAAAACAGCATCAATTCGTCTAGGTACACATGCACACCATTTATGAAGGAGCTAGGCAGGAAGGTTATTCTAAACATCTTGAAGAACTAACCACAGATTTTCTGTGGATGTAGGCTTGCTCAAATCCTTCTGTCTTTTCATGTAATCCCAGACAGACTCAATGATGTTGAGATCAGGGCTCGGTGGGGGGCATTATCACTTCTAGGACTCCTCCTCCAAAGGGTGGTCACATCGAATTTTGATTTAATTTAGATTCCTCTTGCTAATTCACTTTATTTTGTTAATTGACAAAAATAAACTAGTAACACTTCTATTTTTGAAAGCATTCTTACTTTTTAGCATGTTTTCATCAAAAAATAAAGTTATTGAAAAAATAAATTATTAATATCTGGTTTTAATTTGTGAAAAAGTATATGGTTTATAAAGACTGAAGTTATACTAGAACTAGAACCTACTAAACTGGAACTACCCCACTCCTTTCTGGCACCTATGGCAGAAACTGAAACAGAACCAACACTCTCTTGTAGAGTGATGGTCTGTCACAGCTTTATTAACAAACAAGAAAACATATAACTTGTAAGGCCCTTAATGAATTGTTTTAATAAAACACATTATCCAGGAAGCCCAGCTGGACTCCAAGATCCAGCTTTTCCCTTTCCACCAGATCAGCCACCAGCTGTGACTCGGATGTGGTATACAGAACAACTGCAAAAGAAAATAATAGAACCTTCAAAAAGTTAATATACAAAATTTTAATAGTAAATGATATGGATGAAGACACAGGTCCATCAAGTCCAACCTGTAACCCTACAGTGTTGATCCAGAGGCAGGCAAAAAAAAAAACCATGAGACTTATGCCAATTGTCCCATATCAGGGGAAAAAAATTCCTTCCCAACTCCAATCTGGTAAAACCCTGGATCAAATTTCCTTAACAAAATTTAGAACCCATTACCCCTAATATTTTTCAGTTCAAGAAAGACATCCAAGCCCTCTTTGAACTTGCTCAATGAATCCACCATCACCACTTCCTGGGGTAGTGAGTTCCATAGCCTCACTGTTCTTACAGTAAAGAATCCCCATCTATGTTGCTGGTGAAGCTTTCTTTCCTTCAGACATAAAAGATGTCCCCTTGTCACTGTCACTGGCCAAGGAGTAAAAAGACCATTAGAAAGTTCTTTTTGTTGTCCCTTTATGTATGTGTACATTGTTATTAGATCTCCCCCGTAGACATCTTTTTTCTGAACTGAATAACCCCAAGTTTGTTAATCTATTGTTGTACTCCAATCCAACCATTCCCCTAATAATTTTGGTTGCCCTTCTCTGCACTCTGTCTAGTTCAGTTATGTTCTTCTGGTATACTGGGGCCCAAAATTGCATGCAATAGTCTATGTGTGGCTGTACCAGTGATTTGTATAGAGGCCTAACTATGTTCTTCTCATGAGAATCTATACCTCTTTTGATGCATCCCATAATTTTATTTGCCTTGGTGGTAGCTATCTAGCACTAGTCTTAAAGGTATGCTTACTGTCCACCAAAATCCCCAAATCTTTTTCAGTGGCAGTCTTACCCAGTAATTTGTTATTAAGAAAATAATATTACATTTTATTTCTTCGACCAAAATGCATAACCTTACATGTGCCTACATTAAACTTCATTTTCTACCATAGCATCCGTCCTCTGCTCACTTCAGCATATCCTGATGCTTTTCTCCCTGTTCCGTACTTCTATTTGGTCCGATATCTGATGAAGGTCATGTTATGACCGAAACGTCATCTTTTTTGGACTAATAAATATTGGAGTTTTTTACACATTAAGTATGAGTGCCAGATTTTCTTTATATGTATGTTAATGATTTGAGCCCCTCTCCGTGAACCTACATTTCTGCTTCACTGAGTGCTGATACATTAATATCCACAGAATAGCTAGAGTCAGTCATGTCTCCCTTATCCTCACTATGTCATATTTTTCTTCCAACATAATCACTTCTAGTTCCACCATTTAGTTAGTGAGACTTCTGGTGTTAGCATACATATATTTTATGGGTTTATCTTTACCCTTATTCTTCCTCTGCCTACTGACTTTTCTCACCCCACCCACAGCTCCACCCCCAGTTACATTATTAGCCCTTTTTCCATGTCTACAGTATCTTGCCCTCTACATCTGTTACCCTCCCCCCAAGTCCTTAGTTTAAACACTCCTCCAACTGTCTAGCCATCTTCTCACCAGCACAGCTGTACCCTATTCATTGAGGTGCAGTCCATTCCTACCATAGAACCTGTAGCCCACAGCAAAGTCGGCCCAGTTCTCTAAGAACCCAAACCCCTCCTTCCTACACCAGCTCTTGAGCCATTTGTTTAGCTACCTAATCTCCCACTGCCTCTCCTGTGTGGCCCACAGTACAGGTAGTATTTCTGAAAATACCACCTTGGAGGTCCTTGCCTTTAGCTTGCTTCCTAGATCCCTGAAATCATTTTTAAGGACCTTCCACCTACCTCTAGTTTTATTTGTGCCAACATGCACCCTGACCACTGGCTCCACACCAGCCCCACCCAGTAATCCATCAGCCCGATTCGCAGTGTGTCGAACTCGAGTACCAGGAAGGCAACACACCGTTCAACGATCCCAGTCTTTGTGACAGATTGCCCTGTCTGTTCCACTAATAATTGAATCCCCCACTACCAGCACCTGTCTAGTCTTCTCTGCACTCCTATCCCCCTTCATACTGGAGCAGACATTTCCCTGGCTGTCAGAGGAAGTGTTTTGCTGCAACAGTGTTACCCCTGTACTAACATCCCCCTCATCTGCCAATTTAATAAACTTGTTGGGGTGTGCCAGTTCAGGACTAACCTCCCTGGCACTCTTCCTTCTACCCCGCTGCTTTCTAACTGTCACCCAGCTAGCTGCCTCATGTTCCTGCACCTCCATGCTATCATCCCCCTCTGCACTTACCCCAGGGAGTTCCTGCTCTGTGAGCAACAAACTCCTTTCCAAGTTATCAATGGGGCGATGGATCCCCTAATTCCCTGTAGCTACTGTATACTGTATAACCCTTAAAGAAAAAGGTATTTTCTCCTTGCAGTGTTAATAAGCGTCTTTCTAATAAATGCAGATGTTTGTAATGTTACTTGTTAATGGCGTCTGACTCTAAAACACATAAGTACACAAGTGACAAATATATACAGACAGTTTCTTCCTTTGTTTATGAAAATTACATTCTAGGGAAGGAAACTAGCCCAGAGTATGAAGCTTTCGTATATAGAAGCAATTAGGTAAGACTAAAAATACCATTTTACCATTATAAAATAATATAGTCTGTGTGAATGGAATCATCGATTTTCAATGAACCAGGAAGCTATATGACTTGAACACAACATTGGTATGTGTCGTATATTGTGCATAGTTTGCATGAAGAGCTTTCCAACAAATCATTTTATGGCATGCAATCTTATTTATGACTTATCTTAAGGATAAGGATTTATGCCATTCATGTGTTATTTTACAATCACAAAATAACATAGTCAATAAGGAGATAGAGATAGAGCTCCTTAACAGGTAGATATACATACTTTGGTTTTTCCTTTCTATGTGCAGTATTCTCAAAACTGTTCACCAACACTAACTACATACCTTCTAATGTTTATAAGTGAAATTCAGGGCATTTAAGTTCCGTCCACAGGACTGCCCAACCCACCTTTTTTCATCCACCCAAAGCCGAATTTGCTAGAATTGTTACTGAAAATTCTGGACAATCCCAGCAAATTTGGGACTGTTGGGAAGTATGTAAGGGTGGGTTCACACCTGTGTTCCAGTCCGTCCGTTGTCAATCTGAGTGAAAATCTCGGCGAACGGGATTGGCATCGGATACAGACCGGTCAGCGACGCATTGGTTAAAAACCCATTCATTTGAATGGGTTTTTAAAAGCAATGCGAGGGTGTCCGATTGCACCCTCTGCGCTGTGAATCCTTTTTTTTTCGTCGGAAACAAAGTCGGACAGGCAGGACTGTGAAAGCCTGCTCTTTTTTCTCTGAGGAAACCTGTTTTTAGCAAGGTAGTCCACAAAATATTCAATCCCTTCAATCAAAATATTTCATCTACAAAATAGATCTGCAGAAAATCTACATATCACAATGCAGCGAGATATCTGCACATTTCAGGAATATTTTCTTTCATTAAATTACCATATGATTTATTATTTAAGTCAGGCAATGTCATTCTCATCTAGCTTCTATGTGTTTTAATAGCTTTTGCTTTACTTGTTATCATATCTTGCAAAAGGGGTTTATAGTTTCTCCTGAAATACACAATACAATTCCTGTTGTAGTATTGTAAACTTAAGATGTGAAACCTCCATCGAATTCATTTCCCGAAAATGACTGAAATTTGTGTATTCCTTCATTAAAATTGGCAGTGCAGATTATTAGGTATGCCAAACTGCAGAAAAGGTACCATTCTAATAAGAAGTAACAAGCAACTGGAAATCGTTTTTTGTTTTTTTTTATACTGGTGATGAAATATTAACTCCTTAACCATGCCCTGGAGTTTCCAGAACAAGATAAAAATGCTTTTAAGCAGTGCAAAAAAGAACTTTCCTCTGTATTTTGTTTCTCTTTACAGTTTGAAGGGTGCAAAAAAGCTTTTTCAAGACTTGAAAATCTCAAGATTCACTTACGGAGTCACACAGGAGAGAAACCGTACCTTTGCCAGCATCCTGGCTGTCAAAAGGCTTTCAGCAATTCCAGCGATCGGGCCAAGCATCAAAGGACACACCTGGATACAGTAAGGAAAGACACATAAAATAATACGCTTGTTCTGCAAGAAAAGACACCCACACTGTTGCTATTTCTCTAAGCTTTTTATAGCCATTCTTCTGTAATTCGAGGTTTCCATAACTTGCTTTAAATTATGTATCCTAAAAGCCTTGACACTACTATAGACTAGATCAGGCAAGGATTTTAACTGTGATCACATGGTGAATCCCTCATGACACAGAATTATTGTACATTGTGATGGCATATTACAGTTGCTGATATTTATTGCTAAATAAATATCTTGTTGTGTTAGCAAGTTGTTGAAAACCAAGCAGAACAACATTTACTTATCTTTAAGCTTAGATATCTTTTGATGTTTGTATGCTTGTTTGACTGCATATTATGATGTGTTATATTTTTTATTTGCCCCTAAAATAATTTCTTGACATTTAGAATTTGAATAAAATAAGACTGTTGCTGTTGTAACATCAAAAACTAGTAGCTTAAATTTAACTTTTACTTTTAAAGGGAAGGTGTCACCAGACAATAACCAATTTTTAAAACAAAGTTTTATCTTAAACATAGTTTTAAAGCATTTTTGGTGATTTCTTTTAAATTTATATGTCATCATTGATATTTTAAAAAATCCTAAAAATCTTGCAGTTCTGACTCTGGCCACTAAATCGCAATAGGTGATTTCACAGCTTAGCTTCTCCCTTTTCTGTACAGGTCACAGAGCATGCCTAGAACGTTTGCCATGGAACTCAATAAGGTATGGTCCAGACCATTGAGTCTATAGTCCATACCAATTGACACCGACTATTTTAGGTTTAGTGATTTACCAACTAAGGATATCAATTCTCAACATCATAAATCAGTTAATGTGTCAAACCCAGCATAACAACACATAAACTATAAACCTTCCCACTTAGATAATAATTTCAATATTGACAAATGTCCACTTACAGAGATGATATAAAAAAAATAAATCCAAACTTTATTTATACACCAAGTATACAAGCATTAAAAAAATACCCATTGAAAACACAACCCCATGAAAGAACAGTGTGACATAGGGCAAGGCTTATTATTATTTATTTAGTTTATTTCGCAGTGCTTTTACAGACATTGTCCCATATAGGGTTCACAATCTACATTCCCTATCAGTATGTCTTTGGAGTGTGGGAGGAAACCCACACAAACACGGGGAGAACATACAAACTCCTTACAGATGTTGTCTTTGGCAGGAACCCAGGACTCCAGGGCTGCAAAGCTGCAGTGCTAACCACTGAGCCACTGTGCTGCCCTAACTTAAAGGGGTTTTCCATTTTTAGCAAATGAATGTTATTGTTTGTGTAATGAAAAGTTATTAAATTTTCCAATATACTTTCTGTATCACTTCCTTACAATTTTCTAGATCTCAGCTTGCTGTCATTCATTCTGTCATTCATGTCACATACAGTCTATGGTCATGTGATGGACACACAGGTGCACAGCTCATTATAAGATAGAGATCTGATTACTGTGTTGTGAGTGTAACGAGCTGTGCACCTGTGTGTCCATCACATGACCATGGACTGTATATCATATAACCATAGACTGTATATCATATAACCATGGACTGATTTTTATCCACTGGAAGTAAGCGGAATAAATGACAGCAAGCAGAGATCTAGAAAACTATAAAGAACTAAGACGGAAAGTACAGTATTTTGGAAAATTGTATAACTTTTCATTACACAAACAATAACATTTATTTGCTGAAACTGGACAACTCCTTTAACGACAATCAACAGTTATTATACCATAATCAATGTTCCATAATTCATTAGTGCAAAAAACGCAAATGCAATAATAAATACCATGACAGACCAAAAAACTAAAACCCCAATCAAAAAGATTATTGCAAATACCCACCGAAAGTTATACTGTTTGCCATTATACTGTCCTACAGTATGGCTGTTGTTGGGTATTTGTAATAATCTTTTTGACTGGGATTTTATTATTTGTTTGGTCTGTCATGATATTCATTATTGCATTTGCGGTTTTTGTAAGGATGAAATGTGGACAATTGATTAAGCTATAATAACTATTGACTGTTGTTAAGCCTTGTCCTATGTCATACTTTTCTTTCATGGGTTTTGTTTTCAATGGGTATTTTTTTAACGTTTATACAATTGGTGTATCAAAAAAGTTTGGATTTATTTTTTGCATCATCTTTGTAAGTGGGCATTTGTCATTATTGAAATTACTATCTAAGCGGAAGCATTATAGGTTATGCATTTTAGGCTTAGTGGTAAAAGTTGGAATTGCAAATTATTTAGGATTTTCTAAAAAGAAACAAAAAACACACACATATATATATATATATATATATATATATATATATATATATATAGAGTCATGCAAAAGTTTGGACACCCCTGGTCAAAATGACTGTTATTGTGAACAGTTAAAATGATCTTCAAAAGGCATAACATTAAAGATGACACATTCCCAATGTATTTTTGGGAAAAAAAAATAATTTTCATATTTTACATTTTCAAAATAACAAAAAATGAAAATGGCCGATGCAAAAGTTTGGGCACTCTGCATGGTTAGTACTAGTAGCACCCCCTTTGGCAAGTATCACAGCTTGTAAATGCTGTTTGTAGCCATCCAAGAGTCATTCAATTCTTGTTTGAGGGCTTTTAATCCATTCTTCCTTGAAAAAGTCTTCCAGTTCTGTGAGATTTGTGGGTCTTCTTGCATACACTGCTCTTTTGAGGTCTAGTCACAGATTTTCAATGATGTTCAGATCAGGGGACTGTGAGGGCCAAGGTAAAACCTTCAGCTTGCGCCTTTTTAGGTAGTCTATGGTGGATTTTGCTGTGTGTTTAGGATCATTATCCATTTGTAGAAGCCATCCTTTTTTCAATTTCAGCTTTTTTAGAGATGGTGTTGTGTTTGTTTCAAGAATTTGCTGAAATTTCATGGAATCCATTCTTCCCTCTACCCGTGAAATATTCCCCGTGCCATTGGCTGCAACACAACCCCAAAGCATGATTGATTCCCCCCCATGGATCATGCTTAGAGATTTTTCCTGAAATTCTGTGCCCTTTTTTCTCCAAACATACGTTTGATCATTGTGGTCAAAGAGTTCTATTTTAACCTCATCGGTCAACAGGACTTGTTTCCAAAAGAACATCTAAACAAGCCTGATGCATTTTGGAAACTTCTGAAGCTGAATTTTATGGTGAGGACACAGAAGTTTTCTTCTGATGACTCTTCCATGAAGGTCATATTTGTGCAGGTATCGCTGAACAGTAGTGTGAGGGATACCGCCTTGCCAAGCCTCTTGGCCTACCTGCGATCACCCTTCTTAACTTCCCCCTCACACCCCGTGAGTGGACTGGGTTCATAGGATAATATGAAAGGAGCTTTATAAATTTTATATATTTATTAACCTGAGTGGGTAGGTACTAGCCACTAACATATACAGAATTACACATCAATGGATTGTCAAGCAAATACAGGTAAAAGCATGATACAGTTCAGAAAATAAAATGGGAATAAGAGAAAAATACCAGAGCAAGTTTGTACTTGGTTCTCTAAGCCTCAGCAGTTTGGCTTAGGGCACATTCTTAAGTCAGTCATAGGGCATGTGTCCCCTACATGCTGTCCAGCCACAAGAAGTATCAGGCCTCACTGCTTGGCCTCAGGGCACTTGCTTAAGTCCACAGCACGACATGCCTTCACATCTCTCCCAGAATAAGACCTCCCCTTTGTGTCTGGCTTGGGACATATAGCTACCACCCTCCATCCTTGAAACCAAATAACCATAACCAGTCCTAATTCCTCGCCAGATGACCACATTGTCAGGCACGGGGTATGATGGGGTTTGTGGCGAGATCGTGTAGACACCAAGAATGACAACCCAATCCCCTTTGGGTGATGAGTTCAGTGTCTGGACCTTTTCCCTGCTCTCAACAGTACCGAGTTTAGATTTGGGGCGCTCTTCTCTGACTTGCGCACCCGAGGAATTTATCGGTGCGACGATAGGTGGTTCTACTGGCGAAATATTGTCATAAAACCATATTTCCTTTGTACTGTGGCCGGAGACATAGAGGCTGCTTTCTGTTTGCTTAGAGGTCTCCCAATCCACATAGTCCAGGCGATCTCCTGTTGTGATAACGAGTTTAGCACTTGTGTGCAAGCAAAGGCCTGTGTAAGTGACTCTCTGGGGATCAAAGGGTTTGATTATCAACCAGACATACCGCATTCCTGAAGCCAGAAGGGGTAATATGACCAAGTAATAATACATCAAATAAAAATACCTGACTGGAAATACATAACTGGGGCTCTCATCATCACAAGTAGAACAATGTACCACAACCCCAGAGTCTGCTAAATCTTCCTGAAGGTCTTTTGCAGTCAAGCGGGGGTTCTGATTTGCCGCTCTGGAAATCGTACGAGCAGCTGTCTCTGAAATTTTTCTTGGTCTTCCAGACCTTATCTTGACCTCCACTTTTCCTGGTAACTGCCATTTCTTAATTACATTTCTGAGGAAAGGGCAACTTGAAAACACTTTGCTATCTTCTTATAGCCTTCTCCTGCTTTGTGGGCCTTCACCATTTTCATTTTCAGAGTGCTAGGCAGATGCTTAGAAGAACCCATGGCTGCTGTTTTTGGCAGAAGGTTAGAGGAGGCTGGGTATTTATAAAGCTGTAAAATTTGCATCACTTGGCCTTTCCTAACGATGATAGTAAACAAGCCATAACCCTAATTGGCTAATGAAGGTCTGAGACCTTGGCCAAAGTTATCTGAGCACACAAATCTACAAGGGTTCCCAAACTTTTGCAAGGTACTCCTTTCCCATTTTTACTCTAAAACTTTACTCAAACATAATAATACACCGATATTGCTTAAAATTATAGACAAGTGTTTAATATTTAACTTTATGCCTTTTAAAGATCATTTCATCTTCAACTTGCTTAACTGTTCAAAGTTTTGCATGCCACTGTATATATATATATATATATATAACATATAAATATAAAACTAAAAAAAAATGGAAAATTAAAAACAATATCACCAAACATTCTTTAAAAATAAGAGAATAGGTCATTTGTTCTTGACACAATCCCTCTCAGATGACCATACTGGACATATAATGTGACGTTCAGTAACCAGATATGGCCACTATACATTACACATGGTTGTGTCGGTACACTGTGTACTGAGCAGTGGACACTGCAATGAGCTAATCGGTGAGGATGCCAGTAGTTGGACCTCCACAGTTTTGCTATTAATGAGCACAGGTTTTCAACAGTAAGGTCCCAGAAAATCTCTTTAACATATCCATTGGGTTCACACATAAGAAGTTTGTGTCCAGTGTCCAAAATCTCTTCACAAAAAAATCTGTTTCTTCATATTCAAAATGTTGTGCCTAAATACTACTCAGTAAATATATACTGCATTTACTTTTTGCCCTACAGTATAAGTTCAAGGATTGACTTCCAAATGTCCTTCCTTTCCTCAAGACCTGTTCCAATTGACCAAATTTTGGCACAGTTTACATTACTATGTTTGAAAACTAGACATGCTCACTTTATTAAACTCTCTTACCAACTACAAGCTGGTTCTAATATCAATTTAAAGTCCTCTTCTGCAGCTTAACTTTGGGCATTTAGAAAGGCTCTAGTTTGCAAATAGCCTTACTAAGGCTAGGTTCACATCAGCACCGGACTTTATCCTCCATTAGTTTCAGTTTAAAAACAACAGTCACCGATTACAACCATGAGTGAAAATGGTTCAATGGCTACATCTAATAACGTAGTATGCACCTGAGGTGTCGGATATTTCAGTAAAAGTTTATCACATCAAAAATATGACCTATTTCCTTTCAGTATTCTGCAGAGTTCTTTCTATGCTGCTTGAAATCTTAATCTATTTCCCTACTTTTTCTGTCTCTATAGCAGGATTCTTCTCTAACCCTAAGCAATGTTTTCTGGATAGTCACTGCTGTTAGACAGCTCCACTAATCTGCTGTATCTGATTTTGCTAATCCCTTCTTCAGCAAATGATTGCTATCCTGTAAGTACCTTAGGGAATGTTCATTGATAACAAATGTGAAAGTGCAGTTACCAGTGAAGTAATGTGATTATATTCCCCTATGCTTTTTCTTGTCTAGAAACCCTATGCATGTCAAATTCCTGGATGCAGTAAGCGTTACACAGACCCAAGCTCATTACGAAAGCACGTAAAAGCGCATTCATCCAAAGATCAGCAGGCCAGGAAAAAGGTAATGCTAACAAAAATGTGTCTCATATGTGTCCAGTTTTTAGAAGGTACGAGATTTACTGCAAAGAGACAAGGGCTATTTATAATAGAAATTGAGAGGGAAAACCACCAACCAATGAGAGGACATAATGTATATATATAACAATGACCAGCTTCTTTCATTTATGACTTTTTTTTATAATCATTAGCATAAGTACTGTATGCCTTATGGTACTAATAATTGAAGTCTCATGCACATGACCATATCCCATTCAAGTGTTTGTAGGTGCTTTTACCCTCTATAGTAACTTTGTATCACCCCTTTTAATTTCATACAAGTACATTAATCTGCCAAATTCCAGATAAATCCCATATTAAAAAAATGTTGAGCCATACAGCAACTTTGCATTAACTGTACAAGCGTGTTCATGGGACCTTAACTGCTTGCTGACTGCCCGTTGCCTATATATGTTTGGACAGTCAATAATTACCTCTGCAAAGACATACCTTATGTTCTGCAGATTTCAGTAGCTGCATGGAGCCAACTGTTATTAATAGCCAGACATCCCAGAGAGAACACAGTTTATTACCATCCCTGCCTTCCTGATTACTG
This sequence comes from Leptodactylus fallax, assembly GCA_947044405.1. NCBI lineage: Eukaryota > Metazoa > Chordata > Amphibia > Anura > Leptodactylidae > Leptodactylus > Leptodactylus fallax. The sequence goes on along the minus strand of CAMRHE010000343.1, from coordinate 2,046,798 downwards.
TATGCACTGCACTCAATGAGCGCTGTGTGTACAGATATGGAAGTCGCCATGATGTGGGAGTCAAGTAAGCAGATTGTGGACCCACTGTGTCACCTTACCAGTTTGACTTTGGGCCATTCCTAAGTGGTAGCCTCACTTGCTTTTGTCCTTTAACCTCTATTTAGGAATCTGTGCATCACTGCAGAGGAACCACCAGGTTGCTACGTCATGGAGTGGTTCAGTTGTAGGTGAACGCTAGTGTAGGAGGCCTAGACACACTGAGAAGCATCAGGTGAAAGGTACAAGAGAGTAGTCTGTGTAAAGGCTGAGGTAAGGGCTGACAGAATTTATGCCTGGCCCGGGTATAAGCAGGAGGTCAGGGCTGGTGTGGCATAGGTACGGTAATCAGGAGTAGGCTGGTGTTTATAGCTCAACAGGCAGTGACATGGTCAGATATACAATTCAGGGTCAAACGCACAGTAATAAAAACAGGAGTAGGATACCTAGAGTAGGACACTAGCAAACTAGAAACCTTTGCTCAAATAGGTTGTGGCAGGTGAAGCAGACATTTATACCTTCACCAGACAGAGATTGGCTTGCAGAGATTTACTGGCATATGCTGGCCCTTTATGTAGGAGGAAAGGAGTACATGCCTGCTCTATAGGCAGACCCAGCAGATGCATCAGGAAGTGCACATGCAGGGCAGTATGGAGGAGCAGGGAATTGACTGGATGTAGAGAAAATAACTTTGCAGCCATGCCTTCTGAAAGAGGTAGTACAGGTAGCAAGTTCCATACCTTGTTTAAAAAGGTGTGATGGTCTACACAGAAGATAGTTTGCAATATTAAGACTTTTAAGATCTAGAGTGCAGAGCACACTTAGCAGTTAGGACCAAATCCTTTGAGAAGGTCCTAATAAGGACTTATTTAATAATTTAGAGCTTTGAAAATAAAGTACCTAAATCACAAACTCATATATGCCCTTTGGAGTTACCTGGATTTCTGCATTTATTACTAAAAAAGTGTGCTATGTGTATAAATTACAGTTATGAGCAAACACAATCTAACTAAACTGATGAGTCACAAGTAGTTCTACTGTTCATGACTTTAATAGAGAACATTGAGTATACATCACAGTGCAGGGAGAAAAGGTAAGTTGAGATAACAGCCAGACCATATTTTAATAGTAATAAGTGCGGACATCCAGGTATTTCCAAAGGGTTCACTAAATTTCAAATAGATAACTAACCGATTACAGGACTAGTTATAAGGATGGAGCTTTAATAAACTGTTGTGTAATATACAATGTTAATTTACCAACATTACCTATAGCTGCCCATGGACACAGAGAAATAATTGGTAATGATGTGACTGCAAAAGATGATTATTGCCATATGTAAGGAACTAAGATGATTGCTTCCCACCTATAGAAATGTGTTCCATCACATATGTGACTTGCTTTAAATGTATTTCAGCCATAACTAATTATAATTGTAGCTTTTAATCATCTGTTGTATGAGAAAAAGCTTGTGCGGCAATGCACATAAACTGTACATCCAAGGCTAGAGCAGTCTTGCATGTAGTCTAAAGTGGAATTCTCCCTTAAACAATTTTAAATGATTTGTCTGCAAATGTATTGAATAAAAACATCTGAATGGGACCATCATTAAACACAATGGAAAATGTGATTATTATGTAACCCATCTTCTAGTATTTAGCTTCACATGTTTTACTATGGTAAAATAAGACTGGTATCTAATAGCAAGCGGGCTGTTCTATTTAATCGCATTTAACTGACTTATACCTGGTTGTTAGGTCACATCAAGCTTTGGAATTTGAAATATTTCCAGGCAATAATAATAAAAAGTAAGAAACATTAAACCTTTTAGGATAGAATAAAGATTATTTATGGCTTTAATTAAATTTGAAAATTGGCATAAGGTCACAAAAGACTTTTACACAACAAAATGTGAAATCTTAAAAAAATAACCATAAAAATTCCAAGGTGATAAAGGAACAGAGAAATAAATAGCTGCACCCGTGGGGGACTGTTGTGTTGAAAGGATTGAACCCTTTGGCTGTCACAGCCTGTTAGTCATGGACTCATTTAATATGTCCTGCATGTAATCTTTTTTAAAAGTTCCCAAAACAGTCCATGACTTTTATTTTATAAGTGTAGCAGAGTAGAGAAATAATATTTCAAGTCTAACAAAAATATATGGTAAATATATATATATAAGTAAATTTCGTTATCAGGTTACAATGTTCTCTCAGAGTTCATGACAAACTAATGGAAAAATAGAAGGAAAGGATGAGGATGAGTTATAAGGTGTGACATGTGATGAATAAACAGTAAATATACTGTATAGAGGCATATCTATGAGCAGGGGCATTAGTGGAATTCTGAAACATTTTGGGTATAAAATGAATGGCAGTAGTTAAGGCTATGCAGGATTGTTGAATTTGCAGCTTATATTAAATATGTCTGTGTTCGGAAAAGCTATTTTTTGTCAACCTTAGGAACAACAAGAATTCCTAGAAATCTCAAAGTGTTCACTTCTATTGGGTATGAACAAGAATTGTTGCCCCAAACCTACCTATCTTTTACTGATACTTAAAAGAAAACTAAAGATATAGATACTGTATCATAGAAAGTTTGATACTGTGTTAGAGAAAACGATAGTGACAATGACTGAAATAACTGCAAAAGTTTCTGCTATGGGCATCTCAATATCATTGCTTGCACGGATCATATAACATATATCAGCACCTCTAGGTCTAGCCCAGTTTGATGTGGAATATTCCATTGTCCTTATGTGCAAATCAGATGTTATCTCTTCTCTCATATCACGCTGGCTTCAGATATTAGTATGTGGCCACAGACTGAGCATTGCTTAACATCGCCCATAGTAACCCCAAAACAATTCTCCTTAAAAAATGTTTTCTGTGAAGACAGTTTTAATCCTATCTTTAATCCTTTTACTTCCGTATCTCAAAATGTAATATAAATCGGGCACTGGGGTGTTCTGCAATTTTTCTCTCCTTATTGAAAACAGTGCTGTCACCAAAGGATTAGTAATGGCCTGAAGTCCTTAAGGAATTTAATCACACAATTTGTTGTAAACCTTTTTTTAAGCAAAGTCAGACTATACTATGCCTGAGACCTAATGAACTATAGCATATCTTTTTTGAGAGAGACTATTAATGGATCGAGAGTATATTGTAGCTTTGTGTCTTTCTTTAGTAGATTGGTAATATAATGGAGTGGTAAGAAAACTGACTGTAACAGATAAAGAGAGTTATAATTGTTACTAATAATTGTAAAACCTATTTTTTCTTTCATCTGGGAAATAGGAATAATAAAATATTCTGTAGCTCCGACTATGTCTTTATACCACAATGTTATTACTTTCATTATACGCACATTACAGGAATAGGCTTCCTCCATTTAGTGGTTTAGTCTGATCATTTACAAGAAAGCTACATTTTGTTGCCGTTCTTAAAGATGCAATGAGTTTTTCTATATGCTTTTTCTATTTTGCCAAGGAATTTATTTGATGTGGTTTACCACATCTGAAAATGTAGCTTCAGGAATTGTGCACCAATAAACGTCAGCTCGGTACAATTGAGTTATCCAATAAAGAAGACCTAAGCATACTGTATATGAAGAGAAAAATGAAAAGATGTGGAATTGGCTGTAAATTTCTTCCTCTTTAGTATACATTTCATCTACTTTTTTTTTTTTTTTTTTTGTATCTAAGATAAGGCATTGTTTGGCCACCAAATATCACCATCTGCACAAACTGAAATAAAGGCTGGGCAGATGTACTAATGGATCTATTAAAAAACATAAAAACTGACAGGTCTCTAAATCATTTCCAGTCTTAAAGAAGCTAAATATACAAAAGTGCAGAGTTCTTCCTTACCTGTTTGACTCAACTTTAAAGAAATAAAAATTGTTGTGTTACGTGTTACAATGGCCGGCTGAGTAAACCTGTGTGCCATTTGTTTTGGCATATCTTGAAACAGAGTCCACACTTACCTTGAATAGGTAAGTCTGGACACCTCTGTAATAGAAACAAGGGCAGTGAAAGGAAGCAACAAAAGTAAAAGTATTGACACAGGATCAAAATCAAGAAAGCAAAGGGCCAGCATTGGACACAGAAAAGCATATAAAAGATTTGTTGAAGTACGTGTCTTTAGTCTACCAACAAAGCAAGACTGTGGCTGTAAAAACCTTGATCAAATCATTTCTATGAGGTGAACGGTCACCTTGCTGCGTGAATAACAACTCCAACTTTCAATAACCCTTTTGTGTGTTGTTTCTACCTGTTACCTTTCATGGGGTCCTAAATGCGAAAGAAAAGGCAGCTTCTTATTGTGCACTACATTGCCTTTTTTCAAGATTGCAAGACAATCTCACAAGCTGCCATAAAGAATTATGAAGAATTAGAATTTTTTGTTTTGGAGCATGTAGCCCTGATCAACATTTGCTTATACAACATTTCATGATATCTTGAGAATTAACAAGAAACATTCCACTTAGCTGCTAGTAAGGGAATGTCTGGAAGCTCTCACAGATTTTGCATAGTAACACAGTTTCATGGACAGAATTAAGTTGGCCATACATATTAGATTAGTATAAATGCATCCACCCTTACCCGTCCACTTGGGATTCCAGCCTGCCTCCTTCATCCTCTACTGTGTTCACAGGTAGTTACCTATGGGGACTGGCTTTCCTATTACAATGACCTATTATGCTAGACCCCATAATACAGGTGAATACCAGTGAGCATGGGAGAAAAGAGGAGGTGGATCAACTCTGGTAAATTGTACTGCTTCCAATCACTTGACCCAACTTAAAGGGTTTGTCCAGGCAAAAATGGACAACCCTTTTGACGTTTAAATCAGCTGGAGGCAATGAAACAAATAAAAAAAAAAAAAGCATACTCACCTGTCCCCGTTGTGCCGATGTTCTCCCTCGCGTCCCAGATTTTCTGCTCTGGCAGCGTCTCCCGAGTCTCTTCCGGAATTCAGCTGAAGCCGCTGATAGGCCTCAACAGTCACGTGACTGCTGAGGCCAATCAGCGGCCTCAGCAGGCCTCAAGAAGACCCGTGATGTCACAGGTAGTGACATTGCAGGCCCTTTGCTGATAGGCCTCAGCAGTCACGTAACTGCTGAGGCCAATCCGCAGCTTTAGTTGGATGCCGGAAGAGACCTGGGAGACGCTGCCGGAGCAGAAGAACCGGGATGCGCAGGAGGACATCGGAGCAACGGGGACAGGTGAGTATGCATTTTTTTTTATATGTTTCACTGCCCAAGCTGATTTAAACGTTAAAAGGGTTGTCCGTTGCCCAAATAGAATTCTAAAGAAAGTAAGTGTTTAAAGTTTCCCTGGATAACCCCTCTAAACAAATTGGAGATCAGTTAAAATAGGTTATCTACCTTTCAAATATTGATGGCCTATCCTATCTCTTCCAGATCTGCTTTTCCGGGAAAGTTATGTTTACATGTCAGGAGCTGTGCTCGTCACTTTCCATACAATGTGTAGCAGTGAGTTTAGGTACTAAACCTAAGCTACTCATTGTATGGTGAGCTGTACTGTACCAATAAAGCCGATCTGTGGATAACCCTTTTAAGTGTGAACATATCTGTATGTGGGACCAGCCAACAACATAATGTGTATGGTGATGTCCAAACCCTCCTCCTGGATAGTAGATGTTTAGACCTTATAGGGCCTGCACGTCTGTGCTGGTGAGCAAATCAGGTAAGCAGTTTTGGAACAGAAGTTTCATTAAAGGGGTTGTCCGGGATAAATTGAAAATTATTCCCTAAACTAAACCCCCCTCCCCCCCCCGCCTAACTTCTAATTGACTTCATTAAAAAAAAAAAATCTATATTTACCTATATACCTGGGGCGGTCATATGACGTGACCCCCCCCTGGCACATTTTCTGATGATCCGGTGACGTTCCATTTCCGCATTTCCGGAAACGAAGCATCACCAAACCCCCCGTCACCCCCGTCACCATCATACTTACCTATCTTCAGTCTTCTGGCACGAAGCGTCACTTCCTCCGCTTCTGCTGGCGCCTGTGCAATAGAGCTTTATTGTACACTCACTGGCAGAAGTGAAGAGCGCATACCACGCATGCGCAAGAAGTCCACAGAAGAAGATGCTTGCGGGACTGAAGAAACTGATCTTCAGGACATAGAAGGCAGTTAAGTATGATTGGTGGGAGGGGGAAGGATTGGGACTGAGTTAGTTAGGTAGGTAGATAGATAAGGCTAGTAGTCCGCAGACTAGCTAAGGAAACAGGGAGGAGGTGTGAGAGGGAGTGAGAGGGGGATCATGGGAGTTGTAGGCTAAGACAGCAGGAAGCTAGGGAAGCATGTAAACAAATGCAGAAGATGACAGGAGATCCCAGACAAAACCAGAAATCACTCAAAACACTGCTAAAGGTATTTTGGTGCAATTAGTAACCCATTATTAGCACTAAAATACCTTTTTAAAAAAAAAGTTTTTTTGCCCGGAAAACCCCATTTAACTGTAAAACAATTTATTTGAAACGTTCCTGTGAAATACAGTACATTGGGAGGATGGTTAGGGAGTTCTGAAGGCAGATTTGTGATCATATTAATGACATGTTATGTAAAGCAGATACTCCCATTTTGTGTCATATTTGGTAACTACATGCATTGGCAGCTACATGGATATATTGATCATTTGAAATTCCAGACGTGGTAATTTTGATAGGAGGATGTTACAGCAAGATAAATAATATTCTGGGTTATCAATGATAATATATTTTACACATGTTTTATTTGGGGGATATAGCTTGCTGCTATATATTCTCTCCTGTTAGGAAGTTATTCTACCGGGGAGCAATTGGTTTCCATGGAGACTCGATGTCGCTAGGAGTTGTACAATGGGAGTGGTGGCCATATGAGGAAGCCTCTGTCATAGGTAGATGTCACAGTGAGTTTAGGCTAGGTGGGGCCAAACTGTTAAATAGCTGGCATTCCGACCCCTGTGTGTGGCCATGTACTTGTGTCGGTCACACAGGAGTACTATTAAAAGGGGAGAAGCACTGTGTATAATGTAATGTGCTAAGTAATATTCTTTTACCTGTTTACTTTCTAAACAACTCTAATGAACATACCGCTGTATAGGGCGTGGGTGCCTTAGCAGACTAGAAGTCATAGTTTTTGCTCTATTTCTGTTGGGGAAGCTGACATGCGGTATATAGGCAGAAGTGATTAGGGAGCAGATATAAATGCTTATTGAATGCTCTGGTCTGCACAGCTTAATCCCCTGTTCCCAATAGAAATGACCACATATAGGAATATATTAGGTATTAGTCTAGCTTTTTAAGTGTTTAATAATAAAGTGAAGTTTTCAACCTTCTATCATTGAATTTTAAAATATATTGCAGAGGATATCTATTGTTTTTGCATGCTCCATTAAAGCACTATTACTTTATAATGTTTCTACCAGCTGGATTATTCATATTGTTACCTTGGACTTTGCCTGCCAGCTGAGCTAGGAATATTATTTTGCATTGTACCCATAGTAATATTTATTTGAGTTGGGTCTGCCAACTGAGTGTGCTTCTTATGTTTGATTGACACTAATGTTAACTGCTGATCCATTCTTAGGTTCACAGAGGCTCTTTGTAAAATTCCACAGCTTGAGATTCATTTATACACATAAGATAGCTGTGTTGATGGCAGTCCAAATACATAACACATCCCTATAGCCCATGTAATGTTTAAGGCATCTATTCTCATCTCTTTTCTTAAAACAACTATTTTTCAACACAGAATCAAGGACATTTTCATTTCACTTGGGAGCAACAGCACTGCGGAAAATAAAACATAAGCCGCTTGTCGGACAAACCTAAAAAGGTTTTTAGCAGTGACCCGTGGCTAATGTGATCAGGGAAAATACAGCTAATCGCATGTAGCCTTGTATCTCAGTATTAGTCAATGAAAGAGTTATTTACCTATTAATGATTCAGTGGTCTGGGGATTTCTGAAAGCCCTGGGATCATTTGTATGCTGTAAGAACGTCAATCATACAGTGCCGGCTTACCTGCAGTAAAATGTCATTTTTGGAAAGCAAACCTCCTGTTACCAAACAACCACTGACTATGAATATATTTCATTTACATAGGAATAATTGCCTCACTCTTGGTCCTCTACCAGATTGCTGCAGCATTACTCAGCCATTACCATATTCTGAGGGTATGTTAGAAAGATGAAAGAGTGATCTGCCGCATAAGACAGCTATTCAATGGCTCAGAGGCTGAGCGGGGCTTTGCTGAGGCCTGTTTTCTTTTTGTCTGGTTGCTGTAGGGAAAACACAAACATCCCATGTAAGCTACTTACAAATTGAAAGAACGGTAAAGCAAATTAATGGCAAGGCAGCTGCCTCCGAGAAAAATAAAAAGTTTATGTGTAAAATGGCTTGCTGTGGAAAAACTTAGCTCAAATGTTTTGCTTCCATGAAAAGCAGGTAAAATAAAATAAAAAAAAAATATCTAAGCAGAATAAACAGAGTGAGTTATGGGTCTTAAAAATAGCTGCAAAACGATATATGCCCTTTATAAAATCTTGCACTGTGCACTGAAGTGTATTAACCCTTTCATAAACGCTCACGGCATATTTTATCTCATGGTACAAATTAGGGGAAGCCACTTTCAAAATTTCAATTTAGGTTTCAGTTGATAAGTTGTTTATATTCAGTAAAGTCCCTTTCAGAGTATATAACAGACAGCACACGGCTGAAAGCTGACGTATTAACCTGCACTGGCATATTCACATGTCAGAGAAAATCACAACTTGCCGTACTTTGGTCAGATTCTCACCCTAGGTCGGCCCATTGAATGAAACCATTTGACTTGTAATGAGTTTCCATGTTTCTTATGAAAAGCGCTTAAGGCCGGGGTGTAAACGCCGCAGAAAAAAAATGCAGTGCTTGACAGTCACAGCAAAGTGGATGGGATTCTAGGGAATCCTATCCCCACTTTGCGGAAAAAATACGCACAGTGGATACCCTGCGATTTCAAAAACCGTTTGGTTTTGGAAATCGCAGCATGTCAATTATACCTACGGAAACGCTGGCGGTTTCACTATAGGTATTGTGAGTATGTGAACCAGAGGGCGCTGTTGAGCGACCCAGGCCCAGGCCAGAAAAGGCTCTCAGCCACGCCTTTGGGGGGGTGGCATGTAACTCCAGAGGACTGGAGTATCCTGCACAGAGCAGGAAATGGTGGACCCACCTGGACAGATAGACGGTCTGTGCCAGAAATGCTCGGGTCTACAGGGGACTGTTGCTGGAGCTGAGCAATAGTCAGGACCAGCCAGGGACAGAGAGGCAGTCTGTCCAAGAGGGCTGGGATCCAGAGAGGACTTACAGAGACTAAGTCAAGCTCTTATTGCCCCAGAGGCTAGTTAGGGACTCAAGGAGTGAGTTAGGCCCTAACTGTGGCATAGGTTTTTTTGTTGTTTTGTTATGTTGCAGTTAAGCTGAATAAAGCCACGTTTATTTTACACTTGGACCGTCTGAAATCTATCTTTCCGGCGCCCAGTACCATGAACCACCGCTGTCCGGACCAGGAAAAGCCGCCATTTTGAGTTTAATTCCCCCAGGCTGTCACAGTATAATGGAAGCAGAAAGTCCGCAAGGGAAACCTGCAGTGCTTTTTTGCTGTGGGATGCTACGTGGGGCCTTAGCCTTACATGGATTTTAAAATGCAAGCAAAAAAAAAGTGTAGGATAATAGTGTTAACTACTGATAAGCACTGAACAATGCCTGGTACAATCTGAAGGTAAAAAAAAAATTGCATGGAATTAAAACATATATACCCTTTTGGAAACACAAACTAACAATTGCAGTTTTCACAAAAAATTGGGAAATCCCCTCCACAAAGAGAGACAATTTAGCAGTTGGCAAAATTCTGGTTATCATCATACCAGAGGCCTGGCATTTTTCTGCTTTTCATTATCGTGTCATATATTGTATCCAAAATGTTTCTGCAGCTACACACAGGGAAAAAGGAAAATGTGTTGACATCCAATGTTGCACAATTATACTGTGATTACTGAATATAATATCGTAGTAGGAAAAATAATACAGAAAAAAATGAAACATTGCAACATAATTATTATAAATTTTATTTCGATGAGTTTAGTGATCCATAAGGCGAGATATGTCATTGTATGCCAAGAATCCCTCTCAGTTTGCATTTATATGTAAAGAGCTAGTTCAGTATTGCTTAACTAAAGGGCAACTAAATCACAACTCGTAAGTATGATGCCAAATGGTTGTTGGATAAATGATCTCTATAGAAATTATTTCATTACATACTGATCAGATCTGACAGTCAGCATTGGCTAGAAGACCTTTTATTAGAGACCAGACACAATCTAATTGTAAATATGGCTCCAATAAATGAAGCCTTTGAACCATGGTATTCTACAGAATGATTAGATGTGGCAGCTGTAGCGACAGCATCCATGTATACATAGCATCATGTTTGTATATCTGCGTGTTCATTGTTTTTAAAAGAGGCTGTATATAACCTCAGGCATGTCAAAAACATACTGTTATGGATGCTCTCAATTATCTATTTTACAAACGTAAATTCCAAGATTTATGCTGAGTACCATGTAGCAGATGTGCTGTATAATCCCTTCAGTGCCACGGGGACTTACTTTTAAGTTGTATACATTGATGGTTCTTAACCCTTTGTGATTATCTGGCAGTATCCTAAGTGTATTTTTTATGGTATTAAAGGTCAATTAAAGAGCTTTTTCACCGAAAATGTTAAAATACTGCCATGGAAAGTAGCCTTTTTCAGTGTGCCCTGTCCCTAATGCAACAAAATTGAAACCCACTAGTTTGCCCTGTCCCTAACAAAATTGAAACCCACTTGCAAAAAAACCTACTTACTGCTATAAAACAGAAAATGTTTCTGCAAGTAAAATAAAAATCATTTACAGACTTTGATAGTTTTTCTACCTTCTGATTTACCAATATATGGTCATTTGAAAATGTTTCCTCGTTTAGAAATGCCATTTTGAAATATCCTACTAAGAAGTTCTGAGTTACTAGAGAAAGGAACCCGGTTAAAGGCAAAATCAAACAGAGTGTAGTTAGAAAGAGCTCCGTCAATTCCAGTGGACTAGTCATGTCCATGCATTAGAAGGACAGCTCATTCATTTCATTGGAGTGTGTATTGGTTACTTTCCCCTGTGGTAGTGCTCTTCAGAAACATTTTGAAAGGGACACTCTATGATCAGTCTATTGTTGGGATAACCTACACTATAACAAAAAATTATCATTAAAAGTTATAAAGTTATAGATAGAGATCTTTTTGTTCAGGACCCAAGGCTATTCCCAGGATAGGTCATCGGTATCTGATCAATGGAACTCCGACATCCAAATCCCACATTAATCAGCTGATTTGGCTACCAGAAGGTCTATACAAGGTATACAGCCTGCAGCACAGCTATTGAAGTGAATAGGAGCAGAGCTGCAGTTCCCTAGTACTACCTCTAAAGAGCTGTACACTGTAGCGGTGGTGCTGGGGAATAGCAGCTCTGCTCCCATTCACTTGAATAGGAGCAGAGCTGCTGCAGGCTGTATACCATATGCACAGCTTCCAGCAGCCATATCAGCTGGTTCTTGCGGGGTCCATGTGTTCGACTGAACAGATACTGATGACACAGCCTGTAGATGGGTATTCAAAACCTTTTACAACCACTTTAAGTAGATTTGTAGAGAATATCCACTTGCTTCTTTATTTTCACCTAGACCATAATACCATTTTTGGGTGTAATTATGTTAAAGAAATGAAGGGAACATGAGTGATAGTTGGCTTGTGCATTAATATACTGTACATTCCCATCCCCCCCCATCTAAAGGTTTAAGGCTCATTATATACTGTAGCTTTAATGCATGGGTGTAACTACCAGGAGAGCAGACATAGCAGCTTCTAAGCGGGGCCTTTCTAACTGAGACTTAGGGTGATAACTATGGAAAATGGAAGGGAATGCCTGCATGTGACATAGATAAAATTGCTTTCTACATATGCTGTGATGTCACAGTGTACACAATAATCTGTGTGCATTATCCCTGTGCTATGATGTCATAGTGAGTTTTATCCCTGTATTGTGATATCACTGTGTGCATTACTCCTGTACTGTGGCACTACTTTTTTGGTCAATTTTGCAAATATATATTTTAATATCCATCTATTGCGTTACTTACTATTTACTGATCCTGAGTTAGAATACTGTAAGTGAAACCAAGGCCAGGGTACACTGCTGCTTCCTGCTCTGTATATCGAACAGGAAAATCTACACAGACGGTGCCCAGTACTTAGAGGAGGGGCCTAGCATAGACTGGGCCCCATAGCAAACGTTTGACTTGGGCCCCCTCACACCATATAACGCACCCTTTACACATACTATAATGTCCCAAAGTGACCTCCAGACAGTATAATATCCCATAGCAGCCCCTCCACACAGTATAATGTTCCATAGTGGCCCCTTCACACAGTATAATGTCCCATAGCAGCCCCTGCACACAGTATAATGTCACATAGTGGCCCCTCCATACAGTATAATATCCTAAAGTGGCCCCTCCGCATAATATAATGTCACATAGTGGCCTCTTCACACAGTATAATGTCCAATAGCAGCCTCTTCACACAGTATAATATCACATAGTGGTTCCTCCACACAGTATAATGTCACATAGCTGCCCCTCCACAAGGGTATAATGTCCCATAGTGGCCCCTACACACAGTATAATGTCACATAGTGGCCCCTCCAAACAGTATAATGTCCTACAGTGGCCCCTCCACAAAGTATAATGTCCCATAGCGGCTTCAACACACAGTATAATGTCACAAAAAGGCCCCTCCACACAGTATAATGCCGTGTAGTGGCACCTCCACACAGTCTCATGCTGTATAGTGTCCCCTCCACACAGTAAATTGTTACATAGTGGCCCCTTCGCACAGTATAATATCCCAAAGTAGCCCCTGCACACAGTATAATGGCTGACATTGGCATATTTATTTTATTCTGGGGTCTTTTCAGACCCAGGCCCAGGGGAGGTGGCAAAAATAAAAACCAGTGTTACTTACCTCTGCAGGTCTCTAGCAGGTAACAGCCTATTTAAAAAAAATAAGCAGCAGGAGCCCACCGGGCTCCTTAAGGTCGCAAGCTCCATCGCTACTACGGCCATAGTTATGCTACTACGAGGGGCCCTCTTCTGCTTTCTTAACACTTTTAGAAGAGGACTCCATATAAGAAACTCTGAGACTGTTCATGGATGTTATTCCTCAAACCAATGTACTGGTATATAGAGCTTAATCTGTATATACCAGTACATTATTAGAAGAAAAAGCTGGAAATTAAAAGTAAGAATTTTTATTTGATAATTAAAAAAAAAAAAAAAAGTACAAAAATTATTATGATAGACACATTTATAAATAGTTTTTAAAGCACGGTAAATATTATGGATGTATTTGTTATCCTTGTAGCTGGATCAACCTATATAATGTAACAGACCATGTTATTTATGATGATTAAGGCTAAGGCCCCATGTAGCGGGTCACAGCAAAAAAAAAAAAAACGCTGCAGAAAAGACCGGGTGGAAATGCATCAGTGATGCATAGAGTTTTCCTCTGCGGACTTCCTGCCCATATTCTACCTTTACTTGCGATGTTATAAAATGACATGGTGACTTGTGCTTCTGCTAAAATCACCATGCAGCCTCATGGACTGGATAAGGTTGAAGCATAAGACCCTCTGTCGACCAAGGGACATGGCATTTACAAAGAAGGCCCCATTATCCAGGCTGAGGACTGGCCAAATGAACGTTTTTATGACCATTGCCTCATCTATACATAACCAGTGATCAATCGACAAATGAGCAAATACTGTCATGGATAGGCTAGAGTCTACATGTATATATCTTGTAACCAAAATAATGGTATCTTGTAACTAAAATAATGCTTTGGTCCTACACGTTATTCACACGTCAGTATTTTTATCAGTGTTTGTAAACCAAAGCCAGGAATGGAGACTCGAGGTAAATAAGCTTTATTTCATTGTCAGTCGCTTTCCTTAGGACTTAGGTATGTGACAATGAAATTTCCAAAAGGTGACCGTCAGAAGTGTCTGTTGCTATTGTCCGTTACAAGATTTTAGCATCGTTTGTGTCCATTTGTGTCCGTTTACACCAAATCCGTCAGAATTTCAGGGACAAAAAATCCTACATGCAGGACTTTTTGTCCATTTGAAGTGTCCGTTATTTTTTTAACATTGAAGTCTATGGGTAACGGACTTATAACGGACAGTAACTTATAGCCTTCAGTTACTGTCTGTTATTTTATGTCCGTTTTTTTTCCCTGCGCATGCTCAGAAAGGAGAAACAAACACAAAAAAAAAAACGTACAGTGTTAAAAACTGACACTAACTGATGCTAATGCAAAATTGTCCATTTTTTTAACTGAACCATTAATTGGATCAGTTAAAAAAAACGGACACATTAACATCAGTTAGTGTCCGTTATGATAGGTGTCCGTTTTTTTTTTTTTTTTAACGGACACCTTCATAATGGACTCCAACGGTAGTGTGAACCCTTAAAGAGGTTTAAGTGACATACTTGACTACCACACATGACAGCTGAGGCTAGTGATCGGCTGTAGTGACCACGTGGGGAGTGACTGATGTTATTAATGGAGCTCAAGAACTGACGGCAAGTACCGTGGACCAAGAAATTGTGGCTGGAATAGTGGGAAAAAGGACAGGTGAGTTATTTTAACTCCTTTCTTGCCCTCCACTATTTTTTTTTTTTTGGGGGGGGGGGGCTGGAAAACCCTTTAAATAATTTTGCTTTATCTAAATGTAGAAAGTTAAAACTGTTACAGCACATGAAGGTATATGAAAAAGTATTGAAATAATTTTCATGAGATATAGTTTATTATGTATCCGGTGTTATTTTTACATAACTGCAGTAACAAAGTGAGTTATGTTATTTTTACTATACTGTAGTTTACTATGTAAATATATACACATTTTATCCTAGTTTATATGATGGCAATGACAAGTGTCAATCAGTGGAGTGAGTAGAGTCTGTGCTATGTAGCACTAATACATGTGAAGAGAGGGAATTTGACCTACCTGCCCTCTCTGTTTACTTCTGTCTCTTGCCCCAAAGGATGATTAGTAAACATAATACTTTACTTGGCTTCATTTAAGCTTCAGCAGACAAATTTGTACTGAGACATTATTTACTTATGTTTGCATTCAGGACATAGCGCCATGGTTGCAGCATAGACCTGGCATGAAGATATTGCATATTCCCTTATCGTTTGTGGGAATTTGGGTTGTTTATTTTTTATACAAAGCAAAATAAATGCACTTTCAGATGTGAAGATGAAAATTGCCATTTTCAGCTATGTGCTGTTGTTACTTTGTCCACTGGCTGCACTGGAATAACCAGAACAAAATGAGTCATATATATGAAACAATGAGTCTACATTATATATATATATAATATATATATATATATATATATATATATATATATATATGTATATATATGAAATAATATGTAACCCCAATTCCAAAAAAGTAGAAAAATGTGTAAAATGTAAAGAAAACAAGAATGCAATGATTTGAAAATCTCATAACCGTATACTGCTCACAATAGAACATACAATACATATGAAAGGTGAAAGTTAGCCATTTTTCTATTCCAGTTAAAAAATTAACTTAAAGGGGTTGTTCAGGCAAAAATGGACAACCCTTTAAACGTTTAAGTAAGCTGGGGGCAGTGAAAAAAATAAAACATTGTATACTCACCTGTCCCCATTGCTCCGGTGTCCTCCCGTGCCTCCCTGTTCATTTGCTCCGGCGGGTCTCTTCCGGAGTTGTGACCGCTGAAGCCAATCAGTGGCCTCAGCAGGTCTCAGGAAGAGAACCTGTGATGTCACAGGTAGTGACATTCAGGCCCTTCGCTGATTGGCCTCAGTGGTCACATGACCGTTGAGGCCAATCAAAGGCTTCAGCACAACTCCAGAAGAGACCTGCCGGAGCAGATGAACCGGGAGGTGCAGGAGGACACCAGAGCAACGGGGACAGGTGAGAATACATTTTTTTTTTTTTTTTTTCACTGCACCCCAGCTTATTTAAATGTTAAAAGAGTTTTACATTTTTGCCTGGACAACCCCTGTAATTTAGAAATTGATGGTAGGGAAGGGAACAGGGCCACGTCTACCATTGTGTAGCATCCCCTCTACTTTTTACAATGGTCTGTAAATGTCTGGGAAGTAAGGAGACCAACTGCTGGAGTTATGGGAGATGAATGTTGTCCCATTCTTGTCTGATGTAAGATTCTATCTGCTTAACAGTCCTGGGTCTTCTTTGCTGTATTTTTCTATTCATAATGCGCCAAATGTTTTCTGTTGGTGAAAGGTCTGGATTGTAGGCAGGCCAGTTCAGTACCCTGACACTGGATGGTCTCTCTCCTCTTGAGTCCTCAGGACAAACTGTCCATGATTTCCATAAAGAATTTCAGATCTGACCACAAAACAGTTTTTCCTTTTGCCTCAGTCAATTTTAAATGAGCTTTGCTTCATAGAAGACAGCAGCATTTCTGGATTGTGCTGATGTATGGCATATGTTGATGTATATAAACTTGCATTTGTGGATTGCACAGTGAACTGTGTTCAAAGACTGAGTTCTGGAAGTATTCCTGTGCCCAGGCAGTGATTTGTATTATGGATTCATGTCTGTTTTTAATGCAGTGACACGTGAGGTCATGTGGATCATGTGCATCCAATATTGATTGTCGGCCTTATCTCCTGTGCACATGGATTTCTCCTGATTTCTTTTGTTGATATTATGTACTGTAGCTGGTAGGATATTCACAGTCTTTATAATTTTATGTTGAGGAATATTTTTATGAAATGTTCCACAATTTTGAGAAACAGCTTTTCCCAGATTGGTGAACTTCTGACCATCTTTACTTCTGAGAGACTCTGCTGCTCTAACATGCTCTTTTCTTATACTCAGTCAATTGACCCCCAGCTGTTTTTCGTCAGCACCACTTACTTTTCCAGCCTTTCATTAACCCTGTCCCATCCTTTTTCCAATGTGTTTCTGCCATCAATTTCTAAATGAGTTTTTTTTTTTCAAATGAAATGGAACAATGTCAAAGTTTCATCTTCTGATATGGGTTCAGATGTTCTGTTGTGAATAAAATATGGTTATAGGACATTTCCAAATCATTGCATTCTTGTTTTCTTTAAATTTTGCACAGTGTCATAACTTTTTTTTTGAAATAGGGGTTATATAATCATATAGGTGTGAGTCCATAAAGTGGAGACAGAGGCATAGGGGAGGAGACTTTGTTCTGTACCGAAAAGAATGAGCTTAGCAAAAAAGCGCTTCATCTGTATGGCAGTGCATGGATATTTTACAGCTCCTTAGTACACAACTCCACAGCCTTCTGGCACTGCTATACAGAATGCATCAGTACCATATGTTTGGAGATATTTTTCCATGGAAGCAGTGGAATACCTGTACAAACAGAACCAGAGAATGCCAAAGAAGTTCAAAGGTACCGGAGATCTCACTGACACCTAGAAAAGTCCCGTTATGACTCCATACAAAATGTAGCTGTAATTTGGCTGCGTACATAAGGCCATATAAGGCATGGGCTGATTTGAAAAAAAAAAAGTATTGACCCCATGTGGATCAACTTTCATGTTTCGCCAGATGTCATTTTACGTATAATATATTTGTAATATAGTTCTGTACAAAAGCACCATAAGGTGGCACATAGAAGACCTACTTATATTTATTATATTTCATCTAGGTTGTAAATTGTGCTATCTAGCTTGTAAGTTGTATAGATATATGCTCTTCATGTCTGGCTTTTAGATCATTGAAAACCATGTTGGCCTTATATAAATATTCTGTAAGTGCTAGAGAAAGTCATTTGAGTCCCTTGTCTGAAGCAGTTTAGTATGCTTGAGTGAAGATCATATCAGTTTAATCTGTTTAATTGGATCTGTAGCTGAAATAAGCTGTATTCAATGGATTCAGTCTGTTGGAAACACTCAAGCAAAAGTTGCAACTGGATGAAATAACACATTTTTAGCCTTATCTTTAGAGTTTCTTGTTAAAACTGTAAGTCCAGTCAAAAAAACATGGGCATCGATTCAAATTTACAGCGCACACATATTTACTATGTTATAATATTATAGGGATAAAGTTAGATTATTAAGTAAGGAAATTCTCCTTTAAGCTAAGGCCCCAAGTAGAGGACCATAGCAAAAAAGTGCTGCGGGAAAAACCACGGCACTTTTCGCAGAAAGCAGGGAAACTGCCGACGTATCCGTATATATAATTGACATACTGTGATTTCCAAAACTGCAACGGTTTAGGAAAACGCAGTGTGTCCGCTGTGCATATTTTTCCGCAATGTGTGGATGGGATTCACTAGTGCACAGTTTAATGTCCCATAGCGGCCCCTCCTCACAGTATAATGTCCCATAGCAGTACCTGCACACAGTATAATGTCTCATAGTGACCACTGGACACAGTATAACGTCCCATAGCAGACCCTCCACACAGTATAATGTTCCATTGCGGCCCTTCCACACAGTTTTACGTCCAAAAGTGGCCCCTCCACACACTATTATGTCCCATAGTGGCCCCTGCACACAGTATAATGTTCCATAGCAGCCTCCATACAGTATAATGGTATAATGTCCCACAGTGGCCCCTGCACACAGTATTATGTCTCATAGGTCGCAGGCCCTGTGGCAGCCGCTACAGCGGTACTTACACCAGTGTATACACATATATACATTGGACACATAATGCATACATGCCACTGACACATTACATGATGAATACACAGCACTCGCGCATGAAACATACAGGTCCCTCACACTTTTGACAAATGATGCACAAACACTTGCTTATTCACTGTGTGCAATGTGGGGGGAATTTATAATATACAGTTGTGCTAAAAAGTTTACATACGCCGGCAGATTTTTTGGTTTTTTGGCCTTTTTCAGAGAATATGAATGATAACACAAAAACTTTTTCTCCACTCATGGTTAGTGGTTGGTTGAAGCCATTTATTGTCAAACTTCTGTGTTTTCTCTTTTTAAATCATAATGACAACCAAAAGCATCATAATGATCCTGTTCAAAAGTTCACATACCCTGGTGATTTTGGCCTGATAACATGCCCAGAAACCAAACCACAGTCAGGTAGACCAACCAAAATGTCAGCCACAACTGCCCGGGAAATTGTTTGGGATGCAAAGAAAAACCCACATATAACATCAGCTGAAATACAAGACTCTCTGAAAACTATCGGTGTGGCTGTTTCAAGATGCAGAATAAGGAGGCACTTGAAGAAAAATGGGCTGCATGGTCGAGTTGCCAGCAGAAAGCCATTACTGCGCAAATGCCACAAAGAATCTCGCCTTCAATACGCCAAACAGCACAGAGACAAGCCTCAAAACTTCTGGAACAAGGTAATTTGGAGTGATGAGACAAAAATCGAACTTTTTGGCCACAACCATAAACGTTATATTTGGAGAGGTGTCAACAAGGCCTATGATGAAAGGAACACCATTCCTACTGTAAAGCACGGAGGTGGATCACTGATGATGTGGGGATGTGTGATCTTCAAAGGCACAGGAAACTTGGTCAAAGTTGAAGGAAAGATGAATGCAGCACGTTATCAGCAAATACTGGAGGCAAATTTGCACTCATCAGCCAGGAAGCTGCACATGGGACATACTTGGACATTACAACATGACAACGATCCAAAACACAAGGTCAAGTGGACCTGTCATTGGCTACAGCAGAAGAAAGTGAATGTTCTGGAGTGGCCATGTCAGTCTCCTGACCTCAATATCATTGAGCCACTCTGGGGAGATCTCAAGCACGCAGTACATGCAAGACAGCCCAGGAATTTACAGGAACTGGAGACTTTTTGCCAAGAAGAATGGGCAGTTTTACCATCTGAGAAAATAAAGAGCCTCATCCACAACTACCACAAAAGACTTCAAGCTGTCATTGATGTTAGAGGGGGCAATACACGGTATTAAGAAGTGTGGTATGTGAACAGGGTCATTTTGATGTTTTTGGTTGTCATTATGATTTAAAAAGAGAAAACACAGAAGTTTGACAATAAATGGCTTCAACCAACCACTAACCATGAGTGGAGAAAAAGGTTTTGTGTTATCATTCATATTCTCTGAAAAAAGGCCAAAAAATCTGGGGTATGTAAACTTTTTAGCACAACTTTATGTATGCCAGAAAACTGGTGTGGAAGTGGGGCATCTTTGACCAATGGGCCTGACTTGCACCAAAGATGCCACTTTGTCCCTATTCTTCCCCGCTCCCCACTTTTAAGACAGTGGGTGGGAGTGAGGTGGGGAAAAAGGTGGGCCAAGGACAGGGACGCCTCATGCCATCAGATTTCCTATAACTCAGATAAGAAAACTAGCATGAGTTATACATACCTCCCAACTTTCAAAGGACAGAAAGAGGGATGAAATGTGCAGTACGCTCAATAAATTTAGCTTCACTCACTTCTATTTTGACTCGCCCATTCCCATCCATTTCTCTTTGTGCCCCCACACAGTATAATGTTCTACAGTCACTTTAACATGTTATGCCCCCACATTTTAATGTTTCCTCTCTTTGTGTACTCACAGTTTAATGTCCCCTCCAGTTGCACCCAGTTTAATGTCCCCCTCCAGCTACTCCCACAGGTTAATGTCCCAACCAGTTGCCCACAGTTTAATGTCCAGCTCCTGCTACCCCACAGTTTAATGTCCCCCTACAGTTGTGCCCAGTTTAATGTCCCCCTCCATACTGACCCCACAGTTTCATACCCCCTTCCATCTGCCCCACAGTTTAATGTCCCCTTCCAGTTGCCCCCAGTTTAATGTCCACCTCCATCTGCCCCCAATTAAATGTCACCCCTCCAGCAGCCTCCACAGTTCACAGTCCCCCTCCAGATTACCCCACAATATTATTTTCCTAGCCTGGTACCAAGTGAACATAAAAAAAAAATAAATACTCACTTCTCGCTTCCCTGCTGTTCTGTCAGTAGTCTCTGCTCCTAGAGGCTTCAGGGAGCTGCAGGCACGATGTGAGTGATGTCATCACATCACATCACGCGTACAGCTCCCGGAGCATACAGGGGCGGGATGATGAAGCAGGGAGTGGATGTCTCCCTGCTTCACCATTGAATTCAACTCATCTGTGTCCTCCAGATGCAGATGAGTGGAGGACGACTGGGACTGTCCCACTGAATCAGGGACGGTTGGGAGGTATATAGCTGGAATCTAATCAGTACTTGACTGGGGTAGATTTTAACTCTGGCATATGGGACCTGCTAAGATGTGTCATAATTATTAAGAGGTGAGCAAAGACTGGTCCTCAATTTGCTTTTGACCCACTGAGGATTTGTTACATCCAACAGAAGACGCTTGAGCTTCCCATCTCCTTTTCCCATAATGCCTTGTGATATGTAGATGCTTAGTAGAGGGCAAAAAGGCAATTCAAAACTCTACACACCTTCACTGGTGCTCTCCACAAGGAGAGAGATTCCCTTCCCTGAGCATAGACTGGGACAGAGTGAGCACAGTTATCAGTAAATCATCGGAGACTGGAAGACTGAAGGACTAATGACAGATTTATAGTATTGCGGGAGATCTAAATAAAGCAAGATAACAACACTGAGAAGAGATGATGTGAATAGTTTTACATACTATGGATATACTGTATATATACTGTATTTCTTGTTGCTGCAAATTTGCTGTAATCTATATGTCCGTAAAGCCAGAATACCTCTATAAAAGCAGAGTGAGCATTAAAAACTGGGCAAACTGCTGTCTGTGGCCTAACAGGTCATCTGAAATCCCTGTCTTATAGGCCTGCCTTACTGCTAATAGGAGAGGGAGTATTTCTGTGTAAGTCTAAGGACACATTTTTGTCAATTAACTACCATTCTTTACAGCTGTCAAAAAGCACATACATCCTGATGCACTCTCTATGCAGACCATACAGGAAGGAAAGTTATAAAATAAAATAAAAATAAAAAAACTGAAAAAGAAAAAAATTCAGTAATAATTACAATATTGTAGATTTAAAGATAATAAATCCAATTAAACATTCTCTAAAATGTGACAATTATAACGGTGAACAAAAGACAAATCAGTGACAAAGTCAGCTTTGCTAAATATGTACAATGTATCTTAGTCTTAATGCTCTGTAACACATAAGTACAGAATGAAATGGTATTGGCTGTCCTAGTCTACTTTTGCTGCTGTGATCATGGATCATAAATGCCTTTCCTAGGTATGTGTATGTTTACATATAGTTTACCATGTAGTCACTGATCGATAACACAAGTCCAGTTCTGTATTTTGAAGCAAAGCCAAATATGATGAGCCTGGCAATGCTTGAGCTACAGGACTACTTTATAAAGTATGCAAATCTTTCACAAGATATTTGGTTCCTGGAGTACACGTGCAATTGATTTCATGATGAATACCCATTACAGCTGATAGCAGTAAAACGTAAGTCTTAGTAGGTAATCGCAAGCAGGCATCTTTAGCTGTGTAAAGGCAAAACATATGGATTTCATAGAACTACTTAGAAACATCTTTACCATGGAAAAAAAAAATATTGCTAATTACTAAGACTCATGCTAGTTTTTATTGACAGCCAGGTCCCCACTATTAATACATTGATGTCACTTTGTTTGCATTTCCTTATGTATTGTTTCAATGTAACCAGACTAGCAGGTGATACCAATTCTTTCCTTCTCCCATAGTTACGTCCAAGGACAGAGCTCGACCAAGAAATCCTCAGTGATTGCCTAACTATACAACCTCTTCAACCAGCCACATCACCACAGGATCCTGCAGAAAATACCTTAGGACGATCTCCTGCTCCTGTGCATGATGTATTTCCAGGTATGGATATGTACAGTTATATGTTTTGGGCTATGGAGATATGCCAGGTTTATGTCGGTCTACGCAAGAACAGGGCAGGTGGGTTCCTAGTATACTGTGCTTCCAGGTGTATATAACACCAAGTACGAGCAGAACCCAGGTTTCACCACAGACCTGGCTCAGCCCTTTGAGGTGTCCCTATGTAGCAATGGCATGACGTCTGACTCTGCATCAAGGTGCAGTCTATACATGGAGGTGCTTAGGTGCTGATAATTGTTGTCATAAGGTGGTGCAATGTACAGAAGAGTCCCAGCACTACCAGCCATTCTGCTAGCGCATGTGCTCCATCAGTTACCAGCTAAGGTCAATGTCACCTTGCTACTCAATAATCAGTTCCTTGCAGGTTGTGTACCTCCCCCATAGGCAGCTTCAACACACTTAGCCAATACAAGAATTTTGATTGGATACTGTATTGTGTAAATAGGCAGGTGTGGAAAAGTGCTGCAAAATGAGAATATTTTCAAAAATAGAAGTATTAATAGTTTATTATTTGGTGTAACCACATTTTGACTTCAACAGCATCAGTTCTACTAAGTACACTTGCAAGAAGTTAGCCTATATTCACATGTAGGTAAATCAGGGCTATTCACATGAATGATATTTTGCCAGTCCATTGTCATGCCTTTAATTTTGTCTGTTTTCACAAGTTTCTCCATACACTGCAATGTATAAGGGATCTGTGAAAACATCATGAGTGTCTGCAGGCAACAGTAAAGCATGGGGGAGGATTTCTTGCAAGGTTGGGGCTGCATTTCAGTAAGTGGAGTTGTAGATTTTTCAGGATTAATGGTGTCCTCACTGCTGAGAAAGACAGGCAAATACTTATCCATTACACAATACCATTCAGGAGGTGTCTGATTGGCTCCAAATTTACTCTGCAGTGGGGCAATGACTCCAAACTAGAGATGGACAAACCTCTGAAGATAAGTTTCATTTCAGGTTCTGCAGAACCCAGAACATAATAGGTGGAGGCCTAAGAGAGGTGTACAAAAAAACAAAAAACAAAAGGTTATACTCACCTTCCTTATTACTCATCTGGTACTCTCTCTGGGTCTTCTTCTGGCCTCCTGGGTGATTGGGCTTCAGTCGTCACATGGGGCACTACGAGCGTCATGATGTTGATGCATTCCCATGCACACCAACGTCGCTCATTTCTACCCCAACTAGAGATGAGCGAATCGAAGCTGCAGAAGTGGAATTCGATCCGAATTTCAGGAAATATTCGATTTGCATCGAATCCAAATTTCCTCACGCTTTGTGGTAACGATTCACATTTAGTTCATAATGGCTGCTGTACATATTAGGACATTGGGCAAGAAACTCTGG
The DNA here is from genome assembly GCA_947044405.1 of Leptodactylus fallax. Classification (NCBI taxonomy): domain Eukaryota; kingdom Metazoa; phylum Chordata; class Amphibia; order Anura; family Leptodactylidae; genus Leptodactylus; species Leptodactylus fallax. The sequence goes on along the minus strand of CAMRHE010000343.1, from coordinate 2,022,411 downwards.
GAACGCGGGATCACCCACAATACCATGCGTGCAGCCAATCAGCAGCAAGCTCTGTGATGTCACATCCCTTTAACCCCTTCGCGAGCGCACACGGCATGTTTGACCGCTGCATCCAAGGTGTTCGATCGGGGGTTTTATCACCTTGGATGCCGCGGTCATGGAACCCTAAGGGGTTCCGCCATTTTGATGCCCACTCCGGCTTTCTGCAGCCAATAAATAGCTGTTTTTGTTACGCGTATCACTAAATTTGGCGAAGTCGCCGAATCGAATTTTTGAATACTTCACTCATCTCTAACCCCAAACATACAACCAGTGTTATTAAGAATTATCTTCAGTGTAAAGAAGAGAGGAAGATTTATGAAGACTGTCGTTATCAAAGCTTGTCTTCATATCCTCTGTGGAAGGTGCGACTCATCATAAATGAGGTACATCGTCCACTGGCATCATAGGTGGAGTAGATTTCCAGCATCTGTTTTGCCAGTTTTCTGATGGAAATGATAATAAATCTGACGGGCACACCAGCACACTCTAGTCTGCGACTTTTTACAGCAGAAAACAGGAGTAAAATAATAATAAATCTGCCCCACTGATTTCTGGAAGTGATGATATGTTTCCCACAGAGCCCAAATCTGGGATTACATAAACAGACAGAAGGATTTTAACAAGCCTATATAATCAGAAGTTAGTTGTTAGTTAGTTAGTTCTATAAGACGTTTGGAACCTCCCTGCCAAGTTCCTTCAAAACCTATGTGCGAGTGTACCTAGAAGAATTGATGCTGTTTTGAAAGGGTATTCACACCTAAACTAGATACAGTAGCTGCGTGATAGAATGTCTTATCACTTGCTGCATCAGTTCTACAAGTAAAGTAAATCACTGTACTGGTATATGCAAGTATTCTGTCATATTTTGTTTGTTATTACTCTTAAAAAGAATTGTGGTTGCACACAGCACCACATACTCAGCATGGGATTCCAAGCTAACATTTTTCTGAGAAAGGAATAAAACAAAAAGGTATGTGCTTAGGCCAGCATTGTTAGGGGTCAGCTGAAAATTATTATAGTAGAATAAGAAAGCTTGTTCTGAGCATTTATGGTCACAATGTGTGAAATAGCCTATAACAGAAATTTTGCCTGGTGACCTGGTGTCACTGGTAAAAAGAGTGCTCATAGCAGATAGTGAAGTTCTTGCTTGGTGCTGAGTATCAGAAATCTCTGGGAATCTTTTTACATCTAATAATATAGAAATTAGTGATGTGTTGTTTGGATAAGTTATTCGGAGCTGCATCTGGTCCATGTAGTATACAGTGCACAGACAGAATCAAATAGCTCCATATCCTGTATAGCCGGGCAGCAGTACTGTAGCTAAGCTACCATTAACATCAATAAAAGCAAGTTGCACTAAAAGCACCTGGCCACTATACAATGTACAGAGCTATTTGCTCCTGGCTTTGTACACTGTATTGTACAGGAACTGGATACACCCTTGAACAGTTGATCCATGTGGGCTTTCTATTGGTCCCTACCAATCAGATTTTTATGGCCTGGAAATCCATTTAAAACTGGGGCCCCATGTGGCGTAAACGCCACGGTCTTCCCATGCCGGAAACGCCATGGAAAAGCATGCAGCGTTTTACAGTCCCTGCAAAGTGGATGGGATTATAGCAAATCCTATCCACACATTGCAGGAAAATACGTGCTGCAAACACGCTGCAATTTCCAAAACCGTTGCGTTTTTGGAAATCGCAGAATGTCAATTATATCTATGGAAACGGCGGTTTCCCTATAGGTATAATTAAAGCAGGATTCTCTATCTGGCTGCTGCACCTTTAACGTTACCTGGACAACCTGGGAAGATTTTGCAGTTCCAGAGGCTTCTTGGCTCCAGTTATCTGCAGAGGAGGTCTATAAAAGGCCACGCCCTCCTGACTCATGTGTGGACTATTAGCTCTGATAGTTTGTTACTGACTTTATGTTGATACTCCGATACTGACCTCTGGCTACAGTTTTGTACTTCTCTTTGGATTACGTCTCTGCTGAACTTACCCTCTCTGGCATTTTGACTCTGGCTACGCACCTCGACCTCTCCTTCCATCACTCGCTCCTGTACTTCGCTGCTATCTCTGCTGCTGACCCTGCTCTGTCTTTTTACTCTTCATCTGGTGAGTTGCTTGTGATTCTGCTCTCTGGCTTCTGCTTGTGGTTTATCAATTTGTGGCACATTCCTGTGTTGTCAACTCTGGTCTGGGATTGGCAAGTCCATCTCCACCACTAGGAGCTCTGGTGAAAACATCCTGAGATTGGCTTTGGCTCATACTGGGTGTGTTGCACTTTGGTTATGGTTTTTTCGCTAGTGGTCATTAGGTTTTGTTTTGCTGCTTCTCTCTATTCTGTGTACTCTGGACTCTCTACCTGCATCTGAAATCCTAACAGTCTGCAGAGGTTTCCTTTCTGTGAAAAGCAATGTGGGAAAAACTGCAATGCGTTGCTGCCGCGGTTTTTCCCGCAGTGCTTTTTTGCTGCCAACCGCTACGTGGGGCCTTAACCTCAATCACCCCCTTTCCCATTTCCCCATTTTACTTATTAAAGTAACAAAACAATAAAAAAGTTAGGTACTGTTGCATCCAAAAATGTCCAAACTAATAAAAACACAATGCTCAAATCACCATTTGTTGGTCTCTATCTCCCCAAAATAATTAATAAAGTAATACATATCACATAAACATATATACCATAAAAAGAGCATCCAGCAAAAATATGAGCTTTACACACAGAAATATAAAAAAGTTTATGGGTGTCAGAATATGGCAATACAAATTAAATGCTGTTTTGTAAAATGTTAACTAAAACTAAATAAATTTGGTATTGTTGCAATTCTGCTGACCTGTAGACTAATGGTAACAGTGATTTCCACTGCACAGTGAATGCTATAAAATGTAAACCAAAAAGAAGCAATTGCATAACTGTTTTTTTTCTCCCCACAAATATTGCGTCATACATTTTATGAAACAATAAAAAGAGCCATTAAAGAATACAACTTGTCCCACAGAAAACAAGACCTCATTCGGCTATGTGAATAAAATGCATAAAAAAGTGTGACTTTTGGAAGGGGAAAATTAAAAAAAAAATAATATAAATAAATCACTGCTGGAGGAAGGGGTTAAACATAACTTTCTTAAATGGGTTGTCTGGATTACAAAATCCATTTTTCAAATACCCTACTTTTAAATTGTATTGAGTTAATAGAGAGGAGTCTTCTATTCAGCACTCTGTTTGCCAGACTAAGAAAAAGCTATAAGCAATGGGTAAAATAAGTACATGCATCTTAATAATTATCTTTGGCTGTCCGTGTGCCAAAGGAATGGACCTTGGCTTTAATATGAAAGCTTTCTTCATAAACACATCGGGGCAGATTTATGAAGACTGGCATTATTGCGCCTCATACATGCCTCCTGCCTGACCATTTGCCTGCAGGAAAATGTACGGCACCTTGTAGCTGGCTTACATTTCCCACGTCATTTATGCCAGATTTCTGACATAAATGATAATAAATCTGATGGGGCCGATGACCCAGCCCCCTGCACGCCCTCACCATGCAACCTTTTTGGGAAAGTGGTAAGGGCAGTCCAAAAATGAAAAAGTAGCATTTTTTGTGTGCAAAAATCCTATTTGTGTAAAAAAAAATTGTGACTTTTTATGGTTTATATGCCGTACAAAGCATAATATCCATCCATTATACTCTGTTTTCATTGAAGCAGAAGTCCAAATATATTTATTCTATGTACTTTACATTATAAATACAGAAGACTAGCATGCTTAGTGTGTATGCTATTTATATTGGTTGATAAGAAGGTTATCTGTTAAAGGAAAAATGCCAGTTTCTAGTTTTATATTGAGAAACAATGTTTGACAGCCTTTGTTCCAACAAAACAGGTTTTACCAATTGTAACCATGTGTCTAAAAATTGGAATCATGTACGTGGAAGTGGAAGTGGATGAAGGGTGAAGATGGGGCCCACATTGAATCCAGAAGAGCAGAAATCTCTTCTGCAGCTTCTGGGCAGTCATTTCATGCGGACAGCCTACATTCAGCAGGGGCCATGTGCTGCATATTTGTTTTGTAATCAGAGACACAAACCTGGACAAAGGTTTCATTTTTTAAGAAATTTTACCCTGCAGGAAAACTATAAATCACCCAACAGAAGAAAATCTGTGCTTGTGAGCAATCTGGAATTCATACATGCATAAAAGTCATAAAAGCGAGCAATGGAGCAGGTTAGCTCTGAACAAGCTGGTAATAACAGTTTACGAGTGGTTAAAGCTTTTCATCAATTAGGCATCAAATGGGAGGGATAGACATTTTATGGTTATTACAACATAGGAAACTCTTCATTTATGCAATTCTTTTTTCCAAAGGGTCAATGAATAAAACAGTCACCATGTCAAACGTAAAGAACAGATCTGAATAACCCTTTTACATTGTCTGATGCTGTAAGGTTTCTCATCGAGGCATGCATATGGGATACTTAGCTGAGAGATTAGTAGTCTTCACATTTTCATAGCTAGTAGTAAAAAAATGTAAGAAACCAACAATTGCATAAAACTTTGTGAAAACAGCATCTGAATTAGTAGTTTGTGTTGGCAGGGTGACAGCCATTCCATTTTGTGTTGAAGAAAGAAATTGCTAGAAATGTAATTTGCAATTGGTACAGTACACAGGTCAAATTCTGGTGTGCAAGATTGGTGTTAACTGCTTGCTATGAAGAAGAGTTTATCAGCTTGAAATAGCAGCTGAGCATTTACTGAATTTTATATCATACAGATATAACTCACAAAATACATCATACAATAATCTAGTTGAAGATGGAACAGAGCCAAGTTTGTCAGATGTAGCAAAGCTCTGCATGTCATTTGGCATAGTTTTTGATATTCAATGGGTTTACATAGGACTGCATGTAAATCTACTATATTCTCTTAAAGGGATTTTCCCAGATTTAGATATTGATAACCTATTCTTAGGATAAGTCATCAATATCTGACAACCAACTCCCACACATGTAACATGTTTCCACACCCATCTCGTTTCAGCGTAAAAGTCAATAAGCAAATTACAGAACAGGAAAAAGTAACACCAGCCTCCCCCTGGTGTCATTTACTGACCAATCACAAAATGCTAAAATACCATAGGAAAAGTCCTTTAGGATGTTTGGTATTATTTTATATATAATGGTGCAAATGTATCAAATCTCTTACTCAAGACTGGCAAGTCTTTGAACAAGGTAGGTAATTTTTACAGGAAAGTTCTGAAAATAATATCTTATTACACTGCCCTGGCCACTTTTCTGGGAAGTGCAGGGAGGCTTAGCAGGAGGAGACTTTACTTTGTGGCAGAAACTGGACTAAATTTTATATTTCAGATCGATGCCAGTTCCTAACTTTCTGTCACAGGGAGGGCCACTGATGCCTAATTTGCTAAGAGGCATATAGTAGTGAAGGAATCTGAAACCTATTATTGGACTTTATCTCTCAAGTTGGTGAATATGCAGCACCTTGGATCTACGGGAAGATGAAAGCTGGTCTCTGGTCATGGTGGCGGCTCTCTTCTTCATGGCAAACTTCCTGCATAGCCATGGACTATTCAGTGGTAACATGGCTTTGGGACTGTTAATTCCTGGATAACATCCAGCTGTTTGCATGTTTCCTGATTGTATCTAAGGCTGTTTGGATGTCGAATTGCAGCACTCGGGTTATCTCTGCATCTGAGTTTCATGGCCCTTGCTGGTCTATGCAATACAGCCCTTTTTGGTTAGTCAGGGCACTTATGGCATGGGTGAGATGCCTCACTGGAAACCAGTGGCAATCTTCTCACTGCCAGGAATGCCATCTGCAAGCCTAGAGGTGCCCAAAGATCAAGAGCAGCGTATTCCCTGGATCTCTGTCACTAACTTAGTCGGAAGTATGCTACCCTCTCCACTCTTAACATGAACACTCCTTTCACTTCACTCGACGCTACCTCACTCTCCTAAGGGTGGGGCTGGCCAAGTTATAATTTTAACCCCACCTACCTTCAGAAAAAGTGCTGAGATGATACCACTCCAGATTACCAATATCAGTTCAGCCAAAATTATAAGATTCTCAGTTAAAGGCACAACATGAACACTACCAAATGGTATAAAACAGGCAAAACATCTCAGCGACATAAACAATATATACTTACAAGGCATTATAAACAACATTTTCCACAGGCAGTGTTCCTGTGCAACACTATAAATGCTATAATCTTTTCTTGCTTAATAAATTGCTTCTTTAGAAACTTAGAGAAATACTCAAGATGCTGCTTATTTTTCATAGTGTGCTCAGATTTATTAAAACTAATAAGGGAAATACAGCATAATAATGACTTACAATAAAAAAAAAACTGAGAACTGTACAAAATAAATTTGTAAATGCAATATTTGCGGTAGTGATTCCTGTCACAGAACATTTGCATTGATGAATCTCCATGATATTTTTTTGTGCGTAGACAGGCATCAGTCTCTGCAGGGAACATGATGCTTAACTCAGCTCAGCTGCAAATTCACTACATTTTTGCTGTAACACATATTGCAAACATACTAAAGTCAAAATGTCATTTGAAAAAAGCTGAGTTTTATTATGCATGATTGCATGAGAGAACAATCCTATTAGAGGATCAGAAAGCATTTGCTTAAAGACTTATGACAACCGATAGAAGAAACTATATATTATAGTAAAGAGAGGCAGAAACATTTGATATACATTGACAATGTTTAGTCAATTATTGCTGATGATAAACGCTAGTTATTTGTTGATAATAGGCTATCCCAACACAGCCCATGGAAGATCCATAAGAGTGTGTCCTCTGGAGTCCCTGTTGGGACCATGAAATTTAGTTCTACAACACATCCCTTGCTGTTGCCCTGAAACCAGGTCATAGTGGTAGGAAATGGCAGTCCATATCTTTCATGCAAGTTACTCACTATACACTCCTTCGGAGACTACTATGCTGCCCACCTTCTCACATTATGGTCCAGTAGACACACAGGATTCCCCCACCAGTCAGACATTTATGGAAAAAATAAGGTAAATGGCCTTTCCTTTTTGTCTTTGACTAGAACAACCTTTTACAAATCAAATAAGAGAAAAGATCATAACTTCTTCCTCTTGTTTGGCTGCTACTATCCAAGATTTAATGTTATATCTTGTGTGACAGAAACAGATTATTATAATATATGAATTATTATTTCTCCAGCATATCCTCTCATGGGTTTACATTTTCAGGCTGTCCAGTAGTAGGTTCATGAATGATTGTATCCATCTTTACCTTGTTGTTGGTCACTCTACACCACTTCTCTCTCTATTCCAACCTCTTGAGAACACAGTGATTTTATATTTTTCATGTTTGTTTTTCATGTTTATATTTTTCTGTTCACCATATGGGAAAAATATTTTTATATTTTAATAGTTTAAGCATTTTAGATATTGATGCCTAATGTGTTTATCTTCCTTTTTATTTATTTTTATATGTATTCTATGGAAAGGGGAGTGATTTGAATTTATGTATTTTTTAATTTTCTATTACATTTTTAAAAATGTTTTTCACCCTTTTTTTTTATCATCCCCCTAGGGGTATCATTTCTTGAGTTTTAAATTAAAAACTGCATGTTTGTCTAATTGCTGTAACTATACATTTCACCTGAAAGCTGGCCACTGAATTCAAAATCACTGGTTTAGGCCCCTTGCAGACGACCGTGGGCGAGATCAGTGTGCTATCCGAGTTTTTCGCGCATAGCACACTGACCCATTCATTTCTATGGGCACATGCACACAACCATGTTTTTCACTGATCAGTGTGCGAGCCGTGAGTGCGTGTCGCAAAATAAAGAACAGGTCCTATTCTGTTCAGTTTTTGCAGAACGGACTCGCCCATAGAAGCCTATGGGAGACTAAAAACCTAGGGCGGCACACTGATGTACTCAGTGTGTCATCAGTGTGCTGTCTGTTTTTGCGGACAAGCTAGGGATATCATCAGATGTCTCCTGTGGTTTTTTTTATGGTGGATCCGCAAACTAGGATCACACACTGAAGACACTCTGTCCGCAAAAACTGAACACTAATTACTAGTTTGCTGACCGCAAAATACACATGGTCATATGCACATGGTTGGACTGGCCCACCCGGGGACTGGTGAATCACCTGGTAGGCCCCGTGCCTTTAGGGGGCACTACCGGACTTCCACTGCCATTTTTTTTTGATAGGAAGTGGAGGTGCAGTCAGGCCCCCTTTCACTTACCTCTCCGCGCTCCAGGCCAGTGCTCACTGTGCTTCGCACATCACGTCGCGATGACGTAATGTGCGATGCACAGGTCCCAGGCTGCTGCGGGAAGAGGAGAGGCCGCGAGCAGGAGCGGGGTGAGGTAAATGATGCTGCCAGGTTCTCCCCAGTTTTAATAACTGGATCGCAAAAACCGGGGAGAAGTGGCGCCCCCGACCCGGTTCTGATACTTACCTAACTATTCTCAGGCGCCTCCTGCTTCTTCCTGCTCCAGGCATACATGACGTTATATCAGTGCGCCTTGAGCAAGAAGGAGCGGGACCGTGGAGCAGACAGGTAAGTAATCACCCAAAACTGCTATGGGGGGACCAGTGAAAGGGCTACTGTATGGGCCAGTGGCCCCTTCACTATCCCCCCCAATATAGTGGCCCCTACACTGTCCCCCCATATAGTGGCCCCTTTACTATCCCCCCCTATAGAGGCCCCCGCACTATCCCCTCCCCTATGGCCCCTGCACTATTCTTCCCCCCCCCCCCCATAGTGGCCCCTGGGGCTAATATCCTGGGGGACATTAAAGGGGTTATCCAGGATAATTTTTTTTTTTTTTTTTTCTTAATTAGGCAGGGGCAGGTGAAAAAAAAAGCCCAAAACTTACTCTTCTGTGCCCATTATCTCCCAGCATGGTTCGGTCCTGCAGCTCTGTTGTTTTCTTCCCACTAAACATGACTACCTGTGCCAGTGAGGACTTCCGGCAAAAGAAAACAGTGGAGCTGCAGTACAGTACCGGATTTCCGGCAAAAGAAAACAGCGGAGCTGCAGTACTGGACCCTGCTGGGAAGACACCGGAGCACAGGGGACAGTTGAGTATTTTATTTTTTTTTTTTGGGGGGGGTGTTTTTTCACCTCCCCCAGACTAATAATAAAATAAATAAATAAAAAAATTATGCTGGACAACCTCTTTAAAATGTGAGGCATTAGGGGGGTATATTAGAGGGGTTGTCCAGGCAGAATTTTTTTATGATTTATCCTCAGGATAGGCCATAAATACCTGATCTGTAGGGGGCCGACCCCAGACCGATCAGCTGTATGGAGCTTCTGGCACCCGTCCTGTACACAATACAGGGCTGTAAGCAGAAAGCTCTGTCCACTGTGTATTAGCCGGGCACCTTCACTGCATCTCAGCACTTATTGAAGTCAGTGGGAGCTGAGCTGCAGTGAAGGCTGCTGTAGAGTGAATGAAGCTTTCTGCTTCCAACCCTGTGTTGTGTACAGAACAGGTGCCGGAAGTGGCTCCCTACAGCTGATGGGGCCGTGTGTCAGCCCCCTAGCGATCAGGTATTTTTGGCCTATCCTGAGGATAGGCCATAAAAAAATGTTAACCCTGGACAACCCCATTAATATGCCCCATACAGTTTAATGTAACCTACACTGGATGTTAGCTTCCATCACTGCCCCCACACAATATCATGGCCCCATCACTGTTCCCCATACAGTATGGGGGACCAGTGCAGAGACCACTGTATTGGGGGCCAGTAAAAAAATTTGGCCTGGACAACTCCTTTAAAGAGATTGTTCATAAATTGGAGAGACCATTGAGGAGGCCAGGGAGGTGTAGAAATTAAAAAAAAAAAAAAAAAAGCACCCCGTTTTCCCCCGCCTGTGTCTGTTCGGTCTCATGGTGACGCCTCATTTCTAGAAATCCTGTACTGAATTGGTCTTAGTGGTCACATGAGGTGCAGGACTCCCAGAAAGAAGGTGCCTGCACGAAACTGAATGGACACTGGCAGTGGACAACGGAGTATGCTTTTTCTTATTTATCAATTTTTTTTTTTTTTTTTTATTTTATTTTACACCTCCTGCTCGCCACATGGGTTGCTCCAATTTCTGGACAACCTCTTTAAATGATTTATCCATCTTTCTAATATTGATTGTGCTTAGGATAGGCCATCTATATTACATCTGGGTACAACAGCCAGGACCTCTGTAGATCAGCTATTCCAGGACAATGCTGCTACAGGTAATGGTAACAATTCTAGGCCACGCTGTTCACTTGCCATACAGAGTGTAGCTTAGTTTAGTTTAGTTGTAGTTTAGGTAGTGCAGTGGTGCACATCATATGGCGGGTGAGCAGCATGGCTCCTGACATGTTATTTCCTTTAGCCGCCCTGTCTTGGTACCGCTGATCTGGCGGTGGGCCCCTAGAAACAATTCCACTGGTGGGCCCTAGACATCCCAGTCCGACACTGCGTATGCAACTAGCCTTAGGCTAGATTCACAGGGTGGGGTGCTGTTTCTGAATATCATAGACCTCACATGTCCGCATGAGGCCTAATTCTTGGTGCACTAGCAACCTTACTCAATTTTACCTAAACAGTAGAAGGTAAGTTGTCTTTAAGGCTAAAGCCCTATGTAGCAAACCGAAGCCAAAAAACTGTAGCGGAAAAAAACACAATGCGTTTTTTATTGCGTTTTTCTCTGTGAAAACCTGAGCGTTTCCACAAGTAAAATTAACATGCCGCGTTTTTCAAACACACAGCTTTTCTGCAGCATTTTTGTTTCTGCAATGTGTAGAACTTTCTTTTATTTTTACATCAACACAGCCATATGAAGGCTTATTTTATGCAGTATGTCAGGGATGTCCACTCACTGTATACCAATTCTGGGAGTTATCCGTTCACCTTACTCACTGCAAACACATTTGAATCAGATGCAATCTTAAAAGGGAACTCCGCTTCTACACTCCCTTCCAACCCACCTATCACACTAGGCGACCCAGGAGTGAAGCACCCTTTTACACACATGCATACACACATGCCACCACTTGCCACTTACGAGACCAGTATGCCCACACCACACAAACTAGCAAACAGGGTAACACAGCTAGCAATATTCACTCTTCAGAAGTGGGGGAGCGCTAGAGCCAAAGGACAATCTTATTAAATTTTAGATTTAATATACATTAAAAAGATACATTGCAATACAATAAAAATATGGCATAAAAAGGCAAATACATGAAAACAATGTAAAATAAATGAGAATAACTTTACAGACCTGGGGTTAAGTCTGGGGCAGGATTCACACTAGTTCCAAAGAATCTGACCACAGGGTCCTATGCCACATGGCTTTTTATGGACCCCTGATCCCCCAAGCTACATCCTGAAACTCCCACCTGTGATGTCATTTTTTTCTTTGATCAAAATATAGACCTTTTGATCAGCAAATATCCTCATGGTCCACTAGTCAGGAACCCTTACTTGCTAATTTGATGGCCAGTAACTGAATTAGAATTAGCCTGCGCATTATACTTACTATACCAATTTCACAAGACTTAATAGATTGCACTTTTTAATTACACAGGAACTCTAGCACAGACAATACACAAAGGCTGGCTTTTTACTACCCCCATGAATGAAAAACCCCATAACTATGACTATAGGAAAATTCCTAAATAGACACATAACTCATTACACCATATAATATACATATTTCATCACATGGTACAATTTGTTGTCTTCATTGGCACAATTAATTGACTTTGCATTAGTCCCATCATTTTCACTGATCCACTCAAATCTATGAGGGATCCGAGAGAAAAAAATGCCCCACAGATGCAAAACAGTTGTGGAAAAATAGACATTGCATCTATTTTAATGTTTTTTTTTTTACAACATTCGTGTGCATGAAACCTTACACTAGGTTCCACACTAGCGTTTGGGTTTCCGTTGTTCAGGTCCGCATGGGGACCCGAAAAAGGGAGACCCTGTCTACATAAAAAGCAGTTACATAGACTATAATGGGTCCGCCAGGTTTCCTCCTTGCAGGACTTTTCTCTCCGCTGATTTTAAGCAGATTCTGTGACAGTCTCCTGCAAGTGCAGCTCCTATGGGTCATGCCATTCACTGGATGTACTGTTATGTCCAACTGTAATTAGCATATCACCATTAGGTCTTAATGGTGGGTCCTATTGTAGGAAGGCCGCAACTTGTGCAACATAAGCTTAGACTGGGATTCTGATTTTAAAGCTTTGAATGGACTCCTTATTTTGCATGGCAATATTATCTTTAAATGGTCAGAAGAATTTATTAAGACTGTTCCATACAAAACAGCTGTACTTCTAGGCATCCTTAGGTCTCAAGCAGTACTGTTAGTTGAAGATATATTCTGGTCAAATTATATTTTCTGTATCAATTCCACAAGGTTTTCAAGATCTCTGCTTGCAGTCATCTATTCGGAAGCTGTAGGCCTTATGCACATGGCTGAACCACTGTCCGTGAAAAATGTCCGTGTGTGTTCATGCAAGTGCATGTACAGTGGGGAAAAAAAAGTATTTAGTCAGCCACCAATTGTGCAAGTTCTCCCACTTAAAAAGATGAGAGAGGCCTGTAATTGACATCATAGGTAGACCTCAACTATGACAGACAAAATGAGAAAACACATCTAGAAAATCACATTGTCTGATTTTTTAAGAATTTATTTGAAAAATTATGGTGGAAAATAAGTATTTGGTCACCTACAAACAAGCAAGATTTCTGGCTCTCACAGACCTGTAACTTCTTCTTTAAGAGGCTCCTCTGTCCTCCACTCATTACCTGTAGTAATGGCACCTGTTTGACATTGTTATCAGTATAAAAGACACCTGTCCACAACCTCAAACAGTCACACTCCAAACTCCACTATGGTGAAGACCAAAGAGCTGTGGAAGGACACCAGAAACAAAATTGTAGCCCTGCAGCAAGTTGGGAAGACTGAATCTGCAATAGGCAAGCAGCTTGGTGTGATGAAATGAACTGTGGGAGCAATAATTAGAAAATGAAAGACATACAAGACCACTGATAATCTCCCTCGATCAGGAGCTCCATGCAAGATCTCACCCCGTGGGGTCAAAATGGTCACAAGAATGGTGAGCAAAAATCCCAGAACCACACGAGGGGACCTAGTGAAAGACCTGCAGAAAGCTGGGTCTAATGTAACAAAGGCTACCGTCAGTAACACACTATGCCACCAGTACATATCTGGGCCCGTCTGAAGTTTGCTAGAGAGCATTTGGATGTTCCAGAAGAGTATTGGGAGAATGTCATATGGTCAGATGAAACCAAAGTAGAACTGTTTGGTAGAAACACAACTCGCCGTGTTTGGAGGAGAGTGAATGCTGAGTTGCATCCAAAGAACACCATACCTACTGTGAAGCATGGGGATGGCAACATCATGCTTTGGGGCTGTTTCTCTGCAAAGGGACCAGGACGACTGATCCGTGTACATGAAAGAATGAATGGGGCCATGTATTGTGAGATTTTGAGTGCAAACCTCCTTCCATCAGCAAGGGCATTGAAGATAAAACGTGGCTGGGCCTTTCAGCATGACAATGATCCCAAGCACACCACCAGGGCAACGAAGGAGTGGCTTCATAAGAAGCATTTCCAGGTCCTGGAGTGGCCTAGCCAGTCTCCAGATCTCAACCACATAGAAAACCTTTGGAGGGAGTTGAAAGCCCGTGTTGCCCAGCGACAGCCCCAAAACATCACTGCTCTAGAGGAGATCTGCATGGAGGAATGGGCCAACATACCAGCAACCGTGTGTGCCAACCTTGTGAAGACACAGAAAACGTTTGACCTCGGTCATTGCCAACAAAGGATATATAACAAATTATTGACATGAACTTTTGTTATTGACCAAATACTTATTTTCCACCATAATTTGCAAATAAATTCTTTAAAAATCAGACAATGTGATTTTCTAGATATGTTTTCTCATTTTGTCTCTCATAGTTGAGGTCTACCTATGATGTCGATTACAGGCCTCTCACATCTTTTTAAGTGGGAGAACTTGCACAATTGGTGGCTGACTAAATACTTTTTTTTTTCCCACTGTATATCCGTTATTCACATGTCTATTATAGAACCCGTGATTTTCTATGGGTCTATTCACGTGCTACTATCTATGTCCGTTTTCACGACTAAAAATGGTGCATGGCAGATTTTGTCATGTCATGAAAAACGGACCGTCAAAAAAAACGGACATGTAAATAGACACATTAAATGTTCACAAAAACTGATGTGTGACGGATGTTGCTAAAACAGCCTTCATACATCCATTTTTCACAGTCGTGTGAATAAGCCGTTGTTGATTCTGCTCAGGTTATGAGATGGACATACATCTGTATGAGTCATTACAGTTACAGCACAGTTATCAGAAACATACAACTGTTTGTCAATCACATGACCTGGACAGATTTTTTTTTCTCTGACAATAAATAATGATAGTTCCTACGGAATGGCAAAGAGCACATATTTTGGGCCTCTTTAAATGAAGTCAGTGGAACAATCTATTGTACAAAGCAGCATTTATAGTATAGTGATAACAGACAGCTTTGGCAACAAATAGAAATCATAAATGTAATGTAGAATTCTTTAAAAAGATATAAATTGATGATAAAAATGTTTACAAATACTTCTATTTAGAATATTCTTTTTTTCTGCATCTAGAAGGGGTCCTACCACTGCTTAGGTACCTTGTTTACTGTTTATTTTAGCTAAAAATAGTTTTACAATTACATCATTTAGTAAAACTGCCTCTTTGAAAATGTAAGTGGAAATATGTGCACGGCAGTAAATTTAACAAGATGATGTAAATTGGTCATTTTACTCTTCCCTGCTGAGTTACTGATTCTGTACACAGCATTTTGCTGTTCTAATTTTTACAGGTTTCACAAGTATGAGTGCAATTACTCAGCTGCCATCTCTGGGGGTTTCTATTTACTAGGCATATAGATATTCTATTTCTCCTAGTTAATGTTGAATAACTTACACATATGTTTGCAAACACCATCATTCCTAAATAATCAACTTTACAGACTTATTTCAATATGTTTCAAGCTAAAAATGTAGTATTATAAAGGAAACGTCAAAAGCAGCAGAATATTCTAAACATGAAACACTGCAAAAATATATGCAATACAGATAAAGTAAAGCAATTTCTCAAACATAAAGTCAGGATTAAAAACATCCTTCTGTTTGGTGTATACTGATCCTGTGCAAACCTACAGTATGTGCACCAAGGTTGCCGATTAGATCCCATTCACATCACAATTTGACTCTTTTCTAAGTCTTCCATTGGAGGGATATCATTCAGATACAGTGGGGAAAAAAAGTATTTAGTCAGCCATCAATTGTGCAAGTTCTCCCTCTTAAAGATGAGAGAGGCCTATAATTGTCTTCATAGGTAGACCTCAACTATGAGACAAAATGAGAAAACATATCTAGAAAATCACATTGTCTGATTTTTAAAGAATTTATTTGCAAATTATGGTGGAAAATAAGTATTTGGTCAATAACAAAAGTTCATCACAATACTTTGTTATATATCATTTGTTGGCAATGACAGAGGTCAAACGTTTTCTGTAAGTCTTCACAAGGTTGGCACACACTGTTGCTGGTATGTTGGTCCATTCCTGATGCAGATCTCCTCTAGAGCAGTGATGTTTTGGGGCTGTCGCTGGGCAACACGGACTTTCAACTCCCTCCAAAGGTTTTCTATGGGGTTGAGATCTGGAGTCTGGCTAGGCCACTCCAGGACCTTGAAATGCTTCTTACGAAGCCACTCCTTCATTGCTCTGGCGGAGTGCTTGGGATCATTGTCATGCTGAAAGACCCAGCCACATTCCATCTTCAAGGCCCTTGCTGATGGAAAGAGGTTTGCACTGAAAATCTCACGATACATGGCCCCATTCATTCTTTCATGTACACGGATCAGTTGTCCTGGTCCCTTTGCAGAGAAACAGCCCCAAAGCATGATGTTGCCACCCCCATGCTTCACAGTAGGTATGGTGTTCTTTGGATGCAACTCAGCATTCACTCTCCTCCAAACACGACAAGTTGTGTTTCTACCAAACAGTTCTACTTTGGTTTTATCTGACCATATGACATTCTCCCAATACTCTTCTGGAACATCCAAATGCTCTCTAGCAAACTTCAGATGGGCCCGGATATATACTGGCTTAAGCAGGGGGACACATCTGGCACTGCAGGATCTGAGTCCCAGGCGGCATAGTGTGTTACTGACAGTAGCCTTTGTTACGTTAGTCCCAGATTTCTGCAGGTCATTCACTAGGTCCCCCCATGTGGTCCTGGGATTTTTGCTCACCATTCTTTTGATCATTTTAACCCCACGGGGTGAGATCTTGCATGGAGCCCCTGATCGAGGGAGATTATCAGTGGTCTTGTATGTCTTCCATTTTCTAATTATTGATCCCACAGTTGATTTCTTCACACCAAGCTGCTTGCCTATTGCAGATTCAGTCTTCCCAGCCTGGTGCAGGTCTACAATTTTGTTTCTGGTGTCCTTCCACAGCTCTTTGGTCTTCACCATAGTGGAGTTTGGAGTGTGACTGTTTGAGGTTGTGGACAGGTGTCTTTTATACTGATAACAATTTCAAACAGGTGCCATTACTACAGGTAATGAGTGGAGGACAGAGGAGTCTCTTAAAGAAGAAGTTACAGGTCTGTGAGAGCCAGAAATCTTGCTTGTTTGTAGGTGACCAAATACTTATTTTCCACCATAATTTGCAAATAAATTCTTAAAAAATCAGACCATGTGATTTTCTGGATTTTTCTCATTTTGTCTGTCATAGTTGAGGTCTACCTATGATGTCAATTACAGGCCTCTCTCATCTTTTTAAGTGGGAGAACTTGCACAATTGGTGGCTGACTAAATACTTTTTTTTTTTCCCCACTGTATATCCCACAGCAGATAAATTGCTTCTAATGAGGCAAATGGAGATGAAAATATTCTACCTGTTTTCTATCTGTGTGTATCTTTGGCTGGACACAAAAGCACAATATATTATGCTTATGTGTCTAGCCAAAAACACATACACAGACAAAAAGCAGGAAAATACATACTATTTTGGTCTCAGTTTGCTTCACTACATTGAATAGAACTGATGTGGGATACAGTATCTCTGAATACTGGCTTCAGATATTCAGAAGTATCCCCCCAATGAAAGACTCAGTGGAAATACAAATGATGATATGAGTAGTCTGATCCTGTAGTCATATATTGCTTCCCAACTTCTTGGTTGTACTGTAATGTAAAGGCATTTGTGGTCAGTATTACACGCATGATGCTATACGTAAGTATATCCCTGCTCAGCCATGTAAATATGGGAGACTCAAGAGGAGGAGACACAGGTACAAAGAACATGCTACTGAACTCCGAACTTGCAGTTCCACAAGCAAGCATATCATGGAAGCAGCGTTCTTTTTCCTACTCAAAGTCTCTAAAGGTCTTCATTGTACAAACAAGATTTTTACAGGCAATGCAGCCATGTAATTGCTCTAGATTGGTATATTTATGTTTGCTACTACACTGTTACTATTTCATATTTTAGGAGTTAATTAGGACTTTTTTTACTGTTTATAATTTGATATAATTTAATATAAAGTCTAGAAGTAGAATGTGTAGTCTGACTGTGCAGCACAAATATATTTGTTGGAGGTAAGATAAACTCTAACATGTCACTGCTAAACATCAAATACTAATGTACTTTAAGAAGAATGTTACAACCATTTAATTGCATTAGGCCATTAGTTTCTGATTGGGTGACATTAGGTATTAGGTTTCCACTTGAACCAAACTGACATACCCTTAAGGATAAGAATGAATGATGTAATGCTTTGACCTTAGGTTTTATCAGGCTCATACATTTACTGCAATTTTCTCTACTTTCAGTTCTGAAAACAATGTGAATATCCGATCTGTTCATCTGCTGTGTCTAATCAATTTGTGCAGTTGCCAGTCATTGGCAATATCTTTAGACCGGTTTTTAAAAGACACCTCTGAGCCATGTAAACAGCTGTGACCCTTTAATAACAGAGAAGTGACCAGACAATGAACTTCCATTGCTCCAACCTGGTGACACATTATATTGAGGCTCACAGCAGGTTGGCTATCTTTGTGCTGTCCATCTGCAGAACTAACAATTTAATCTTGGTTCTTAAATACCATTAACAGTGTATTTGGTATCTACGAGAAAAAAGCTGGTTAGTTTTTTTCTTTGTAACAGTTCTAAACCATATACAGTTATATTTTTTATGTATACCATTTAAAGTCTGTACAGATCAGTCATTCTTGTACAGTGCTTACAAGTGCATTTTCCTCAATCAAATCAGATATTTACTTCAAGATCCCCCCCACCCCCCATGGTAAACTCGCACCATCTGTTTGAGCCAGGCATATCGCTGTATACCAGACCATGTCATGGGCGCCACTATTGGGATGGAATATGTCTTATAATGTGAGACTTAGGAGGTGGACTTTATATGGTGGAAACTTTGATCTACAAAAGCAAACTGAACACATGAAGTGGGAATGTCTTTATATGACAATTATCATGGGACAGATACACAAATAGGCTTGATATCTGATATTGTGAATGCTTTTTAGAGGAGCATGTAAATGATTAAAGGTCTATCATTAGAAAATGACCTTTTGAACTAATGGCAGATTAGAATAGCCTTTAAAAAGTCTATTCTACTCCTACCTTCCATTCTCTTCTTCTCCCCGCCGTTTCTGTAAAAATCCATTAAATTGCGATATGAAAACTTGGTAGTTTTTAGAGTTAATTGTTGTTGTAGCAGTGTAGTGGAAAAGAATTCCACTGGGCTTCTGGATTTACTGTAAATATCATCTCACCAGGGCAACCTCTCCATGAGGTTTGTGTGTACTACTAATGTTCACATGGATTTTCTCCAGCTTCTCCAATATATTCCCTTTCTCCAAAATTATAATGGTAGATCATTTGCAAGTTGCGTATAAGTGTCTGCAATAAGGATATTACATGGTGGGCTCCACAAGAGAGAGGATCTTATGTGAGTTATAGAAGAGTGAGTGTGAACAACAGTCTGTTATTTTTGAGTATACTTATCTGAATTGCTGTTGTGATTTAACTTGTAGATAGGACATGTGTATCTTGGCAAAAGTGTAGGATGGCTTTGAGTTCTGATCAATCTTTCTTGGGCTTTGTTTTTAAACAACCATAATACAGGCCCATCCTATGGTTATTCTCATGCAGTTTCATGTAAGGTCCAAGTATTTTATGCGCATATATCAGCCTATATGCACTAGATACGTTCACAGAGATCAAATACATATTGTGAACCAGAAAGAATGCTATGTACTCTAGATGTGTAAAAGTTAGCAAACACTGTAGTATACAGTATTTTATGAAAAGTATAGAATTCTTCCATATATTAACTGATCATTGTGAATACAGTTGTAAAATGTCTTGTGGCTCTCTTGTTACTATCATAGGTGATTCTGCATAATTTTGTATTCAGTCAGCAGTTTTAGATTAGTGTCACTACATGCTCAGAAATGAACATTGCTTGTCAATGTGGAAATCCCTCACTCGGTACTACTTAGATCAAGAGGTGGTAGAAGAGGGCTACTGAGCCGTGTGTAATCATCTCTTGTTTTACTCTGCTTTGTATTATGTTTCAGGACTTTTCAATGTGGTAGCACTTAAAGTGAGAATGGTAAAACTGTTTGATCTAAGGAGAAATGGTTTACTATTGTATCTAAGATTCTTCAGAAATTGGAAACATCTGTTGAGTGTAATTTGTAACATTATCAATTTAAAAGAAGAAGACAATGAAGAAGCAATTAGAGCAGCCAATTAACCTGTGGTTGGGGAGCTTAGCTGGGTCTAAGTACAGCTCTTGTGATCTACAGAGTGCTTAGCCCTGCTGCCTTCTAAGGCCACCACAGATTCCTTTATAATGAATGCATTGGGAATCATTTTAAGAATGGTTTAATCTACAGGGATTATTATCCTAGTAAGGTATTATGGTCAAAGATGTAGGATATGGGCTTAATTTATACACCGAGATTGTCGAGGTTATGGGTGGCAGAATTATCCCCAGCCTTAAATAAGCAGCCTTTGTCTCAGAATTGATCTGAATAGCTGCAGTCAGGTCATCATGTTCTCTACATTTATGATAAACAGACATTTGTGGAGCCATCTTCTTGCAGTCATTGAGAAGTTGTGGTTACCGTTTTGCTTTTTGGCTTGTACAGTACATATGACTGGATGTACTGTAAGTAACAGACTGTGGATGCTCATAAGATTAATCATATGTGATTTATACAGATATAGAAGATCTGAATTTGCCATTGAGCTTTTATTTTTTTGTATTATAGTAACTCACTGAGACCTCTCAATAGGCATATTTACAGTCCAATGGAAAGACACAGATACCAAATCACTGCATTGTCAAAGACCTTGATGAAGATGCCACATGGAGTTTTCTTTGCCCATATGATGACATATTTGCTCTCTTAGGCTTCAGTGTATAGAAACTGTGGGTAAAGCATTTTCAGGTCATATTTTATAAAACACAATAAAGTCATTAATGTTTTACTATGAAAATTATAGTTTGGCCAAAAGTCATTTTTCCAGCATACTATATTTTATTTTTAATAATAAAACTATATGAACATGATGCACATTTTTATGAATATCTGTGTCTCTATTTATGTATGCATCTAACCATATATTCTATATAGCTTGATATATGGTATACATATTATAGCATTATAAAGTATAGACTTATCCAGCTGACATGGATCACAAAGTTACATGTAACCTACAAATATAAATGTTTGCAAGAAATTCCTGGAAATTGAATAGCTGTATTATTAAGAATGTACTCCCTATTACACACAAGTAAGCTGGGACATTCCAAGTGTAATTCCCAAGGAAACTTATGTCGTAACTCTAAAGGAGCCTGATCTTTTTAGTGCCAAGTTAGACTCAGCCACATCTATAAGGATGAGTAAGTCACAAAGCCAGATGTGAAAGTTTACATCTCTGGAGAAAGAGTAAAATAAACCTGCATTATACAGTTCTTCAAATTGCAGTCTCTATTAGTCTATAGAAATTTTTGTTTCTTTACTTTACACATTCAGATACATAAATAGTCCTCCTGTTATCATCATGTAAATAGAAGCATTGCTACAAGTCGCTCTTAGAAGAATTGACCCAATAGAATATTCCACTGTACAGAGTTTGTGGATCGCATTTACACAGCTGCAACACTTTTCAGTGCAGTACCTCCCTTTTACTTCATTGACCTGTAGCAAACTATAATAATGGTCACTTGTGTGTTAAAAAAATCTCTACCTAGTATGTAATTCTGGGTCTAATAATTTCTTATGAAAGCAGTTTTATGTACTATAAATAAACCTAAATTGCTGTATAAGTAAAAAGTTCTACAAGTAGATTTTGTGTTTCACTTTTCATTATATATGTGTGTGCTGTCAGTGAATAGAAACACTCTTGTTTAAATTTACTGGGAGCAAGCTTCTACATACGCAGCTTGTGCGGCTCTCTGGATTCAATTGTATCCAGTTTAGGTAATGCTACAAGCTAAACAACTTGACTTCTAGACTGATATGTTTGGTAAAGTATCAGAGATTTCTGTAACTCCTTCTGTTGTGTTTAGCTCACAGAGCATTGCCTAGACTGGAAACAATTGTATTTACCTGTCACTTGAAGGTAGGACTATGTATAAACTGGTTTGCATCTTGTTTGTCCTCATTCAAGAAAGTGAATGAAAATTATGAGGATTGAAATACAAAGGGGGAAGGATTATGTTAAGCCCGGAGTATTTTATGTTGGTTTTGATAACTCCTGTGCCCAGAGGACTTACTTGAGGGTCCTGTGCCCCAAAATATGTAACAGGACCCTCATTTTCCATGTACTATCTATAATACTAGTGACTTATTATGTTGTAGAGAGGACTTTGGGCCCTTCAGGGCCAGTAATGATTACTACCTCTGCACCTCCTATGGCTACACCCCTGCCTGTGCTAGTGGAAAATTTATGAAGAGTCGTGTACTGCATTATAAATTAGGCGTATCCTCCAGCATAGATTTCAGTTATCATTTACATCAGAAGCCTGGCGAAAATGATGATAAAACTGGTGAGGCCATTGGCTCGGCCCACAACATACCCTCTCCATGCCCCCCTTTTTGGAAAGTAGAGAGGGCAGTGTAAAAATGCCACTTACAACAATTTTTATTACAAATTATGTTTAAAAAGTTGCAAACCCAAGTTTTATGTGACATTTTTGGCATAGGGACCCCAAAGTATATTATAAAGTTGGAGAAATTTTCATTTTGTACAGTTATTAAGCTAAATTTCTATAAAACTAGAGAACTCCTATTTTTAACAAAATGGAGTGTGAAGATACAAATACAGTATATACCATACTTGACTGGAGAGTTCCATGTTACATGTACATTTAACGTTACTGTGAATCCAGTGGAAACATCCATGGAATCCTCTTTACATCAATACTTCTCTAGGAAACTGATATTGTTCATCTGTATTTCATTGCACATTGCCTGCAGTGTAAAGACGAAGGCCTGTGGTGTTTGCATAGTGTGCTTAATACTGAAGGAAACTGACAGTTATATTGCCTGCAACCTTCAGGTATAACATATTTGTAGACTTTGGGTTTCTGTTATGGTCATATGACATAATGCTGTTTTGTTTTTCTCTGTTTTCAGACTTTTAGCTTCTATCATATACAGTTGCCTAAATATATAATTACTCCTATTTTTCAGCTACTCTGTTCTCTAGTAGTCACTCAAGTCGAAGTGGAACAGCAGCTGGAAGTGTTCCTCAGTCACAGCCTCTGTCTTCTAGCCATCCTTCTCCAGGAAGCAACATGCAGTCCAGTCCACATAATGTACCACCTCAGCTACCCCCATTAACACCAATGGAATCAAGCAATGATCGGTAAGACCTGTGCTGTATTTACAATGATGAACTGTGTGTTTTTAGTAGTGTTTTTTTTTTTTTACACCAAGGACAGCAAGGAGTATATAATTTTTTCTTCGTACTTTGTACTTACATTGTATGCATTCTAGAAATCCCTTTGCTGCATGTGTATGCTTAGTTCAGTAAAGTGTCAGATTTGACTTTATTAACAGCAGGAAGTGTAGTTATGCAAGTTGACGACAAAAGTTCAAATGTACAAGACAACAAGCTTCAGACTACAGGACAACAGGAGCAAAGATCCACGGTCTGACATACAGGGGTTAAAGAGGATATGCAAGGAAAAGGGTTACTAGTGCGTTCTCAGCACTGGATAAGCTTCTTCCTAATAGATACACAGGTCCTCCAGAACCCTGATTAGATTTGCAGAGGCCAGAAGTCTTGTTCCTCTGCCTCCTCTGCAGCTGATCGAACTCTGTCACATGACCTACTGTGCTGTATTCTATGTAGATGGAGCAGTAGTAGAACACAGTGGGTGATATCACAGAGAGCCAGCGCAGCAACAAGGGTGGCTGAATGCAAGGAGCTCCATCATTCTGCTGCCCTCTGCACACTAAGAAAGGGGACCACAGGGGACCTGCATATTTTTTTTTTTTTTATCAGGAAATGCACTGGTTAGCTTTATTTTTCCCTACATAACCCCTTTAAATATTGTAGTACCATCTTGAAATAATAGTCTTAACTAAATGTTAAACAGTATAACACTTTCTCATTATAAGCTGTGTCTGCATCCTTTTGCAGATTCAGTCAAAAATGTTTAGCTAAACAGTTCAGCATGCAGTTTTTTTTTCAATAAATCCATAGTGTAAATGAAGATAACAAGCTTTGTAATATACTTGAATAAAAAAACGGCCTGTTACTTTACTTCTGTGCCTCCTTCTGCCACTGATCAAATCTGTACAATAGAAGTTTATGAAGAGGGGAGAAGGGAGGGAATAGGAGAGCTCCTCAAAGCAGAGAGACATCTGTACTATAGAGAGACTGTTTTATTTCACAACACAGCTGATTTATCAGGAATTACTATACACCCTTCCCCGTCAGAAATTACTCTGTAGACAGAGTAGACAGCCTCATAACTCTGTTTCCCTTTCTTCTCCTCCTCTCCTCTCTATAGACTTCATTGTACACAGGCACTTGTGTGTGTGGAGTACAGACAAATCACTCAGATAAGAAGTAAAGACAGAAGTTAAAAACAGATGCACTTTTCTTTAGTGAAGTATATTGCAAAGTTTGTTCCCTTCACCTGCACTGCTGATTTACTAAAAAATAAAGTTTACTTATGCTTTAATAAGGTTCATTGGTTATTGTTATGCTCCTGAAACGGAGAAGACAAATTACATTGAACAATGTTGATGTGAACAACAAAGCCTATCGCTTTCAAGTTATTTTAAAAATACAATTTGTATCATGCTATGCAGCTGGAGAATTCCTTATTCTTCAGCACTGGTCTAAATTAACCTCTCAGACAAATCATTGTCACTGGTGTCAGTGTGTTAGCCAAATGCTTCAGGTTTCAACATATTTAAAAGAATATGAAACAGAAAATGCAAAAATAAAACAAAAGAAAAAAATTCCCAGTACTTCCACCATTAATCTTTTTTTTCTTTCGTTTGGTCATATTTTGTCTCATATTACAGTTAAAACTGAGAAATATATTAAAATACTTCTGTGCCCCAAGGAATCAACCCTGCCCTCTTCCTCCTATTTCTGGCTGTAAGACAACTGGCTGGAGCAGGAGCCTCCCTTCTGTGCCCTACTTGCAGTTGGACAAAAATTTTGTTATGGGGTCCCGGGGTCCCGCTCGCGGCCGCCTGCGCTTCCAATTCTGCAGAGGCGGTTGTGAGCAGGAGCGGGGATCGGTATGTGAGGCCACGGGCCGATCCCCACAATCTCTGCTATCATTATACTCCGGGGTCTTTTCAGACCCCGGAGTATAATAATCGGAGGCCCAGGGGAGGTGAGGAAACATAAAAAACAATGTACTTACCTCTCCTGCGCTTCTCCAGCCTTCGGGCCTGTTTGGTGACGTCCCCGACGTCATTTTGCGTCACGATGCCTTGCCCGCATCACATGACGCCGGCCTGGTCCAACATTGAAGGCGGCCGAAGCAGCAGGGACTGGACCGAAGCGAGGAACAGGTAAGCAACGTTGTTTTTTTATGTTTGTATCCTCCCCTGGGTCTCCGATCATTATACTCTGCGGTCTGAAAAGACCCCAGAGTATAATAATTGTTCATGGGTGGTCCACAATGGGACATATAATAGTTTGTGCAGGGGCCACTATGGGGCAAAATACTCAGTGCAGGGGCCACTATGGGGAATAGTAGTGTGTGCAGGGGCCACTATGGGATAT
The DNA here is from genome assembly GCA_947044405.1 of Leptodactylus fallax. Classification (NCBI taxonomy): domain Eukaryota; kingdom Metazoa; phylum Chordata; class Amphibia; order Anura; family Leptodactylidae; genus Leptodactylus; species Leptodactylus fallax. The sequence goes on along the minus strand of CAMRHE010000343.1, from coordinate 1,996,931 downwards.
AATACTGTGTGCAGGAGCCACTATGGGGAATAATAGTGTGTGCAGGGGCCACTATGGGATATAATACTGTGTGCAGGGGCCACTATGGGATATGATGCTTTGTGCAGGGGCCACTATGGGGCATGCTACTGTGTGCAGGGGCCACTATGGGATATGATACTGTGTGCAGGGGCCACTATGGGACATGATACTGTGTGCAGGGGCCACTATGGGACATGATACTGTGTTTAGGGGCCACTATGGGGCATGATACTGTGTGCAGGGGCCACTATTGGGCATGATACTGTGTGCAGGGGCCACTATGGGGCATGATACTGTGTGCAGGGGCCACTATGGGGCATGATACTGTGTGCAGGGGCCACTATGGGGCATGATACTGTGTGCATGGGCCACTATGGGGCATGATACTGTGTGCAGGGGCCACTATGGGGCATGATACTGTGTGCAGGGGCCACTATGGGGCATGATAGTGTGTGCAGGAATGCATTTTTTTGGGGGGGGTTGGAGGGGGCAGTCCGGGGTGGGCGATTGGGGGCAGCGGTTCGGTGGGGGGGGGGGCCCATGTAAAATTTTTGCCTTGGGGCCCAGCCATTCCTAGTTACGCCACTGGCCCCACCTCTAGATAAACCCCAACCTCAGTCAGTCTCCAGCAGAAGATGGAGCAGATCAGCAGGAGATTAACACCTTTGTTCTCTACAGGATTTCTGCAAGATTGTTTGTATCGGGATCATGCAGAAACATGCCGCAGACTTACCCTGGGAGAAACTACAGTGGGGAAAAAAAAAGTATTTAGTCAGCCACCAATTGTGCAAGTTCTCCCACTTAAAAAGATGTAATTGACATCATAGGTAGATCTCAACTATGAGAGACAAAATGTGAAAACATATCTAGAAAATCACATTGTCTGATTTTTTTAGAATGTATTTGCAAATTATGGTGGAAAATAGGTATTTTGTCACCTACAAACAAGCAAGATTTCTGGCTCTCACAGACCTGTAACTTCTTTTTTAAGAGGCTCCTCTGTCCTCTACTCATTACCTGTAGTAATGGCACCTGTTTGAAATTGTTATCAGTATAAAAGACACCTGTCCACAACCTCAAACAGTCACACTCCAAACTCCACTATGGTGAAGACCAAAGAGCTGTGGAAGGACACCAGAAACAAAATTGTAGACCTGCACCAGGCTGGGACGACTGAATCTGCAATAGGCAAGCAGCTTGGTGTGAAGAAATCAACTGTGGGAACAAAATGGAAGACATAAAAGACCACCGATAATCTCCCTCGATCAGGGACTCCACACAAGATCTCACCCCGTGGGGTCAAAATGATTACAAAAACGGTGAGCAAAAATCCCAGAACCACACGGGGGGACCTAGTGAATGACCTGCAGAAAGCTGGGACTAACGTAACAAAGGCTACCGTCAGTAACACACTATGCCGCCTGGGACTCAGATCCTGCAGTGCCAGACGTGTCCCCCTGCTTAAGCCAGTATATATCCGGGCCCGTCTGAAGTTTGCTAGAGAGCATTTGGATGTTCCAGAAGAATATTGGGAGAATGTCATATGGTCAGATGAAACCAAAGTAGAACTGTTTCGTCGTGTTTGGAGGAGAGTGACTGCTGAGTTGCATCCAAAGAACACCATACCTACTGTGAAGCATGGGGGTGGCAACATCATGCTTTGGGGCTGTTTCTCTGCAAAGGGACCAGGACAACTGATCCTTGTACATGAAAGAATGAATGGGGCCATGTATCGTGAGATTTTGAGTGCAAACCTCCTTCCATCAGCAAGGGCATTGAAGATGAAACGTGGCTGGGTCTTTCAGCATGACAAGCACTCCACCAGGGCAATGAAGGAGTGGCTTCGTAAGAAGCATTTCAAGGTCCTGTAGTGGCCTAGCCAGTCTCCAGATCTCAACCCCATAGAAAACCTTTGGAGGGAGTTGAAAGTCCGTGTTGCCCAGCGACAGCCCCAAAACATCACTGCTCTAGAGAAGATCTGCATGGAGGAATGGGCCAACATACCAGCAACAGTGTGTGCCAACCTTGTGAAGACTTACAGAAAACGTTTGACCTCTGACATTGCCAACAAAGGATATATAACAAAGTATTGAGATGAACTTTTGTTATTGACCAAATACTTATTTTCCACCATAATTTGCAAATAAATTCTTTAAACATCAGACAATGTGATTTTCTAGATATGTTTTTTCATTTTGTCTCTCATAGTTGAGGTCTACATATGATGACAATTACAGGCCTCTCTCATCTTTTTAAGTGGGAGAACTTGCACAATTGGTGGCTGGCTAAATACTTTTTTTTTTCCCCACTGTATATTTATGGATTATTTCTAAAGTTTAGTATACCTTAAAGGTTATCTCTCATTTTGCTAGCATTATTTTAAATTTGTAAGAAATAGGATTGTTATAGCAGTGCATAGGTAAGAGTTGCCCTTTAGGCCTGGGGTCTGAGTAAAAAAAACATTAGAATTATGAATGGCATATGTGTAAGTAGGGACACTGTTAAATCTTTTGTATTGCATAATAGGAGTTTTAGATTATACATCTGGACAGCAAACAGGCTATTTACCACAAACATAACCTAAAAATACAAACTGAAAGAGGTTTTTCACCAGCTCTCTTCTCCCCTCTACTTGGTTTCAGTGGCAACTTGGTAGATGACTTAGCCTGTGAGATGCAGAGGTAAGGCCTGCAATGTGCTCCTAGGATTGAACAGCACACAGTTATCTCTGGATTTACATCTAGAAATAACACTGATCAAGTACTGTCCTTGCCCTTATCAGGACTTAGCAGTTAAATGCACTTTGCATAAATGACAGACTGCTCTGTTAGCCATCAATCACAGTGAAAAAGGTGCTATACAAGTAAGCAAAATAAATAATTAAAAGAAAAGAATAGCTGTGGCAGGGAACAGGGACTGACATCACCAGTCCAGTCAGTGCTACTGCCATAGATAGCAGAGGTGGTCTGAAACCTAGGCAACAAGCTGTAGACACTAAGGACACATAATCAGCAGCATTTGACAAACTGAAAGTAATACATAATACATAAAGTAATATTTTGAGTAAAATACTTCAGTTAGCTTAACCTACAACTTTAAATATGACCCTGGAGTACCCATTTAAGAAGCCAATGATACCCTCTCTCTTGTACCTTTTCTCTAAAATTGTTGTACACTGTAATATTATATATTAGACTCCTCCATGCTATCATATTGTCAACTGCCTAGACATCACTGTTTTCTTAAAGCAGTAAGGTTAAGGAGAAATAGAATAAGTCATGTTTTTATACTCTATAAAAAGAGATTACAGTAGCAAGTCATATTTAAGGAGTAATCTTTTTTTTCTTCATAACGGCTTGGCTTATAGTAAGAAAGTACCAGAATATATCAAAGTGAAATATGTGATTAGGTTATAAAAGGCTAAGTAAATGAATCTTGTATAAAAGAAGTGAGATTGTGCTTGAAAGTGGTCATTTCCTTTATGGGCTGAAGTAGCGAGAAGTATTGGCTGCTGGAGGATGTAGTTGAATGCCAGAATGTTTCCAATGAATCACATACAAGTTTTCTGCATGTTGTACTGTGGTTTCAACTAGCATTAGGTGTTGAAGTGCCAAATGTAGGAGATTTATAAAGAACTGTCTAGAACAGTTTATCATTTCATTGTGAAAACAATGACTGCTCCTGGGCTGGGAATTGGTTTACCTATAGAAAAAACATGTAATCCAGAGCGGCTTTGTTTCTAGTTATGTATAGGATTCATTAAAGGACAGGAGTTACTTTCTATGACTTATTGACAATAAATACTATCAATACTTCCTGTTTTGGACATGCAGATCTTTTCAAAAGATTGCATTCATGGCTAACAGTGATATTAAACAGAGTAAACACAGTACACTAGTGATAAGAAAGGTTAAGAAAGGCAGAGCCAAAAAAACTAGGTGTGGCTTGCCGTGGTTATTTAAACACTGCCATGAGTGTTAGTATAGCCCCTAAATTTGCAGACTTTTATAATATTAGGTAATATTAAGATTAGACTATCAGATTTACACTCTATATATTAGTACTAATACTGGTTTCTTTATATGTAATTCTGCCATGAGTAAACGTAAAATGGCAAACAAACTGAGAAAACCCAGGAGCACTGCACTGAAAATAATCTCATTTTATAATTACACAAGTGGCCAGAAGTAGATACAGGTACATAGAAGACTTTTCTTATATTGTAAATTGTGAGATTTGCAGAACATTCAGTCCTTTGCATAAGTAAGCAGTTTGCAGATATGCTGTGAGGAGAATCAACCCCTCCCCTCTCCATTCACTGTGTGAAGACAGAACAAAACCTCCCCTTCCAGTCACTGTGGAGACGTCTTTTTTATTTCATGTATCTAGCGACTAGCTAGCAGCTACCAACTGCAAATTAGCTACAAGGGAGACACCGAGTGGCAGGAACTTTAGAGAGGTATTTCAGGCAGAAAGCAGCCACAGTTTTAATTAAAGTGCATAGCATTTTGATTCAATATCACATGCTCTATGAAATGAGACTGTTGTCTGAAAAGTTAGCGATCATTAAAACCATTTAAATGTTGAATTGCTACATAAAACAACCTTCCTCAGTGGGCAAATTTTATAGTTTACCTCCAAATATAAACATCATTTTATTTTAAAGGGAGTCAGTCAGCTGATAAACACACCTGATACCTTGCAGGGCTTGAGATAAGGTTTTTGCAAACTGCCTTTTTTTTATTGCAGACTGCCACTCAGTTGCAGAGATATTCTGACTTTTATAAATATGTAAGAGAACTGAAAAGGGCTTTAGGGGTGTGTAATCTGCAGTTTTAGCTTCGGGCAGCGCTGCAGATTACCGGCTTTAATTCCCTCCCTCCACAGGATGAAGGACAGCCCTCTGTCCTCGCTCGTCTTTCCAAAAGTCTTCTGCAAGCACAGTATAAGATACTGCACATACCCCATGACATCACAGTGCACCTGGAAGTGCAGTACACACTACTAGTACAAGAGGTATCATCTTGCTGAAGACTTTGAATAAAAGACAGTCTTCTGTCCTCCCTTGTCTTTCCAAAAGTCTTCAGCAAGCATAGTACACGACGCTTGTACTAATAGCATCTACTAGTGGGTGATCTGGGTGCACTGTGGCATCATAGGGCATGCGCAATAGCGTGTACTGTGCTAGCCGAAGACTTTCGGAAAGATAAGTGAGAACAGAGGGCTGACCTTCATCCTGTGGTGGATGGACCTTGGGGTGAATTAGGGGCAGTAATCTGCAGCGCTGAGCCAAGACCAAATTAAAGATTACATGTCCCTAACCTTAAATATTTATAAAAGTCAGAATATCTCAGCAACAGAGAGGCGGTCTGCAATAAAAAGGAGGTTTTTCAAGCCCTACAAGGTACTGTGTTTATCTTTATATAACACTTTTGGCTTACAGACTCCCTTTAAGGTTTAAAATGCTATGCAGATTAATTCTATAATTTATCTTTATAAGAGTTGGTGCTCCTTTCTTGATACAGAAGTCTCCTTCCCTTGGTTTTCATCACAAGATCAAATGATTAAAGAAGTATTCCCATTTAGACATTTATGGCTGTATCCATAGGATGTGCAATAAATACCTAATAGATGCAGGTCCCACCTTTGGGACTCATATCTATCTCGAGAACAGGGCCCTGTTTGTAGCCGCAAGTGAAGGATAGAGAGCAACTCATGTGCATGTCTCTCCATTCACTTGTATAGGACTTCCAAAAATAGCCTTGGCTATTTTCAAAGTCCCGAACAAGTTAATGGAGAGCCTCATGCATGCAAATATCACCGCAAGAACATCTGTAGTTTCTGATGCTGGGAATCTGTAAGACTTCTTTGTATCTTCACACATGGTGCTTGAGATTGATACTACATATTTCCAGGAAACTGAGATTGATTTTTGTCAGACTGTATAGCAAAGTCTTCCTTTACTACAGTTACACAGCGGTGAAATATTGATGCTTTATAATATATGACTTGGTCTTGTTCAGCTTCACATTTGAGCCATCTGAGGTCCGCACATGCTTATAGTAAACATAAAGCTTTATTTTCTTCCATACATTCACAGATAGACTCTTCTATGTGTCAAGAAAGTATTAATCATATATCAATAAAACTACAAATATCATCTATAACATCATAGCACTTACAGAGAAAAGTAAGCATTAAACCTCTATCGCTTCTTACAGGCCCTTGAATAGGACTAATATATTTTCCCTCTCTCCAAATTTTATATTTAAGAACCAAAAAAGACTGGCAGTACAGTTTTTGTATAAATGTGCCCACTTGGCTTCAGATGTTTGCCTACATTATGTTTTTCTTGGAATGCCACTAACATAAAAGAGTGCATACTGGCTAAAATTTAAGGATTTGTTAAAAAAAAATTTGCTCAGTATCAATTCTTGACCTGATCTGAACTTTGGTTTACTATAAATGTCTTTGTTTTTTCCTACAATCTTTCTTGCTGGCGCTCTGTTTATGTGTATGTTGGAGAAAACTACTTTTGTGGGGATCTTGTTGTAGGGCTGGTTAGTGGCATAGTAATCTATCTTGCGTGAAAGTGCAATCTTGCTGCTGAGAAATTCAGCTTTTATTCCATGTGCAAATGAGCTGTTTAGTGCACTCAGGGTGGGTCACATAGGAAATTTTGATCTTTATGTTTTGGGGGCGCCACTGGGTGGTGACGATAAAGGAAAATGGGTGACCTTGCCCTGAGTACACTGAACACCTCATTTGTATATGGAATAAAAGTTGAAGTTCTTAGCAGTAAGATTGCCCTTTGCCATAGGAAAGGTCACTAATCATCCCTCCAACAACATATACAGTCATGACCATAAGTGTTGGCAACCCTGAAATTTTTCCAGAAAATGAAATATTTCTCCAGAAAATTATTGCAGTTGCACATGTTTTGTTATACACATGTTTATTTGTTTTGTCTGTATTGGAACATCACAAAAAACTGAGAAAAAAAAGGCAAATTGGACATAATTTCACACACAACTCCAAAAATGGGCCAGGCAATATTGTTGGCTCCTTTTAAAAATTGTGGATAAATAACTTTGTTTCAAGCATGTGATGTTCGTTCAAACTCACCTGTGGCAAGTAACAGGTGTGGGCAATATAAAAATCTCACCTGAAACCAGATAAAAAGGTGAGAAGTTGATTCAATCTTTGCATTGTGTGTCTGTGTGTGCCACACTAAACATGGAGAATAGAAAGAGAAGAGAACTGTCTGAGGACTTGAGAACCAAAATTATGGAAAAATATCAACAATCTCAAGGTTACAAGTCCATCTCCAGAGATCTTGATGTTCCTTTGTCCACGGTGCGCAACATAATCAAGAAGTTTACAACCCACGGCACTGTAACTAATCTCCCTGGACGTGGACAGAAGAGAAAAATTGATGAAAGGTTGTAATGCAGGGTAGTCCGGATAGTGGATAAGCAGCCTCAATCAAGGTCCAAAGAAATTCAAGCTGTCCTGCAGGCTCACCAGTGTGCACCAATGTTAGTGTGAACTATCCGTCAACATTTGAATGATATGAAATGCAGGACACCTAGGAGGACCCCATAAAAAAGCTAGACTGCCGTTTGCCAAAATGTATGTGCGTAAGCCAAAATCCTTCTGGGAAAACCTCTTATGTACAAATGAGACCAAGATAGAGCTTTTTGGTAAAGCACATCATTCCAATATTTACCAAAAACGGAAAGAGGCCTACAAGGAAAAGAACACATTGACAAGAGTCAAACATGGTGGAGGTTCAAAGATGTTTTGGGGTTGTTTTGCTCCCTCTGGCACTGGGTGCCATGACTGTGTGCAAGGCATCATGAAATCTGAAGATTGCCAAAGAATTTTGGATCTTAATGTAGGACCCAGTGTCAGAAAGCTGGGTTTGCATCCTAGGTTATGGGTCTTCCAGCAGGACAATGACCCCAAACCTATTTCAAAAAGCACCCAGAAATGGTTAGAAACAAAGCGCTGGAAAGTTCTGAAGTTGCCAGCAATGAGTCCCGATCTAAATCTCATTGAACACCTCTAGAGAGATCTTAAAATGAATGTTGGGAGAAGGCACCCTTAACATGGATCAGTTTGCAAAAGAAGAGTGGTCCATCCAAAATTCCAGTTGAGAGACATAAAAAGCTTGTTGATGGTTATAGGAAGCGATTGATGCCAGTTATTTTTTCCAAAGGGTGTGCAACCAAATATTGAGTTGAGGATGCCAGTAATTTTGCCTGGCCCATTTTTGGAGTTTTGCGTAAAATTATATCATTTTTGGCTTTTTTTTCTGTATTTTGTATCGTTCAAATACACACAGAGGAAATCAATTGTAATTGCAATAATTTTCTGGGAGAAATACTTCATTTTCGGGAAAAATTTCAGGGGTATAGGTGGTTGTAGACTCCCTTTAAATGCTATGATTTAGCAAATTATGATCCATATATTGAGATATCAACCTTTTATCTACCTTTTTATAAAAAAAATTACAGCCATTTCACATGTGAATAATTTGCTAGCAGCACTCTTGTCTGAGATGGTTGACAAAGTCAGTGAAATAGCCAAAGTTTAACAAGGACACATGCTTTCCACATTAAAAAAGGAAGAAGTTATCCCCACTGATCAGCAGGTTACTTCCTGTTCTTTGGGTAGGGGGTAACTTCTTCTCATTGGGATATTCCTTTAAGTAAATACTTGCATTTTCCCATGAAATAAGAATTTAGGTGATTTTTTTTTTTCATATACCTCTGTTATTCTTCCTAGAAATGTATAAATAAATTGATATCAAGGGGCAATGTCAGAATGTATATAGACTCACCTAAATGGTAACACCCAGCTCTGAATTTATTTATAGATTTCTAGTAGGTCTAGTGCTCCAGATCATTATTATGGGGAATTCAACTATTTATTAGAATGTAGATGTCAGAAGAGGCAGGTGCTTTAGATTTAAAGGTCTGAATCTCTGAATCATGACGCTTTTCTGTGGCAGGAATTTTCAACGATGATGGTTCATTCATTATTAATAAATGAAAATGTAGGCTTCCTTATCCTGACATATCCACAGGATATTCCATAAATGCTTAATAGATACAGGTCCAAGGTCTAGGACCCTGAAGTCTCTGTAGAATAGGGGTCCTGTGACCTTGTTTGTTGATTCAAGGTGGCCATTTTCCCCATAAAAGCAATGCTTGCCCCTTGATAGGAATAACTTTTTGCATGGTGCAGTAAAATAAGTGTTTTTTTCCATCTGGGGAGTCAGAAATGAATGGAGCAATGTGCAAGCTGCTACATCACCATGTGCTCACTGCTCCATTCAGAATTTAAGACAAAATTCCCTGTTCTGTTAAATGTGTGGGATCAGTCCATTCAGGAACCTCAGTATGTTTTGGGTCATTGTCCATCTGTACTCTGAAGCACCATCCAATCAACCTTGCTTCATTTTGTTGAATCTGAGAAGAAAGTATATCACTGTATACTTCAGAATTCATCTGGCTGCTTCTGTCTACTGTCACATCATCAATAAACACTATTTACCTAGTGCCATTGGAAGTCAATCATGCCCATGCCATCACAATGCCTTTACAATGTTTTACAGAGAATGTGGTGTGCGTGAATATTGAGCCGTTCCAAGCCTTTCCCAGATGGGAAAATCCTTTTAATGTGGAAAAGATAAAGGTGACCTTGTTTCACAGAGATAATATATATTGATAGTTTTTTCTAAATTTGATTAAAAAAAATAAAATAAAAACGAAATGAACTACTGTATTTGCAGAATTTGTTATAAGCTACAAGGTGACTTTTCACATTTTTTGTAATTAATTGTTTATTTGGTAGTTAGTCAGAAAGGGTTACACTGTGTTACATATTACAAGGACAAAAGAAACATATGAGACATGACAAAATAATACAAATGTTATTTCTCTGCCCACACCACTTCCTCGAATTATACTGTAGATTGGAGCAACCACTGCAACAGAAACAATTTATAGTTATGTCCAGAAATATTTGGACAGTGACACAATCTTCAGGATTTGGGTTCTGCATGCTGCCTCATTGGATTTGGAATGAAACAACTGAGATACAATTGAAGTGTATACTTTCAGGTTTAATGCAAGGGGTTAAACAAGAATATCCGGTGAAACGTTTAGGAATTGCAACCATTTTTCTACAAAACTTCCTCATTTCAAGGGCTCAAAAGTGGTTGGACAAATTAGCATCATAAATAAAATTTTCTAATATGTTTTAAGACATTGCAGAGAATCCTTTGCATGCAAAGACTGCCTGAGTTCTAAAACCATTGATATCACCAAATGCTGGGTTTCCTCCTTTTTGATGTTTTACCAGGCCTTTACTGCACTTGTCTTCAGTTGTTGCTTGTTTGTGGGTCTTTCTGCCTTAAGTTTAGTCTCCTGCTCAGGTTGAGATCTGGTGATTGACTCAGCTCTGCAGAATGTTCCACTTCTTTGCCTTAAAAAAACTCCTGGGATGCTTTAGTAGTATGTTTTGGGTCATTGTCCATCCGTACTCTGAAGCGCTGTCTAATCAACCTTGCTGCATTTGGTTGAATCTGAGAAGAAAGTATATCACTGTATACTTCAGAATTCATCCGGCTGCTTCTGTCTTCTGTCACATCATCAATAAACACTATTTACCTAGTGCCATTGGAAGTCAATCATGCCCATGCTATCACATTGGTGGTGTGCTTTGGCTATTGAGCCGTTCCAATCCTTCTCCATACTTTCTTCTTCCTATCATTCTGGTACAGGTTGATCTTAATTTTATCTGTCTAAAGAATGTTATTCACAGCACTGGGCTGGCTTATTTAGATGTTTTTTGGTAAAGTCTAATCTGGCCTTTCTTATTTTTTCATTGCTGATTAAACCCGCTGTATTTGCTCTCATGAAGTCTTCACTTCGCTATGACTTAGATACTGATACACCTACTTTCTGGAGAGTGTTCTTCACTTAGATAGACATTGTGAAGGGGTTTTTCTTCACCATGGAAAGGATTCTGGGATCATCTACCACTATTGTCTTTCATGGACGTCCAGGTCTTTATGGGTTCTCGACTTCACCAGTGCCCTCTTTTTTTACCAGAGTGTACCAAACTGTTGATTTGGCCACTCCTAACATTTCTACTATCTCGGATGGATTTCTTCTTTTTTTTTCAGCCTAATGATAGTCTGTTTCAATTCCATTGAGAGCTCCTTTGACTACATGTTGTAGGTTCACAGCAACAGTTTCCACATGCGAATGTCACACCTAAAATCAACTCCAGATTTTTTAACTGCTTAATTGATAATGGATTAATGAGGGAATAGCCCATACAGACCATTTAAATAGCTTTTCAATTAGTTGGTCCCTTGGAAAAGAGACACCTAAACCTTTCCTCCAATTAGGATGTGAATACCCACAAACTAGAGTCTTCACTTTAAACCCGTTTTGATTATATAACTGTATCTTGAATATGTTTTGGTAAACAGCTAAAATGCCAAAACTTGTGTCACTGTCCAAATATTTCTGGACTTAACTGTAAATAAATTACAAGGAGAAACAGAATATAAAAAAAACTTTTTCTGGTATCATGGAAAAAATAACATATCATGGTCTAGGGCTTCTAGCTAGAAAATGTTATAAGAACCTGAGGCCAATAATGTTCAAGAATGGCATAAAGTGTAAATAACTCAATGGACTGGGATCCTGGTGAGCGATCGGGCTTAAACCAGATGCTTGATTGGTAAAGAAATTCTATGAAAGCATCAAACAGAGATAAAAAGACAGGAGGTTTACATTATCTATCATCACATTATCAATCAACATGGGATTCTAGTCAGGATGGCAAGAACAATGCCTCTGTACAGCTAATCCATGCAATATGTTCCATCTTGAAGTTTAGTGACTCCTTAACCATAATCCTCCAGTACTGTATATAAAGTGTATGTTTCATAGTGAGTTTTCTTACGTTTTTTCTCTTCTTAGTTCTTAGATTTTTCCTAAGAGATCATCTGTCTGGAGGCCACTGCAATCAGTTGGCACATTTATTTCTTCTCAGACACCAAGCTAAATAAATACACAGCGCTCAGAGTAAACACACTCAGATTCATTCAGGGACAAATCCAGACCAAAGGAAATCCAAGTTTCTTTTTCTCTGAGTCAACACAGTTCTATAGTCACATATGTGAGTAAGCCCAGAATGCACAGGCATGATTCATAAATCATGATAAAGTCTAGTAAAAGAGGCTTGTCTGGCAACACACCATGTTGTATTATCATCTTGTTCGAATGCAGACTTACTCATAAGCTTGCCGAGGAAAGCAGAAGAACATGTAATGCAAATGTTCTCTATGAAACAGGAATGGAATGTATGACATCCACCCAGAAAAAAACTTAAATCACTATTAAGTGAGACATGGAATTGTAATCACAGCAAGCAATCTGATGTTATAGGAAAAAAAGTTACACTCTAATGATGCACTGACACAATTTCATGTCAATGCACAGCTTTAAGCTATGGCTATATACCGATTGTGGGCACAAGTCCCATCATGTGACCAAAGATTGCCGGGTCACCCTGCAACTCTGTCACTCTTATTAGTGAATAGAGTCGCATTGCGACCCTTAAGGTGCTGCGACCACAAAGCGACTCCATTCACTAACATGAGTGAAAGAGTTATACAGCAACCAGTGATTTTTGGTTGTGCAACAGGAGTCGCAGCCAAAACATTGTGTGGCCCTAGCCTTAGGTATGTCTGAATAAAATGGTAAGAACTTGCAGAACAGGAACTCTGAAAAACTTGTATGTTCTGCTGATTTTTTTTTTTCTAGTGGGAAATGATCCATTAGTTACTCAGCCTCTATGTCAATGGGAATAAGTCACTTTCATTATGATCACAGTATAATAAAAATGTAAGATCAAAAAGCCTTTCAGTGACTTCATGATAAAAATACAATGTATGTGAGCATTAAAAGATGTGTATGCAGTACATCTGCTGCATGGCACGATCGTCCTGTCACATACTTCATCATTCATAACTATTTATGCTTTTTTAGTTTTACATAAAATTGAGTTCAGTGAATGGCCCTGAAGTAGTGCTGAGTTAACTTGTGTTGGCTTGGTTTCTACTTCAGAGATGGGTTTGCCAGCTGCCTTCTGCTTTTGTTTAATACATTGTGCAGTCCAAGTGAAACTGGAACAGCAGACTACAAAATGAAAACCATCAACGGCAACTAACGGGTATTCCCATAAACACACAAAGAGCCTTATATGGATGCACGTACCGCCTTTTGCTGTAATAAAATGCACTGTAATTCTAATGTGACTGTATGTTTCAGAGTATTGATATATTTCCATGTTTTATTGGGTGTGGTATGTTCTTTGTGCCAGTGTGTGTACTTTTTTTCCTATCTGTTTCTTTTCTGTATTAGGGATTTAAATATGTAAAAAACAACTTAAGATACATAGAAAGTAATGTCATATTCACCTTTGATGGGGGTATATATTGTATCAGTAATGATTTTTATCCTAAAAGAGAATTATTTGTAGGATTATTTTTTAATTTCCTTTTGTATGGTGCCAAATTTGATTAAACTTTGCTGGTGGTAAACCACCCAAGATATTGAGCTGATAAGTAATGTAAAGTCCCAAAATATAATTTATGCATCAGACACAGTTCCTATTAGTTACATTGTACTTACACTTTTTTTTATTGTACAGTGCCCTGCATATAGAATTTTTCATTTGTAACTATTATTTGTATGTGATCAATGTAAAATTAGTTAACTATCGGTATGTGCATCTGCAAATAGATTTAGAGCTAATCTCAGTTTGAGCTTTAACCCCTTCCTGCTGGAGGATTTTTGTTTTTAACTTCCTGCCTTCCAAATCCCATAACTTTATTTTTCCATTCACAGAGCCATATGAGGGCTTAATGTTTGCAGGACAAATTGTTCTTCATAGTGGTACCATTTATTATTGTACAATGTACTGGGAAGCTGGAAAAAAAAATTCAGAATGGGGTGGATTTGAAGAAAAAGTGCATTTGTGCGACTTTCTTACAGGCTTCATTTTAACGGCGTTCACTCTGCAGCCATGATGACATGTCACCTGTATTCTATGTTTCAATAAAATTCCAGTGATACCAAATTTATATGGTTTTATTTACACTTTAATCCCTTAACAAAAATCTAAAACTTTGCAAAAAAAAATTTTTTTTCTAAAAGTCGCCATATCCAAGCCTTTAGTAGGCTCCTGGCTGTCATGACAATGGGATGGCAGCCCCGGGTCTTGTTCTGGGTGCTAGTGATCCCTGGCAAAATGGCTCAGCTTTGACTGAGGTTCCGGGGACCTTAATGCCCGTGATCAGTACATTTTTCTGTTTGCAATGCATCCTGTTTCAACTAAATATCTGATTATTATTGGTATAATATTAGTAGTACTGTACATACAAGAACAATACACAAGAAATCATATTGGTTTGAGATATAAATGTAGCAACATGCCCCATCTTTCTTTTCCTTGACATTTGCAAAAAGTACAGTTGAACACTTAGTACACATTGGCTGCTCCCAATAAAAGTGGTGGGTTTGGCAGACATGTATCCAATGTATATGTCCACTTTAAGACAAGTGTCCACAAACACTGTGAACCCAAGATGGGATGTCTGTCTGCTGGTAATGTGCCTTTGACCACTTATCATTTTTTTGTCCTAAGTTTCACAGTATACTTGTTAATCGAATACATATGTGTTTTTGATCCTTTAATATTATACAATTCGCGGAGCAATGCACGTCATGGGATTAGTAGAAAGCTCAAACAGCTCACATTCGATGATGCAGATGTAATTGCTAACCTGGAAATGCACATACCACTTATTATATCACATTCCAATGAAAGAAGGGCCTTTGTAGCGTGTATTTGATGGATTTTTATAATACAGCTCAAAGTACAGTAAATATACCCATTGTGCAAACAGATTTTGTACTCCATGAGCCCCATGTGGTGAACAGTAGTGTTGCAGTTAATGAAGAAACCAATTATATGATATTGACTGGACGTGTTCACCTGCAGTACAGTAATTTACAGTAATTCAGAGGTTTAACTAAAGTAGAAATATAAATATAGAAGTATAAATATAAAACTATATTATTCACTTTATATCAGAATACCCAGCATATCAATTGTTGTTGTATACTAAATATTTAATAAAACTAATTGTTCTAATTAATATTTTGGTATTATGATTGGTATTTCTGTAGCTGTTTAGAATGGGTTATTAATAAATATTTGTCAGTACTACTATCAAGACATGAATTGTTAATATGTATAGATAAAGTAAATAGAACTGTTATTGATTTTACATTGCATGATATTTTCAGAAGAAGTACAACAGAAGACTGTAAAAACTGGTTTAAAAAAAAAGTATCAAATGTTTGTTTGTTGCCTCCTTAAGGGGGTTGTCCACTTTCAGACCAATATTAATTAAGAAACAAATGTTGTTTGTTTGTATAATAACATTTTCAGTTATACTTTCTGTATCAGTTCCTCATGGTTTTATAGATCTCTGCTTGCTTTCATTCATTCTGCTTGCTTCTAGTAGATAAAAATCAGTCCATGGTCATGTGGTATACTGCAGTGCTGCATGGTGTCTGCCGCTCCTGTGCCTGTGGGGTGGTGTGACCCAGAGCCTGGGGGCATGTTCTGGTGGCAAGGGTGTTGCTGGACTGCTAGGTCACTAGGTGGTTGCTGTGTAGCGTCGCACCCAGTGGAGTAGGGACCCACTATACAGCACTATACAGAGGATGCCGTGAAGTGGCTAGTGGGCTTGTGCACCTTGATCAATATATATATTAAGAACCTCATGTTCATTTTTGTAGATTTTGCTGAGAAGCATTAGATCAATGTATAAGATTGGGATGTGCGGTCCATGTGTTTTTTTTTTGTTTTTTTTGTCCATAATGTATTATGATATACAGTCCATGGTCATGTGATGGACACACAGGTGCACAACTTATTATAGTCACAGTAATCAGACATCTGCCTGGTAACGAGCTGTGCACCTGTGTCCATCACCTGACCATGGACTGTTCATCACATGACCGTGGACTGATTTTATCCACTGGGAGTAAGCAGAATCAACGAGAGCAAGAAGAGATCTGGAAAACCGTGAGGAATTGATACAGAAAGTATATTGGAAAATTGTACAACTTTCTATTATACAAACAATAACATCTCTCAGTATTGGTCTGAAAGTGGACAATACCTTTAAGCCACTTGATTAAAAAGTGGATGTGGAGGGGCAGAGCTCAGCTCATAAATTTACTATAATTTATGCCAGAAACTGTTGTATATTATACCTCAAACCTAGTTACTATAGACTTGAGTGTCTGGTACACTGAAGGTCAGCTATGCAAATAATTTATTAAGAGGCTTGTGTCTCTTATTAAAGGGAGTCTGACAGCACCAAAACATTATTAAACTAGCCCTAGTACCTTATAGTGATCATAGCCATAAGCACAGTGCTATAATTTGTTTGTAGAATGGCTACTTAATTTTGACAAAAATGCTTTTTAATCCTATGTAAATGAGCTAAGAGTATATAGGGGGTGTGTTCTAGGGTAGATTAGGATTGCAGCAAGATCTTCCTCTCTCTCAATACCCCTCCCAGCAACACTGACGTAATCAGAGCTTTCCCTTGCCTCCTCTTGAGCAAGAGGAAGAGCTTGTCTGTACTCTGCCGTCCCAGAACACGCCCCGATGCACTATTAGCTCATTTGTATAGGAATAAAAGGCAGATTTTCGTCAAAATTAAGCAGTCATTCTACAAGCAAATTATAGCACTGTGCTCACAGCTCTGAGCACTATAAGGTACCAGGGCAGGCTTATTAACGATTTTGGTGCTGACAGACTCCTATTAAGTTAGGTCATCTCCACTCCGGTACATAGGGGATCAAAAATAGTGTATGAAATGTTAGTCTTGATAAATTTCCTCCCATGTTCTGATTTTAACATCATGCAATTTCTTTACATGATCATTACACAGTCAGTACTCAAGTGGTCATATAGTAATGCCATAATTCTTCCCACTCTATTAAGCATAAAGACTCCTAGATTAGTCTTCTTGTGCCCACCCAGTTATCAGCTATTATATACTTCTAATGCTTCCTCTACATACTGGATGGAGTTGAGAAAAATTAAAAATTGTCCCATACAGAGTCACATAGTGGATTAGGTGCAGTTGTTTTTCTAGGAAATGTTTATTTTTTAAATAGAAATCGAAACTGACAGGCATCCACTCTGCTTAATTTTAGATTTTCACCTCATCATCTAAGCCCAAGGAGACTTAATGCACCCACAAGTATGATGCCCAAAAGGACTTTGCAGCCATCCCAAGTACAGCAGACAGGGACGTCTTATTCAAAGACATATCCTGCAGTAGCTAATGCCTCAATACAACCAAACAGTCTTCATGTCCAAGGTGAGCGCTAACTTGTATTGTTGACTGATGAATATAATTTCTTAAAAGGAAAAAATACCATGTACCATGTTAGCTGGTAATTAGAAAATATATAAATTGAAGTTCTTCAGTAATTTTTACCTTGTAATGGCAAACTGAAAAGATGAAGAAACACAGATTTTTAAAATTTTTAAAAGTAATCAAACATAACAAATATGCATAAACTTGGTATCTCCATAATTGTACTGCTCCGAATATTAATAAAAAAAAAATTTTTTGTCCAGTAAATGGCATAAAATCGAAACCAAAAAAACAATGACAGTATTGCATTATTTTTTCTTTTCTACACTACAAATATGTTTTTTTTACAGTTTCTCAGAACATTATATGGGGCATAAAATGGCGGCAGTAAACAAACTTGTTCTATAAAGAAAGCCCCTTAAATGTACATCAATTAAAAAAAGTAATGATTTTTACAATATTGGTATGAAAAAGTAACACTAATAATCCCTCCTCAACCCTTCCCCTTTCATCTTGACTGACTGGTCCAGTGTTCCACTTGACTTCCATCTTGACTGACTGGTCCACTTATATCTTCATCTCTTTGACTGAAATCCAGTACCTACTCCTTGTTTTCTATGATGAAACAGAAGGGATTGGAAAGAAATTATTGATGAAAAGCCAAGACACTTCCCTAACTTGGCATTGCCGAGCAAACACTTGCAGGCATTACAAATGATGGGATTAGGACAAAATAATGTGAAAAAGGCAGGAACTGTTTGTTATATGAATGAATACCCATAAATGAATACCTTTGTGTGTTTTGACGATTTTTTGCATTCCTCATGTTTTCAGGTTAAGCTTGTGCTGTATGTCCTGGTTTTCACTTTGTGCCTGTGGGTGTGCCAGTACTGCTCCAGGTAGCCCTTCCTAGCATTCATTGCACCACCTAGCACTTTTCATCCATGTCCAGTGCACCGTCTGTGCATCCTCTTGCATCCTGCCCTGTACTTCTTCTCTGTCAGATCCTTGCCTAGAACACTACTTACATCATATTTCCACGCTTAGTACAACCTTTTACGAAAGCTGAGTTCTAATGCTGTAGCTGCTGTTTGAAGGAGAAACTATGTAATCAATGGGAGCACGTTATCAAGAGACCATACAGAAATAATTTCATGGGTCTTGCAACAGCCACCAGGACTAGAAGAACAGTAAAAAATTTTAATTTTAACGTAATGCAATAAATACCTTCGAAACTAATATTCTATAGGAAAGCTGGAAAACATCTGTATGTTTCTACATGTTCTTAATTCACTTACCAAGTAGCGTTAGTGGTTGCATAGGCTAAAATCTTATGGCGTACTCCCTTTAATAATTGGGCTAGAGTATTTATTTTTTTCCTCCAGAAAAGTATACTACTCTAAGGCTAGGTTCACATCTGTGTTCGGGTTTGCTTTCAAGGGGTCTGCTTGGGGACCGCCGAACGGAAACCTAATCTGCATAAAAAAGCGGTTACCTTAGGAAACCCGTGGACCACATAGACTATAATGGTGTCCGTGTGGTTTCCACTTGGTTTCAGCCTGAAAAGGGTGGAAAAATGCGGAGAGAAAAGTTCTTCTTGCAGTGCTTTTCTCTCCGCATTTTTCATGAGGAGATGGGAACGGAATCCCCTAATATAGTGCAAGCGCAGGTGTGAACCCAGGGTAAGGTGGAAGTATTCTGTAGATCTTAGTCAAACAATGTTCCTGAGCTTTGATCTATTATGTCACAAGTCTACAATTTATTGAATGCAAGCAAACTCTCTTCTGGGAAATCTATCAAATTCTGCTCATTATAAAACAATAGTGAGAAACTTAACACCAAGATATAAATTATGAGCATAGTGCTCTGCATGGGATTTTATACTGATGAGAAATCTATGGTTGTCTGAAGTAATTTGATTCACAATTGTTACAATGTAAGGGTTGACAGAATAGCAAAATTACTTTAGTCTATGAGAAGAACAAATAGTGCAACATACAGGACAAACTGTTGTCAGATTTTGCAAGTTTTTTAAATAGTGATCAGCAATATATGCTTCTGGAATATTTCAGATATTACTGTCAATTCAAATTATGTTTCATACTACATATATACTAAGTGAACACTTGTCCAGGTCTCCTTTTTCTGTTTGTATAGTTTTGCTAATGTTCACTTTTACCCCCAAAATAGTTGTTTTTATACTGTTGGTACGTATGGTATAAATTAACCATTATGAATCATGCATTAAAACTTTTATTTACAACACGAGGTCTCCTATAGATACAGTTTACATCTAGATGCACTTAACATTAAACAGTTAACTAACTCATTAATGGAAATGCTTAGATTATAGCCATGTCCGAAGAGGGTTCTCCAGGCTAAAAAATTTTTATGACCTACGGTAAGAATAGGTTATCAGTTTCAGATGAGTGAAGGTCCGACGCCCGGCTCCTTCACCAATCATCTGTTCTCCGCAGCTAATTCACAGAAAATCAAGCATGAAGCAGAAAGCTCTGTTCACCATGTAGTGGCTGAACCATGTCACTTTAACTTAGTTTCCATTCTAGTAGCTGTCTATGCAGAAAGCTGTCTGCTTCCTGTTCCATTTTCTGTGTAAACAGCTGATTTATGGGGATGCGGTGTGGTGGACATCCACTGATATGATATTGATGACTTCTCCTCTCTTCTGTTTTATCCAATAATCTGTGCCCTCTCCATAAGGTCATAATAGACCTTTAGGGGGTATTTTAACATTACATTTTTTTTTTTTTTTTTTTGCTGATTTCCCCTTTATCTGGGGCTGATAAATGAGCTCCAGTTACAGCCCCATTTATCAGCTGATTTGGTTCCTCTAGGATCATGCAGGTTCCCAGCAATCACATGACCACCAGGGCTGGAGGAAGTGGCATCATTCAGGCTTCCATAGCTGTATAGATAGAACATACACTGGTTACCAAGACAGGCACAGTAATAAACTGTCCCTGCCTTCTCTTTGAGGAGTGTGACTGTAACTTGCAGCCAGGTCTCACTCCTGTAGCTGCACGATCTTGTGTTACCTGCTAATTCTGCACAGATGTATAGGTAAGCCAGAGTTGCAGAGTTAGTTGCCACCTGCCCAGATGCATGGGCAGTTGGAAAGTGGTTAATTGTGTTCATAATAAAGCAAACATCCCTATTTTTAAGTTGAACTTTTCCTCACATACCTGCCATCAATGGTAACACTCCCTGTTTTAGCTTATATTGCTGTTGATAAATGTTATTACTTGTGATGTTCTAAAAACATGTTTATTTGTTTTAGTGATGAGTTCTAAAGCGGAATAATTATTGGTGCGGGGCATCTGTATCCCAAGTTGCTGAGTTGATGGGTGAGTCAAGCACTACAGGTTCTGTGGTCACATCTCAATATGCAAAGACTGGCAAGACACAAGCAGCTGTGGTTCAAATTCAAAGCTTGACTCAAAGGACAGGAGAGCACTTTGTCAAATTTTAGCCAAAAACACAAAACTACAACCCTCTCAAATTGCTGCGGAGTTGAATGCAAGTTTGAGGGCACCAATATCAGTGAAAACTGTCAGGCATGCACTGCACAAAGATGGCAATCCTGCAATAGCCAAACCAAAGTCAAGCTTTGTCATTCAACCACTGCTGCTTCTGTCTGCAGAAGATTTGTCAGTTTTAGAACAGTGAAATGAGATCACCAGTAGAACCAATATACACACATCAACTCAACAACTCAGATCACTCAGATCACAAACACCCCTACCAACTATTACTGCCCTTTAAAACTCTGTCAGGTCTGACATATCACATGGTCATAAGTATTCAGATCCTTTGCTCAGTATTGAGTAGAAGCACCCTTTTGAGCTAGTACATTCATGAGTCTTCTTGGGAATGATGCAACAAGTTTTTCACATCTGGATTTGGGGATCCTCTGCCATTCTTCCTTGCAGATCCTCTCCAGTTCCGTCAGGTTGGATGGTGAACGTTGGTTGACAGCCATTTTCAGGTCTCTCCAGAGATGCTCAATTGGGTTGAGGTCAGGGCTCTAGCTGGGCCAGTCAAGAATGGTCACAGAGTTGTTCCGAAGCCACTCCTTTGTTATTTTATTTAACTGTGTGCTTAGGGTCATTGTCTTGTTGGAAGGTGAACTTTCGGCACAGTCTGAGGTCCAGAGCACTCTGGAAGAGGTTTTCTTCCAGGATATCTCTGTACTTGGCCGCATTCATCTTTCCTTCAATTGCAACCAGTCGTCCTGTCCCTGCAGCTGAAAAAACACGCCC
Source organism: Leptodactylus fallax (assembly GCA_947044405.1). Classification (NCBI taxonomy): domain Eukaryota; kingdom Metazoa; phylum Chordata; class Amphibia; order Anura; family Leptodactylidae; genus Leptodactylus; species Leptodactylus fallax. The sequence continues at coordinate 1,975,130 of CAMRHE010000343.1, read as the reverse complement.
ATAGCAGGATGCTGCCACCACCATGTTTCACTGTTGGGATTGTATTGGGCAGGTGATGAGCAGTGCCTGGTTTTCTCCACACATACCGCTTAGAATTAACGCCAAAAAGTTCAATCTTCGTCTCATCAGACCAGAGAATCTTATTTCTCATAGTCTGGGAGTCCTTCATGTGTTTTTTGGCAAACTCTATGTGGGCTTTCATATGTCTTGCACTGAGGAGAGGCTTCCTCCGGGCCACTCTGCCATAAAGCCCCAACTGGTGGAGGGCTGCAGTGATAGTTGACTTTGTGGAACTTTCTCCCATTTCTCTACTGCATCTCTGGAGCTCAGCCACAGTGATCTTTGGGTTCTTCTTTACCTCTCTCACCAAGGTTCTTCTCCCACGATTGCTCAGTTTGGCTGGATGGCCAGGTCTAGGAAGAGTTCTGGTCATCCCAAACTTCTTCCATTTAAGGATTATGGAGGCCACTGTGCTCTTAGGAACCTTGAGTGCTGCAGAAATTCTTTTGTAACCTTGGCCAGATCTGTGCCTTGCCACAATTCTGTCTCTGAGCTCCTTGGGCAGTTCCTTTGACCTCATGATTCTCATTTGCTCTGACATGCACTGTGATGTCTTATATAGACAGGTGTGTGCCTTTCCTAATCAAGTCCAATCAGTTTAATTAAACACAGCTGGACTCCAATGAAGAAGTAGAACCATCTCAAGGAGGATCAGAAGGAAATGGACAGCATGTGAGATAAATATGAGTGTCACAGCAAAGGGTCTGAATACTTATGACCATGTGATATTTCAGTTTTTCTTTTTTAATAAATTTGCAAAACTATCTACATTTCTGTTTTTTTTCTGTCAAGATGGGGTCCTGAGTGTACATTAATGAGAAATAAAATGAACTTTTTTGCTTTTAGCAAATGGCTGCAATGAAATACAGAGTGAAAAATTTAAAGGGGTCTGAATACTTTCCGTACCCACTGTATGAGTGATGGGTAGACCCTGTAGGCCTTCATCAGAGTTACAGTATAAGTTGGAAACACATACACCAAATAGTAGGCGTTACGTTGATGTAAACTGGGTCTTAAGATAGCATTAAATGGTATTGTTGTTTGCTTCTGACTCTGTTGATTTAGAAGCCCAACATTGTGCCGCAGCTTGCACCCATCAGAAGTGCTTAGTTGAGCCATACTGAGCTTGTTTCTATAGGTTTCTCAGCTCAAGTGACCCAACATTCAATGCTGGGTCAATGTTTGAGCAATGCCAAATGTGCTCATTTTATACCTGGATGATCTAGCGCTCCTTGGATTTTTAAATGTACCTCCCAAACATATTTTATGAACATATTGAATACGTATGGATATGAATTTCATGGAGTGCTTAAATATTATTTAGCAAATACTGGTGTGAAAGAAAATGTTCTGTAAAATGTTTTGTTAACCCCTTAAATCCTTTGGAATACCAAACAAATATCAATACAAGCATGAGTTTTTCCATTCATTATAGGTCCCTATGACATTTAAGTTTGACAAGCTTGCCCTGGATGATGTGTACTGGCTGTTTATCAAGTCTTACTGCTTGAGATGTCTTTGTGCAAAGATGAATTATGGCTTATTTTGCTACACTGTAGTGTTTTCCCTATGGATGTGGAGTAATGTGTGTTCCTATTTGCAAAAGTCTATCTCTTTAGAGCAGTAGGACTACTCCCATGACAAGTCAATGTTAAGGTCATAACACCACTTAGGATGATTTGTTGGACCTGCTGTGGAGTAAAGCCACTCATTACTTCTAACCTCATGCATGTTTTATAATTTCCTTACCAATGATAAAGTCTGTTTTTTGACATGATGACTATTGTGTCATACATTCTGGTTGGCTGTTTACACTAGCTTGCAACTCAGTGTTCTCTTTTACTGTAAAGTAATTACATAAGTAATGATGTACTGTAACTCAAAGTAGCATGTTGTACTGCATTAAAATCAGACAAGAAAGGGTTAAACTGTTCCACTTTCTCAACCCAAATTCCTATGAGAGTAGTATACAATTAGGGCCAGATCCTTTTAATGATGGATGCTTATAACTTGTTTCAAGACCCATACCATTTTTCTTCATTGACTTATTCTCCATGACATATGAATGTCATGTGTTTATGTTGTAACCTTGTCGTAGTTTATGACATAATGAATAAATAACTATATGTAGCTTCGAAATATCTTTGCTTTTCTGCAGCACATGGTTTTATAAATGGCAGATATAGTAACATTATCTACATCATAAATATAAAGACTTCAAAATCATGTTTAGGCTAAGGCCCTACGTAGTGTCCTGCAGCAAAAAAGCGGTTTCCTATGCGGACTTTCTGCTTCAATTATATCCATACACCCGTTTTTTACCCATATTCCCGTAGGTATAATTGACTTGCTGCGATTTCCAAAACCGTGACGGTTTTGGAAATCACAGCACCTCCGCTGCGCATATTTTACCGCACTGTGGGGATGGGATTCGCTAGATTTTTTTTTTTTTTTTTTTTTATCACATTCCAAGACCCTTAATATTTTTTCTTTTTCTTTTGATGTAGCAGTATGAAAGGTTGTTTTTTTAAAAGGTACAATTTTTATTTTTCAGTAACAACACATAAAATGTAATGATTACTATTAGGGGGCAATTCCACCATACCAAATATGTATAGGTTTTATATGTGTTGCAACTTTTGCACAATGAAAACCTTTTTTAGGCTAAGGCTCCATGTGACGTCCCGCAGGAAAAAAGCACTGCGGGAAAAAACCGTAGCGGCAACGCATTGCGGTTCTTCCCGCAGCGCTTTTGACAGAAAGTTCACAGAGGTTTCCTCTGCGTACTTTCTGCTTCAATTATACCTATAGGGAAACCGCCGCAGTTTTTTGGTGCTGCTGCTTTGTAATAGAACTTTTCAATTTTTTTGGTTGTACATGTTTGAAGTTTTGTTCTTTGTGGGAAACATTTTACATTATGTGTTAACATTAAAGCTACAAATTGTTACATTTGTGACAATACCAATACATTTGTATTTTTATTTTTTAATATTCACACAAACTTAAACCACCTGTGCAGGGTTTTTAAAAACTTTATTTCACTTTCACAATGTGTTCGTTTCATTAGGGGGTGTCTCAATGCATACTCAGTATACCAGATATTATTATATGTCAGTGAAAAATTGATACGACCTAAGAGGCATTCATCCATGGCAGGACTGGAGGTCTTTGTGAGTCCCCCATCTTCCATGACAATCATTAGCACCCTGTGGTTGCAGTGTTGTTGTACTAAGAGAAAGCTATGGCCCCCACAGAGCCCTGATCTCAACAGGGAATTACATAAAGAAACAGAAGGATTTGAGTGAGTTTAAATCCACAGAAGATCTATGATGTTTAGAACAAGCTCCCTGCCAAGTTCCTTCAAAAACTTTGGAGAAGTGTACCTAGAAGAATTGATGCTATTTTTCGAAGGCAAAGAGGGGTCACACAAAATATTGATTTGATTTAGATTTCTTTTGTTCATTGATTTCATTTTGTTAACTGACAAAATGAAACTATTAACACTTCTATATTGAAAACATATTTTATGAGCTGGCGTATATTTCTGCACGGCCCGGCAGATTGAACGTATCATTTGAGGAGGCCTTTTAATAATGCCAGCCTTCATACATGTTCCCCATTGACTTATTAGGTGTATTCATTTCAGTAATTCATTTTCTTTTATTAGTCACTCAAGTTTTGAAGAAAAAAAAAATAACCACCAGATGATGGGCTTGGGTGAGCTAATGTTTATGACATGCTGCTGGTTTTGTCGTTTTGTAAAGGATTCCAGATAAAGTCTCTAAATTTTTGTATGTTCACAATGTATAGAATTCCAGGTATGAATCAACGACTTAGCAGTGAATGTAAAATAGAGATGTGTCTAGAGGCAAGTTCCAGGCTCTGGTGCGTGAGGCGTAATTGTTCCTAGGTCAGATACACCAGCCATAGCATTTAAACCAATGACAGGTAAAGTGAATATCATTGATAGTCTTGTTACAATGACATCTGTCCAAATGTTAAGGAGTGAATAAACTTGAGGATGAGCTGAAAGCAAGAACAAATGAGCAAACAGATGAATGTAAGTGCCCTTATAAGAACCAAATTGAGATGGCTAGACAATTGGGCCAAAGCATTGCAAAAGTAGCAGGTCTTGTAGGGTGTTCCAGGTATGTAGTGGTTATTATCTACCAGAAGAATAATAGCACAAATTGCTGAAAAAGTTAATGCTGGCTATGATTGAAATATTATTTTAGGATTGAGGGAATGAGCATACATACAAATGAAAAGTCTTCTGCTTGTATCTGTTAGCAATAAAAACTTGTTTGTCTCTTGTTCTGATCTGATCAGAATAATGAACATTTGCCTAGATTTATGAAGACTAGCATTCCACACACCAGTCTTCATAGTCCTGAAGCTGATGCGTCTCATATATGCCTCCTCATAAATGAGGCACACCCTCCACAGGGCCGAAGAGTACACCATTTCACCCATCATTTACGCCAGATTTATGGCCTAAATGATAGTAAATCTGACTGGGCCGATGGCCCTGCCCCCTCCATGCCTTCACCTTGCCCCCTTTTTTGGAAAAAGTGGCAAACACAGTGCAGTTTTTAAAAAGCTGCAATTTTATGTGCAGAACCATGTATGAGAACTGGTATATCATTGTGCCTTGCAGTGTAAACGAAGCCTTAGCCATATGAAAGACATCACTATATAAGCAATATTCTAAATAGATGCATTGTAGTAATTTTTGTTCATTACTCTTACTCATGTAACTTTCAGTACATTCGGTTCTTATTGTGTGATACCAATGTAAGATAAAGCCCAAACCGCAAGGTCAGTAGATGTGTTACTAACTTATTGCACATATGTAAATGATTATGCCCTGGAAATACTTCTACATATGAGTATGGGTAGTATGTAAAAGCTTTTTAGCATTAAAATGGTAATATTCTGTAAGTTAGATTTTAACCAGATTTTCTAAACCCTTCCTGATGAAAACCTCCAGTACTATCAAATGTGTGTCAAGTACAAGAAGGAACACATGTTACACAGGTGAAAAATATATTTTCCTGAGTGTTGATACTTCTTGAGGAATAGATAACAAAGTCTCTTTTTTGAGGCTTTCTATGTGTGATCTAGGCTCTGCCTTTTAGATCTCCATACAGTATACAGATTTATTACAGTAAAAAATCCCTTTGAAACATGTATTTTTCTACCAATGCTGCACTGATATTTCAGCAAGAAAAAATGAATCAAATTTATTATATGAACAAAATCCTCCATCGATCAAAAGGACTTTTTGTTTCTGGCTAGAACATATTTAAGAGGAATGTGTAAACAGCGGTATTGTTTAACCCATTAATTATGCAGGGGAGTTTAGGCATTAATGCTCGGCAACTTTTTTTCATATTTCCCATCTCTGCGTTCTAATATACATGAATTTTTTTTATTTTTAGGATTTTTGTTTTATTTTATTCAACATAGTCATATGATGGTTTATAATGTGCACGAGTGCTATTTTCAGTTGGCACCATTTTTGGGTACATATAATGTTATAATTAGTTTTTATTAACATTTTAGGGGGTCCGTGTGGAAAAAACTGCAATTCTATCATTTTTTCCATTTTGGTTTTACGGTGTTCACTCTGTGTCAAAATTGAAGTAACAACTTGGTCCTAACAAGTCATTATGAATACAGTGATAACATACAGTATATTGGTTTTATTATATTATATTATATATTGGTTTCACTGCTTTTACTAAGGCCTCCTTCACACAATCAAAGAAAGAACGGATCAAAGTAGGAACACATGCATTTCTATATGCCCAGATACATGATCGCATTTTTGGAGTCCATGCATATACAAGAACCACAAATTATGAAGCATGTCCTATTTTTGCATGCACATACAAGTGTAGTGGATTATACAAGTCTTACTGCATATTCATGATTGCAGATGACATGTGGACATGTTTTTTGCGGATTGCAGATGACTAAAAACCACTACAGTCATGTGAAGGCCTAAATGAAACACAATTTTTAAAAAAATAAATTATTTGCCTAGGGTTACTGTATTATAATATCTATAACTTTAACACAAATGACCCATGTTGCAGAAAAACTGCTTTTTTGGTGCAGATTTTGCTGTGCTTTTTGAGCCAAAGCCAGGAGTGGATTGAGCAGAAGGGAGAAGTATAAGAGTTTCCTATATATTTCCCATTCCTTCTGTAGGTACTACTAGGTTTGGCTCAAAAAACAACTGCAAAATCTAGGGCCTGGGCCTTAGCCTAATATTGTTTTATAGACAAACTATGAAAGGGTTCTTTTTTGGGGGGGCAAGTTGTAGTTTTTATAGGTAAAAATTTTTGGGATGTACAATTTTTTTTAGCACTTTTTATTGCTATTTTGGTGGGAGGTGAGGTGACAAAAACACATTAATTTGTGCATTGTGGTATATTTGTTTATGGCGTGTTTGGTACAGGATAAATAATGCTATTTTTGTATAGTGCAGACTTAGACACACATGGGGATATCTACTATGTTTGTTTACATGTATGTTTTATATTCTAAAGGGTTTTTATTTTTTTCAGGTTTTCTTTTCTATTTTTTTTATTTTTTCTATTCCACAAGGGTACTGGAACCAGGAATCTTTTGATCCCCAGTTTTTTTGTACTACCATACTTCTGTAATGTCATCATCTTTACATATATAGTTCTGGATCCACCATTAAAAATAGGGGAGCAGAGTTGGCTACCTCTCTTTGCAATGACCTCTGCATTATTTTTTCTTTTTAGAGCATAATTTCAAGGTTATTGTAGAATATATTAAAATAACATTTTTGATAAATGTATTAATTTAATATATTCGTTGATAATTATTTATTGATGATGATGATGATGATGATAATAATAATAATAACAACAATGTATTAGTTTTCTTGTAATGATCCTGAGCTATAGTGAGTGTTGCAGTACAGTTTAGAGCTTTACTACCATTCTAGGGACTTTTTAGCTCGAATCTGACAGCATGCCTGGCTTGGAGTCTTGACCCATTAGCTCTGCTGAAAAGTCTGTTGTAGTAAAGAAAAAAGAAAAAAAAAAATTGCATTCCCCATAAATAACAATTTTGAGACCTATTTTGTTAGAACTCTGCATAGTGCTATTTCTTTGTTAATCCAGCAGCTCAGTATACCCAGGAAGTCAACATACCTGCTGGACCACCCATTTTAACCTGTGGTTGCCACCCAACACTGCCCCCTAGCATAAAAATTGACAGGTCATGAAGGGCAGCAACCACAGAAGAAAACGGGTGCTCTGGCAGATGTGGCCAACAAGTGGGCAATTCACTTCATTTTCATATGGATTAAAAGTCAATTTTCTCAACAGCACAACTGCACTTTGACACAAAAAAGGTATGTTCTCTATGCCTCTAATGGTCTGTACAACAGCATATAAGTGGTTTAGAAGCAATTGTTGCTGTGGTAGGCTCCTTGCTTAGCACCCTAGTAGGCTTTTTGATCAAAATGCAGAATAAATAAACAAATATATCAAATTCATCAATGTATCATATTTTAAATAAAACAAAACGCAACATATGATTTAATGAATTTAAGACAGTCTTACATGGTAAATCAGGCTATGGATCTTTATCAGTTCCATTTCCATCTTAATAAAACATGCCACGTCACAGTTAACATCTTAATTAATGGAATCAAGGGATTAAAAGCCTTTGTGATATCACCAAAGAATGAGATAATGGGAGCCAATAATAAATCCCAGTTTTTTCCTTTCCAAATAATTGCCAGCACATTTTGCTCCATGTAATAATCAGCAGTGAGTCTTACTGTAGAAGGTTCACTGCACCTAGTTTTAAGAATTACAGGCATCTCGTTCTTCTCTGCTCTTAAGAATTCACCTCTAGGGCATACACATGGTGGGCAGAGAAACCAAAAGCAGCTAATTTACTGACTTTGTTATTCAATGATATAATATCTAGCATCCAGGTTATTTAGATCTTTACCATTAGTGTACTAATGACTAATAACTGAGTCATTGGACTAATCAAATTTATCCTCTCCCATTTTTTTACAGTTGCTGTTTATTTTGGCAACCAAATGCATAATGTATATTATTATATCTTATAAAATGCTGAATCAACTATTGTGTCCTATAAGGCTTGTTGTGTTGCCAATAAACAGTTCCACTAAAAGTAAAAATAAGTGGTTCCTTCCATATTGAAAAATTATTCCCTCTATAAGCAATGAATAATGTGAGAGGCGTAAGTATAAGCTACTCAGAAATGATGCAAAAATCCATAAAAGGACTTCCACTTACCATGTGCGTTGTATAATACTGGTATCTAATTATGTTGTAATGAGGTTTTTGGGTCCCCTTAGCCTCCAGGGCCCAGTAGCAACTTCTACCTCTGCACCGCCTATAGCTGTGCCCCTGGATAACGTTATTGTAAGGAATATATCTAACAGTAAACCACATTATTCTGTTATATTTAGTCGGCCGCATAGTTTACCGTCTTATGATCTACTTCAGCATAAAATCCAGCAGCAGATAATTTTTTTGCTGTTGAGCTTTTGTATAAAAAAATATGACTAATTGCTGACAAGTATCTCAGCTTGTCACATGCAATAACTATGCTAACATGTTAGTGTTAACATGTAAGAAATATGCATTCAAATAGGTTTGTGCCACCTACACACAGCCTTTCAAATGGTTGTCTGAGATCAAAATAAAGTAGGGCAAAGTGAGAGGACATAACTAAAAAATAAAAGAAGTATTAGCTGTTGAATCGCTGCCACCCCGTTCTGGCTTCTTCAATGCTACTCACTGGCTGCATCTGGCAGGAGTCTGAAAAAAGTTACTGACTCGGACTTAAAAATAAAATGAATAAAGAGGTTGTCCAGTTTCAGCCATATGTTACAAGACAGACGTTATTGTTTGTATAATGAAACGTTAGGGGACATGGTCATGTGATATAAAGTCCATGGTCATGTGATGGACACACAGGCGCATAGCTCATTACCAGGCAGATGTCTGATTACTGAGCTGTGACTGTATTGATCTGTGCACCTGTGTGCTCATCACATGACCATGGACTGATTTTTATGCATTGGAAGTAAGCAGAATGAATGACAGCAAGCAGAGATCTAGAAAACCTTAAGGATTGATACAGAAAGTACACTGGAAAAGTTTAGAATTCTTCATTATAAAAAAAAAAACAAGAACATTTGTCTCTCTATGTGTCCGAAAGTGGACAACCCCTTTAATTAACTTTAATTATATTATACATTTTTTTCTGTAATTAGTTTATGTTTTGACTTTCATAGGAATCAGTCACTAGTTTTTTAATGGATTAGAGGAGCTTTAATGCTTGTGATTGAACATGGTTGTCAGCCATTTATGAAGGAGTCAGAGTAACTGTGGAAACCAATCATCGGCCTCAGTTGTGTAAAAGAGTGCTTGGGTGCTAAGATTAAGTTCAACAAACACCAACAGGATGCACATACTGTAAGTGGTGGCACAGGGAGAGTAGGGTATTCAACAAGTAATGTTTTTATTTTATACCACTTCCTGCCTTTGCTGCCCTCTGTTATTTTTATTTAAGCTTAGACAACCCCTTGTCCTAGGTGTATAGTTTAGTACCTAGTAACTAAAGTATACCTGTGATTTTTTTTTTCAAAATGATCACATTAATGACCTATCCTAAGGAGATATGTCTGGGAAAACTCCTTTAAATCCCCATCCTCTGATGATAATACAGTGACGTTGCCAGTCTATATAGTAAAGTAAAAACTGAGCAATGACAATTAGCAATTGAACTACAGAGAATGTGTCAGCCTATTGTGTCTACTTTAGTGATCAGTGTGAAAACTAGACTATTTCATGAAATATTTAGGTAGACTAATATCCTAAATGAAGTCAGCAAGAATCTAACCACATTCTCAGACATCTCTATTTCACTGGACCACTTGCTCTGAGGACACAACAAAGAAGGTACATTACACCTTACTCCTCATCTGTTTGTTTTGTGTCCATGATAGGAAATAAATGTCCATTCAATGTGGGGGGGATCAAACAATTCGCTTAGCAAAATATTATCTATTTATTTCTGTATCTATCCAGGTATCTTTCTATGCTATATGTTTTATTTTGTGTTTTGGAAATGTTTAGCATAATATTCATATCAAACTTTTATCCATGTTTACACTACATGAAAGTTATTCTGCTAGGATTAAAATAACATACATGAAATGCTTTCCCACAATACAAGTTAAACACAAGAGCTTGTTAACAAGCTTCTCTACTGAAGTGTGACCTTTATAATCATTATTATTTATGCATGCAATTTCATCACTTTCTACACGAATGTCTTTGCCTACGTTCACAGAATTGTGAAAACTGTGAAAACTTGGCAAAATGTCATCCTTGGCAAAACGTGAAGTGCATTTGAAATGTCAGGGGTTGACAGCACGTATAGCAGAAAATAATGAAAGGTTATTTTTTTGGTTTAAAGCCTTGCAAAGTTTAAATAGTTACAGTAATTGAAAACGTAAGTTGTCGGGAACTCTGGGACTTGGAGGTAATTCAAGCAACACAAGTGTTAGAAGTAACTTTATGTAAGGATAAGGAAAAATTAAAAAACAATGACAGTGTTATACAACTTTCTTATCGATAAATGAAACATTGTGTTCTCTGCTCTGAAGTCTCACCATTGTCAATACATTGCTAATATTGCTATTAAGCCATGTCATACATATTTACTTAATAGATTAGTAATGAGTCCAGGGGCGTAACTACCGGGGTAGCAGTGGTAGCGACTGCCACAGGGCCCGGAACATTACGGGGCCCGGAGCCCTGTGGCAGTCGCTACCGCGAACCCCACAATCACTGCTATCGTTATACTCCGGAGTCTTTTGAGACCCCGGAGTATAACGATCGGGGGCCCAGGGGAGGTGAGCGAACATAAAAAACACTGTAACTCACTTATCTGCCGCTCCGCAGGCTTCGGGCCTGTTTGGTGACGTCCCAGACGTCAGCCGACGTCATTATGCGTCGCGACGCCGGCCTGGATCGCGCGAGATCCGGTCCGACATTGAAGATGGCTGAAGTAGCGCACGGGAGTGCACCGGAGCGAGGAAGAAGTAAGTTGCAGTGTTTTCTATGTTTCTATCCTCCCCTGGGTCTCCGATCATTATACTCTGGGGTCTGAAAAGACCCCAGAGTATAAAAATCGTTCATGGGTAGTCCACTATGGGGCATAATACTGTGTGCAGGGGCCACTATGGGGCAAACTACTGTGTGCAGGGGCCACTATGGGGCAAACTACTGTGTGCAGGGGCCACTATGGGGCAAACTACTGTGTGCAGGGGCCACTATGGGGCAAACTACTGTGTGCAGGGGCCACTATGGGGCAAACTACTGTGTGCAGGGGCTACTATGGGGCAAACTACTGCGTGCAGGGGCCACTATGGGGCAAACTACTGCGTGCAGGGGCCACTATGGGGCAAACTACTGTGTGCAGGGGCCACTATGGGGCAAACTACTGTGTGTCGGGGCCACTATGGGGCAAAACTACTGTGTGCTGGGGCCACTATAGGGCAAACTACTGTGTGTGTGCAGGGGCCACTATGGGGCATAATATTGTGTGCAGGGGCCACTATGCTGCATAATACTGTGTGCAGGGGCCACTATGCTGCATAATACCGTGTGCAGGGGCCACTATGGGGCATAATACCGTGTGCAGGGACCACTATGGCACATAATACCGTGTACAGGGGCCACTATGGGGCATAATAGTGTGCGCAGGAATGCGGTTTGTGAGTGGGGGGGTTGGGGGCGGCGGCTTGGGGGGGCCCCATGTCAAATGTTCGCCTTGGGGCCCAGCCATTCCTAGTTACGCCACTGAATGAGTTCATTTATTCTCTTAGGACTACAATTATGCTAATGTAATACATTGGCACAGAGCTTGTTGTACATTTGACATTTTTAAATGCTGTACTGAGCAAACTGATATCCTACAAAAACACAACTTTTAGTGGGGGGTTTTATTAATGTCAGAGACTTCATATACTCTGAAAATATCAGTCTAAGTAAAGGATTATCAGGACTTTTCTCTTTGCATTTTTCGGGCGGAAACCCGGCGCACTCCATTATAGTCTATGGGTTCCGTGGGTAACCGCTTTTTAAGCAGACTGGATTTCCATTTTTCGAATCCCCAAGCAGACCTGAAGAATGTAAAGCCGAACGCTAGTGTGAACCGAACATCATGGGCATAGAGACTTTCCCACCGTTCCTTATTGCAGATGTGGAGGGAGATAAGGATTGTGTAGTTAGATTTCACCATGCTCAATCCTTTGTTCTAAAGGGAGATAAGCTGCCTCTAGAAGGGGTCTGGCAGTGTCTTTTCCTACTCTTCCTATTGAGAACACAACAAGACAATATGGCTAGGCATAACCAGTATGGGTATGGGGAAGGTGTGTGATGAACAGCTGTCAGCCAAACATAAGTTCAACTGACATCTAATGTGTATGACCAGCATTAGATTCATTGTGAATTAGAATGGTGTTTTATAATCTAATACATTTAGACACCAATGGAAGAAATGTAAAAGCAATCCCACTTGTCTCCAGCTTCATCTTACATTCTCCTTTCATTTATCTCTATTGTTTGTTTGATACATAATATTGTAACAATTTAGACATTTTTAGTTGTACAGCATTAGCTCATACTCCTGCTGTCACCGCACAGCCATTTCACGTGTCTTGCAAGCACTATTACTATGTTCACTCAGAAATGTCTCACTACTTTTCAAGTGCTATGGAATTTCTATGACTTAATCAATTCCCACAATGAATTTTCTCATATTTCTCATAACTTTCATCTTTCATCACATTATAAATATGAGTGTTCTTTCTGTGGCTGGAAATATATGTGTCTTTCAAGTATCATTGTATATACTGCATATAAATATTACTTTTGTGATTCATCACTATTTTCAGTCTTGCTGTTACTCATCTTGACCATGGTAGTAATATACCATCATTTATAGACATCACTCATACAAATAGAAAAAAAAAGAGCAATGGGACTCTTTAATGAATATATTTATTTCAGTAAAATACCCTTCTGAAGCAATGCTATGTCAGTACAAGTATACGAAATCCCTTTTCCATGTCTACCGTTAGACATACACTGTGTCTTTGGTCCAGCATTAGCTATCTACCATATTACTTTTCTGCCTTGGGTAGTTCAGAAATAGGACAGAATTAACTATTAATATTTTGAACATCCCAGTAGAAATTCATACCATGATATTTTTCATAATTCAGCATTGCATCTTATGCTGCAGAAGACTGTAGTTGGGACAGGTGGTGAGAGATTTGACATACTATACATATATACTATATATTTTCCTTTATATATTTTCATCTTCAGATGTAGTAGTTATAAAGTAATGCATGTTGGGTGGGTGAATATCGTATTTATTTATTACATGCACTTGCACTTTTGGGGTTAAGGTAGATGCACACACTAACTGTTTTACAGGTATTCACATTACTTATATATGTGAATACTTATTGAATAATTAATTTCCATTCCAGTACACTTACCATCCTGTTGCTTGTATTAACCAATTGTTAAAGGTAGTCTGTCAGCATCAAAAATTTTATTAAACTAGCCCCAGTACCCCATAGTGCTCAGCGCCGTGACCACAATATTATAATTTGTTTGTAGAATGGCTGCTTCATTTTGACAAAAAGCTGCTCTTTATTCCTATACAAATGAGCTAAGAGGAGTGCGTGTTCTGGGGCAGATCAGCATTGCGGCAAGATCTTCCTTTTGTTCGAGAGGGTAGGGGAAACTCCGATTACATCATTGTTACTAAGAGGAAGATGTATCCATAAAATAAATGTCAATATGTCAATACACTAAAATGTTTGTGTTTGTATAATATCTATGTATATATACAGTATATATCAAGCTGTCTAAGGTGTTGTTTGTGGGGCAAGTTGTATTTGTTATTGGTATTATTTGGGGAAATGTATGACATTTTGATCACTTTCTCTTACTTTTTTTTGCGGAGATGATAGAAAATCTTTTTCCAGCTTCAGCATTCACCCTATGAAATAAATATTTTTATATTTTAATAGTCAAGGCATTTTTGGACGCAGTGATACCTTTTTTTCTATTTATTTCTATCTATACGTAATCTTTAGTTTTATATTTTTAGTTATTTCTAATATTTTAAAACACCCCATAGGGGAGGCTGTTAGGCTGTCTAAAGTAATAACAATCTCTTACATGCCATGGTCCATGGTTTGAGTTGTCTCCAATCACACTGCTGCTGGGTTTCTGTAGTGTAAAACAGGAGAGACCTGACAGTTATGAACAGTGGATGTTGGGAAGTGTTTTAACTTAATGAATGGGAAATTGTCCATCATAACTTGTGTTTTTTTCATTTAAATCTATGCTCATTCTGGGCTTAGGAGTAATCTTTCCTTCTAGTGGATTGACAGCCTTCCCTGGGTTAGTGAGTCATACCGATATAGCTGTCAGTCACTGAGTACACCCATTGGTCTCCTAAGCAAAGAAAAATCAGTAATTTAAATGAATTAAAAGTTATAATATTTTTCCCACAAAATTATAAATAAATCTGCTCAGCTCCTCCTGCTCTTTAACATGCTACTCACAGATAGGAATGAGTGTTCAATGTCACAGGTTCTATTTAATTCTGTAACAACTGTTTGTTTGTTTTTTTTTTTTTGCAAGGTTCTTACTAGATATCTTGTAATGTTTGGTTAATACATTACAAAGAATAAGTATGAATCTGGGCAGGGAGCTATATTTAAAGTTTCAGAATTTTGCAACCTAAGTAATTCTTATTTGAAGTTAAATATACTGTGTTTGTCCAAAAATATTGTTTTTACAAAAGGGCATGAATTCCAGGTTAATATGTTTTTAGCTTTCACATTTTAGTGTAATATTTGCTTTTCAATTTGCAGTCATTAGTGTTATTTCAGTGTCACCTTCCAATGTGAACTTGCTCTACAGTGAAGGTTTAGACATAACAAAACATGAGATGTAGAATAAAATTGATGGTTCTCAATATGTACTATAGTAAAAATAAAAGTATTTTGAAGACACTGACCCAGCCCAAATGTATTAATTCAATGTGACTTGTAGTGCTCTGCTTTTTTCTTTTTCAATAATGCCGTTATAAGTGCAATATAAGTATAAATTTGGCCCCCCTCTATTGTTCCTTTAACATTGATGTCCACATGATCCTAATAGCAGTTGACAACTACAGTACTTCAATAACAGCAATGGCCCTCTTGTTCGCAAAACTGCTTCAAGGTAAAGGAGTTACCCCATTAAAAATATGGATGACCGATCCTAAGGCACTCCCACCAATCACCTATTCTTAGCAGCTGAAAACATAGAGAATGAAGCAGAAAGCAGACAGCTCCATTCTCTGTGTAGTGGCTGAACCTGGGTTTTTTTTTTTCTTTTTCCTTTCCCCCCATTTTTCTGCCTTCTTTTGTGGTGGTGGGCTCGTGGGTTCAGAACCAATTCTGTGCAGGGGGGAGGTTGGTTTGTTTTGACTTAGCTCCATTCAAGTGAATGGGTTTCAAACTGAAATGGCTGTTGCCCCCTTTTGCTTTTTGTTTTGGGTGCCCCTTTCTCTGTAGTGCCGCGGCCGAGGGGGGGGGGCCCCCTAAATGGGGGGGCCCCCCCCCCCCCCCCCCCCCCCCCCCCCTTTCTCGGGGGGACACGGGGGGGGGGGGGGGGGGGCGGCCCCCCTTTTTGGGGGGGGGGTGACCCTGTCTGTGCACTTCCCCCTTCAAGGGGGTGGGAACAGAAATGCGTAGTCTGGTCACAGATAACGGAACTATCTGCTTCCTGCTCTATTCTGTGTATCAACTGCAGAGAACTGCTGATCAATGTGGGTGTTGAGAATTGGGCTCACACTGATCTGATATTGGTGATCTATCCTTTAAACACATTGGTAGAGTTTCTTTGAACTGCTGATTTTAGGAAGTGGGGTAATAATTCTTACCTTTCATATGCATGTCACAAAAGCTTTACAAAACACCATGATTTTGTGATACTCTGTCAGAAGGTGTCTATCCTATTTGTGTTTATGCACTGTCATCCAGTGGTTGTGTTGTGAATTGCAGATTGTCAAGGGTTTTGATAGCATGACACAAAGTTGTTTTGAATGTGAAATTGAAGTCTTTAAACAGATTGTGATAATGTCATGGTATAGATGTGTCCACACTTACTTTACCTCCAATTTGATAAATGAAAATCACAGAGGCCATCAGGGTACTGCACATCGTCATTAAGTTTACGGTTCCAAGATCTACCTTAACACTGCTCTGGTAGTCCATATATCAAGATTTTAATAGTAGACGCTGACACTATATGTGGTATTTTTTACTTTTGATTCCTAATGGATGTTAAGTTTTATAGTGAGCCTATTTGACCATTCACCTCTTTGATGTTCAATTTGATAAATAGTATGATGTGCTAAAGTTAAACTGAGCTGTATTTCCCTTATGGTAGATTTACAGTGTTCCAACACAACTTAAGTTTCAACTTTATTTATACTTATCCCAAATGTTCTGTGGATCACCCTATCAATTTGTCCAAATAATGGGATAAAATTTGATGTTGCTATATTTCCAATTCCTCTTTTGTCCATTCTGTTATTTATTACATTATGTATTTATTATGTGGATGACCAGCCTAAGCAAAGTCTTTTCCATTTTGTCTCGCACTGTGGATTTCTTGAAAGCTACAGTTGAAACCAGAAGTTTACATACACTATATAAAAAGACACATACAGTGGGGAAAAAAAGTATTTAGTCCGCCACCAATTGTGCAAGTTCTCCCACTTAAAAAGATGAGAGAGGCCAGTAATTGACATCATAGGTAGACCTCAACTATGAGAGACAAAATGAGAAAACAAATCCAGAAAATAACAGTCTGATTTTTTTAAGAATTTATTTGCAAATTATGGTGGAAAATAAGTACTTGGTCAATACAAAAGTTCATCTCATTACTTTGTTATATACCCTTTGTTGGCAATTACAGAGGTCAAACGTTTTCTGTAAGTCTTCACAAGGTTGGCACACACTGTTGCTGGTATGTTGGCCCATTCCTCCATGCAGATCTCCTCTAGAGCAGTGATGTTTTGGGGCTGTCGCTGGGCAACACGGACTTTCAACTCCCTCCAAAGGTTTTCTATGGGGTTGAGATCTGGAGACTGGCTAGGCCACTCCAGGACCTGGAAATGCTTCTTATGAAGCCACTCCTTCGTTGCCCTGGTGGTGTGCTTGGGATCATTGTCATGCTGAAAGGCCCAGCCACGTTTTATCTTCAATGCCCTTGCTGATGGAAGGAGGTTTGCACTCAAAATCTCACAATACATGGCCCCATTCATTCTTTCATGTACACGGATCAGTCGTCCTGGTCCCTTTGCAGAGAAACAGCCCCAAAGCATGATGTTGCCATCCCCATGCTTCACAGTAGGTATGGTGTTCTTTGGATGCAACTCAGCATTCACTCTCCTCCAAACACGACGAGTTGTGTTTCTACCAAACAGTTCTACCTTGGTTTCATCTGACCATATAACATTCTCCCAATACTCTTCTGGAACATCCAAATGCTCTCTAGCAAACTTCAGACGGACCCGGATATGTACTGGCTTAAGCAGGGGGACACGTCTGGCACTGCAGGCCTGGCGGCATAGAGTGTTACTGACGGTAGCCTTTGTTATGTTAGTCCCAGCTTTCTGCAGGTCGTTCACTAGGTACCCCTGTGTGGTTCTTGGATTTTTGCTCACCGTTCTTGTGATCATTTTGACCCCATGGGGTGAGATCTTGCGTGGAGCCCCTGATCGAGGGAGATTATCATTGGTCTTGTATGTCTTCCATTTTCTAATTATTGCTTCCACAGTTGATTTCTTCACACCAAGCTGCTTGCCTATTGCAGATTCAGTCTTCCCAGCCTGGTGCAGGTCTACAATTTTGTTTCTGGTGTCCTTCCACAGCTCTTTGGTCTTCACCATAGTGGAGTTTGGAGTGTGACTGTTTGAGGTTGTGGACAGGTGTCTTTTATACTGATAATTTCAAACAGGTGCCATTACTACAGAAATCTTGCTTGTTTGTAGGTGACCAAATACTTATTTTCCACCATAATTTGCAAATAAATTCTTAAAAAATCAGACAATGTGATTTTCTGGATTTGTTTTCTCATTTTGTCTCTCATAGTTGAGGTCTACCTATGATGACAATTACAGGCCTCTCTCATCTTTGGGAAGTGGGAGAACTTGCAGAATTGGTGGCTGACTAAATACTTTTTTTCCCCACTGTATGCATGTTTTTCTAACTATCTGACATGAAATTAGAATAAACCTTTCCTGTTTTAGTTCAATTAGGAGTACCAAAATTATTTATATTTGCCAAATGCCAGAATAATGAGAGAGAGAATTTTTTAAGGCATTTTTATTACTTTCTGCAAAATCAAAAGTTTACATACACCAAGATTACTATGCCTTTAAACAATTTGGGACAGCCCATATGATGATGTCATGTCTTTGGAAGCTTCCGATAGGTTTGGCAACATCTGATTTAATTAGAGACACACCTGTGGATGTATTTTAAGGCACACCTGAAACACACTGCTTCTTTGTGTAACATCATGGGAAAATCTAAAGAAATCAGGCAAGACATCAGGAAGAGAATTATGGACTTGCACAAGTCTTGTTCATCCTTGGGTGCAATTTCCATATATCTGAAGGTGCCTCGTTCATGTTTACAAACAATTATACGCAAGTACAAACAAGATGGGAGTGTCCAGCCGTCTTACCGCTCAGGAAAGAGATGGGTTCTGTGTCACTAAGATGAACATGCTTTGGTACGAAATGTGCATATACACCCAAGAACAAAAGCAAAAGACCTTGTGAAGATGAATTGTTTAGCCATAATGACCATCGTTACGTTTGGAGGTAAAAAGGAGAAGCTTGCAAGCCTAAGAACACCATCCCAACTGTGAAACACAGGGGTGGCAGCATCATGTTGTGGGGTAGTTTTGCTGCAGGAGGGACTGGTGAACATCACAAAATAGATGGCAACATGAGGAAAGAACATTATGTGGCAATACTGAAGCAACATCTCAAGACATCAGCCATGAAGTTAAAGCTTGAGCGCAAATGGGTCATAAAAAATGGACAATGACCCGAAGCATACTGCCAAACTGGTTACAAAGTGGCTTAAGGATAACAAAGTCAATGTTTTGGAGTGGCCATCACAAATCTCTGATCTCAATCCTATTGAAAATTTATGGGCAAAGCTGAAAAGGCAGGTGAGAGCAAGGCGGCCTACAAGCATGGCTCAGCTACACCAGTTCTGTGAGGAGGAATGGGCCCAAATTCCTACCAACTATTGTGAGAAGCTTGTGGAAGGATATCCAAAATGTTTGACCCAAGTCATGCAGTTTAAGGGCAATGGTACCAAATATTAATGAAATGTATGTAAACTTTTGACTTTGCAGAAAGTAATAAAAATGCCTTAAAAAATTCTCTCTCTCTCTCATTATTCTGGCATTTGGCAAATATAAATAATTTTGGTAATCCTAATTGCCCTAAAATGGGAAAGGTTTATTCTGATTTCATGTCAGATAGTGAGAAAAACATGCATATGTATCTTTTTATATACAGGTAGTGTGTGTTTACTACTTGTTTCAACTGTATGTAACTCTTTCCCTATGGATATACATAAAAAGTTTTTTATGTTTGTGAATCTTGGTGCTAAGGGTACTACAACCAGTTATACATTTTAAGGGGTCGATTACCTTTTTAGGTTGATGATATATATGTTAGATAACTTCGGTGGACACGCTGTGGCAAAAACCACAGCATTTTGCAGTACCTGCAAAGTGGATGGGATTCTGGGTAATCCTATCCACACATTGCAGAAAAATATCCACAGCGGACATGCTGTGATTTCCAAAACCGTTGTGTTTTTGTAAATCGCAGCATACCAATTATAGCTACGGAAATAATGGCATTTTCTGTATAGGTATAATTGAAACAGAAAGTTTGCAGAGTTTTTCTGTGAATGCATTTCCGCAGTTGTTTTTCCCGCAGCGCTCGCTACATGGGGCCTTAGCCTAAAGATCACAGACCATGCACCGTGACAATTACATAAAGCTGAAGGACAAGCACACCATTATTTTACAATTTAAAAGAAAAGACACTTTGTTGCCATATAGTGGGATCATTAGGAAACTGTCGGTTGTGTAAAACTCTTCTTTAGTACTTTTCCTATGTGCAGTAATCTGTAGTGGAAATCATTCTGCTGTGATCGCTGGCCTCGTACTTTGCAATAATACTAGTGATTTAAACAGCTGTAACTGGAGCTATTAAATTTTCACCTCAGTCTTTTGCCAAACAATGGTGACATTTTATCTGCAACCTGTCAACTCAGTTTAAATTGGCTGTACCCAGGAAATAAAAAGAAAGTATTTGTAGCCAATGTACTTAGCTAACAGGAAGAAGTCGCAAGTACTTCCCCACTAGAAGGCTGCGCTTCTTACAATCTCATAGAAATCTGTAAGTGTTAATTCTTTAAAGGAAACTATGAAATGAGTCCAAGATAGACTAACCACTCTATCAACTATAAGTATTATACAGCTGCAGATTTCCTGTGGGAGAGAAAAGCAAAGCTCTGGAAGCTGTATAATATGTTTGGCTACAAAGGGCTCCAATAGTAAGTAGCAAAAGAACTTTTTCAGCAACTAATACAGGCCATAAATTACATTGTATCCATAAAGCAGAGGCATAGTTACATATAACTTTCTTTTATGTGCAATAATGACCCAAGTATCAAATCAGATACGTTTGATATGGTTTCCAGTGATTTCCGCTATAATTGGCTGAACTCGTAACTTGGAATTGGAACTGTATAATATACTAGACCATGTTGTAAAATGCTGCCCTTTAAAATACTGTAACTTAAATTTTACAGTGAGATAATAATTGCTTTTACAATTTTTTTTATAAATATTATAAAAATCAACTAATAAAACACAACATCTACAAAATGGAATAATAAATTTGCCATTCAACTGTTATATTTTATTGCAGCCTTGGTTTGAGCTTTATCACCATGAATCTATATTAATGAACAATACCGTATATATAAATATATAATGTAACGTCTCTGCCTGTTCGGGTCTCTGCATCACCCTCCGCCCACACGCAGCGGCGCAGGAGGCGTGCTCCGTTTGATTCCTTGTTTAAGATTCTTGTTGCTCAGTCTGAACACTGTCCTAGACTATGTAATTGATTTTCTACCACACCCATCTCTGCACCTTGATTTTTCTCTGCTCCACTAATAGTTAATCTCAGGCTTGCCTGTGTGATTGACAGTCTGTCTACCAATCCAGTCTGGGGCGGGTCCTGACTTTCTATAAACAGGTTGTCAGCCCTCACATGCTCGCTGGCTATTGATTCTGTTTTGTGACTTGTCCCTGCTAGCGACTTTTCTGCTATTCCCTGAATTCCTATTTCTGACCTTTGGCTTGCCTTGTGACTATTCTCTTGGATTGTGATTTTGTACTGCATTTCTCGTTTGTTACCGACCCCTTGGCTTGCTCACTCTGCTTCTGTGTTGTTTTGTCTTGTCCTGTTCTGTGTGACACCTATATTTGGAAGGGACTGATCGACCGGTTGCTGGCTGTCGCCTAGGACAGATCGGGCAAGTTAGCCAGGGACAGCAGGGGGGTTCAGCTTTAGGGCTCACTGTCTTGTTGTGCCCCTTCCCCCCAGGGTTCTGCAGCGGCACTGGGGAATTGCTCAACTGGCAATTCCCTTACATATAAAATGTAATTCTGTTACACTTCATTTTTGCAGCTTTATTTTGCCATGTATCTTTTTGGTAAACAAAGCATTGAATCACTGTACAGTAAAACGCATAAAGGGGTTGTCCAGGAGATTATTTTTAAACAGACCCAGAATGGGTTAAAATAAAAAATAAGTACTAACCTCACCAATCCCCCACGGCTCCTCTTCCAATGCTTACTGAGTACCCCTAGACTCTACTTTAACATCTCCTATGTTTTGACAGCGACCGGGAAGTAAACACCATTTGGAACCTGGTAAACACTGGTAGGGGAGCCATTGGGTACAGATGTGTTGCTTCTTTCTTGTTTTTAACCTTTTCTGGAACTGATTTAATTTTTTTCCCTGTACAACCCTTTAGAAGCAAGTTTCAGGTAAAGATCAACTGACATATCATTTAATATATGAAACCAAGAAAAATGTTATGTGCTAGCAAAACATAGCAGGGAACAGTGGAGAACCAAAGTGTAAATATATAGTTAACTGCCTTGGATTGTAACAGGGACAACTGTTATGTAGCAATACAGTAGTATCATACATTGATGCAGGGTGATAAATTATTTTAAAGTATGATTACCTCCTGCAAGATAAGGTAAGAGAACATGTAAAATACCATTACAATTTATGAAAAACTATGCAGACCATGACAAATGTAACATAACCTGCTAGCGTCCTCAATGGAAATAGAAACCAAAAGCAGTAAAGTAGGGGCAAGGCATATTTGTGACTTTTTTTTTTTTTTTTTTTTTTTTAAATCTTGCTTAACTTACATGTTAAACGATAGTTAATTTTTGTTAAATGGATTATCCAGGGAGAGAATAAAAGTGTCCTGGTGGCAGGGTTAGTGATAACATAAAAAGCAGTCACTTCTCCTCACTCTTCTGTTACAGAGCAATTGCTTTTTTATCCCTATCCTTATCACCAGGGAACTTTTATTCTCTCTGGATAACTCCTTTAATCCAGCGAGGAGTTCATGTAATATATCATATTAAGAGTTATTTGAAGTAGAAGATAAGAAATTTGGTACCATGCTAGACTAGTTTTACACCATGTTTTAATGTACTGTACGTGCAAAGAAAATCTTCTTATGTATACATCGAAGCTCCCAGAGACCTCAATAACCAAGCATATGCTAAGAGAGTCACCGCTGACTATGCTTTTTATTACAACTGTTCTCTGTACTTTTTTGGGAATCATTGACAGATGAATACAATAGTATAGGCAAACAGTTGCATAGGTCTGGGGCCTACAGTACATTCATTGGAACGTTCAACACTTCTGTCAAATGGATTCCAGAGTCGTACTATAAAGAATGGTGGTTGTACAGTGGCTTGCAAAAGTATTCATACCCCTTGAACTTTTTCACATTTTGTCACCTTACAACCACAAACTTAAATGTACTTTATTCAGATTTTGAGTGACAGACCAACACAAAGTAGCACATAATTGTGAAGTGGAACAAAAATATACATGGTTTTCAAAATTTTAATTAAATAAAAATCTGAAAAGTGTGATGTGCAAAAGTATTCAGCCCCCTGTACTTTGATAACCCTAAATAAAATCCAATGCAATCAATTACCTTCAGAAATCACTTAATAAGTTAATATAGTCCATCTGTGCATAATTTAGTCTCAGTATAAATACACCTGTTCTGTGAAGTCCTCCGTGGTTTGTTAGAGAACACTAGTGAACAAACGGCCTCATGAAGACCAAGGAACCTACCAGACAGGTCAGAGATAAAGTTGTGGAGAAGTTTAAAGCAGGGTTAGATTATAAAAACATATCCCAAACTTTGAGCATCCCAAGGAGCACTGTTCAATCCATCATCCAAAAATGGAAAAAGTATTCTACAACTGCAAACCTACCAAGACATGGCTGTCCACCTAAACTAACAGATCGAGCAAGGAGAGCAATGGTCAGAGAAGCAGCCAAGAGGCCTAAGGTTACTCTGGAGGAGCTGCAGAAATCCACAGCTCAGGTGGGAGAATCTGTCCACAGGACAAATATAATAAGTTGTGCACTCCACAAATCTGGCCTTTATGGAAGAGTGGCAAGAAGAAAACCATTGTTCAAAGAAAGACATAAGAAGTGCCATTTGCAGTTTGCCACAAGCCATATAGGGAAAACAGCAAACGTGGAAGAAGGTACTCTGGTCAGATGAGACCAAAGTTGAACTTTTTGGCCTAAATGCAAATGTGTGGCGGAAAAGTAACACTGCTCATCACACTGAACACACCATCCCCACTGTGAAACATGGTGGTGGCAACATCATGCTGTGGAGATGCTTTTCTTTAGAAGGGACAGGGAAGCTGGTCAGAGTTGATGGAAAGATGGATGGAGCTAAATACAGGGCAATCATAGAAGAAAACCTGTTGGAGGCTGCAAAAGACTTTAGACTGGGAAGGAGATTCACCTTCCAGCAAGACAACGACCCTAAACATACAGACAGAGCTACAGTGGAATGGTTTAGATTTAATCAAGTTTTATTAAATTTTTCAAGCATATAACATCAAAAAGTAACAAAGGATGGAACAGATTGTAAAACAGGAAGCTGTGAAGCACCATAATGCAAGGTAAACTAGGACCGCAGGCCCGGAAAACAGGACAGTCAGGAAGGTGCAGTGCAGGCTCTCGCAATAACACAATAAAATAGAAAAAAAAAAAGGCTGGGATCTATTGCTCCCAGTGGAATGGTTTAGATCAAAGAATATTCATGTGTTAGAATGGCCCAGTCAAAGTCCAGACCTAAATCCCATTGAGCATCTGTGGCAAGACTTGGAAAGTTGCTGTTCACAGACGCTCTCCATCCAATCTGGCTGAGCTTGAGCTATATTGTAAAGAAGAAGGGGCAAAAATCTCAGTCTCTAGATGCGCAAAGCTTGTAGAGACAGAAAGACTTGCAGCTGTAATTACAGGGGAAGGTGACTCTGAAAACCATGTATCATTTTTGTTCCACTTAACAATTATCTGCTACTTTATGTTGGTCTATCACTTAAAATCTCAATAAAGTACATTTAAGTTTGTGGTTGTAAGGTGACAAAATGTGAAAAAGTTCAAGGGTTATGAATACTTTTGCAAGCCACTGTATGTGGTTATAATAAATAAATATAAATATATAAATGAATAAGAAACCTTGAGGCTTCTCCCCTGTTGTTGTTTTAATCTACATCCCTCAGTTGTACGACCATGCACACTTGTACTTTTAATATTAAATGCTTTTTTTGTTCCACATACTACGTTGTAAAATCTGTAAAGTAATTTTTCAATCTAGTGAGTGTAATATTTCAGTATTTCCTGATTAAGGGAGGTGTCTGATCAAAGGGTGCTGGACATTACAATGCAAGACCACAGGGTGATTGGTCTTTAATCATCAAAGAAAAAAAAATAGTTTTAGCAGAAACATTTGTTTAAACCATTCACTTTGTGGTTTTTTACAAGGCATTGTAAGTGAAGTTTAGTTGAAGATGTTGTGTAAAATTTTTCTTAAGGGAATGCATAATTTCTTAAAGGAAAATTCAACTTTAAATTGGGTGTTAAGCCCTTACAGGTTTCTTTTAAATTCAGGACCTACTAAGGAACATCAACTACTGCCACTCTGAATTACAATTGGAGTGAATGTGGTAAGCAGAGCATTTCGTGCCCACCAGGGAACATGAAGATAGCATTTGTCAGTGACTTGTTTTAAGATCAAATATTTATGGCCTATCCAGGGCCGTTTTAACACATTGGTGGGCCCAGTGCAAAGGTTTCATAAGTGGACCCCCCCATCACCACCTGCTATTATACCCATCTGAAAGCTGCCAAAAACTTGGATTTTATATGGTGTCATTCAATCGCTGAAAATGTGTTATCTGACTAACTTCTGCCTGTCAGAAATGTTTTATACATTCATCTCTAGTAATAATCGTTATTGCTATTATTTTAGCGTGTAATAGATATCGCTAGAGAGGTGGTTGGCGTATTTTACTCTATTAAGATGAGGTATGGACAGGACATGGACAGTTTAATGTCACCCTCCATCTATCCCCCCCAGTTTAATGTCCCTCTTTCATTGCCCCCAGTTTAATGTCCCCCTTCATCTGCCCCAAGTTTGATGCCCCCCCCCCTGTATACTGTATAGATATCAGCTGATTGGTGTTGGTGCCGGGTGTGCTATTGATGACCTACCTAAGCATAGGTCATCAATATCTGATCTTGTATAACCCCTTAAATGTTTCTTAGTGCTTTATATATTGATGCAGAATTTTAAATAAATGAAAAAAAAAAACAAAAAAACGGTTTGGTACAAAAAGGATTCCAAACGATTACACAGTGGATACCCGAATCCATCTTTTTAGATGGATCAGTCAATGGGTTTCTGTTCAGAAAACTGACCATTTGCCTGTTTTTGACCAATCTTTTTTTTTTTTTTTTTTGTTCCCCTTTGTCAATCTGAGCATACGCAGAAGGAAAAACAGATTGAAACACAGACACAAATTGATTGCTATCCGTTTGTAATCTGTTTTTAATCTGTTTGTAATTCGGTTTCCATAGGCCTCAATGTTAAAAAAAACAAAAAAAAACGGATTGGTTGCTGTCCGTCTGGTATCCTTATTTTATGAACAGAGAAAAAGTCCTGCAAGTCCGACTTTTTTCTCAGCCCAAAAGAGCAGATACCAGATGGAAATGCTCCAAAAGCACACCGAGGGATGAGTTTTTACAACCCATTGAAATCAATGGGTTTTAAAACGAATCATTTGAAATCAGCTTTTCAGGATTTTGAGACTTTCAAAAACTGATTTAGCACGGAGAGCCAAATGCTGATGTGAACCCAGCCTTACATAATAGCTTTGCTTCTAGTGGAGAATACAGTGCTGACATACAAGCAATGTGCACACTGTTTTGCAGTGTACATGAAGCTTTATGCTGATAGAAAAATGCATTTGAAATTCAGGTATAAAATCTGGTATTTTATTGATCAAGATGTAACATTGGCAGATGTGGAAAAAGCATTTTGAATTAGTATATACTGTTACAACTAGAGCTTCCATGTAAGGAAATTAGACAGGTGACCCCCAAGTTGCAGTATAAATTCAAACAAATTTTCAATGGATCCGTTTTAGTGAGAGTCCACGTTCAACTGCGAAAATCAAGAAATATGAGCAACTTTGAATAAGGCATGGTCAAAGGTGCTAGACTAGCCGAGGCCAGTATTTCAAAAACTGCCAACTTTATAAGGTTTTCTCTTGCAAAGGTCAAACGTCAGTAGTGGATTATCATATGGCCTTTTTGGGCAGCAGCTCAAGGCCCAAGTCTCCCACGGGGTCCAAGGCCACCCAAATCTATCACCAACTTTATCAAGTGTATACCACTTAGAAGTGGCCCTCAGTGGAGGTATAATTTTACATGTACCATTAAATACATGCACAGCTATATAAGCAAGGGGGCAGCATCATAGTGTGGGCTGTATAGCTAGGGAGCCTGCTCTTCTTTCACTGTGAAATCCCCCCTTCTGTAGTCCATGGCCATTAAAAATAAAATTGCCTTCAAGTAAACTCATCTGATCTGTGGGTTTGGCAGAGACCCAGGTACATGTTATACGCATTGTATGCTCAAAGTATAAACCCAACCTAACATTGAGAATTGAAAAGGCCCTGAAAACTTTAGCCTGGTAGAGAGTCCACAATCTTCATACAACCCAGGGCCCATGGTAGTTTTAGTATACTGATATACTGAGAATACTATGATCAAGGAAAAACATCCAGTGAAAGGGGATTCTGTCGACTTAAGCAACACCTCGACAAAAGGGATCAGTGGCGGATGTCAAGAATCTTCTGATCGTGTGCAGTCAAGCAAACTGCGGCAGAATACAACACTGGTGTTCCAGCTATCATGTCCAAATGCAGAACTCATTACCCCTTAGCACAAAGTACCATTGATGTCTAAGGCAAAAGATTGTAAATATTGGATCCCTTAGCAGTGAAAAAAACATTGTCTGGTCAGATGAATCCAGATTTGTGTTGCCCTCTGCTGATAGAAGGGCCAGGCTTTGGCACGAGCAGCATGAATCAATGAACTCTTCGGTCTTTAAAGGATGCCTTTAATAATAATTTCTTTGCTTGTTGATTCAAAGTCCACGTTTATAGAAATAAATACGAATCACAAGAAACAGAGAATGTGATAAAGTAATTCTTGGAAACTGTGATAAACATCTTGGCATGAATATTACAGAGCTCTTAAACTGTATAGCCGAGTCATGAATGCTTGCTCACCATTTTACGTCCTGCGGCTCTTTAAGAAATGCTGACTTAATATAAGACATATGTTTTGTGACACATTCAAAGAAAATGATGTCTCATTTTTCCTTAGTTTACCCTTTCAGTGATTGAACATTAGTGTTTTTAAGTATATTGTAAAAAGTTTGATAGGGAACCTCAAACATTCAGTCTTGTCCATATTTTCCTGTAATGAAAACTTGTACAGAACAACTTTTTTTTTTGTAATAAAAAGTTGAACTCAGAAGAGGACCAATCACTTTGTAGTGCCATGAATAAATTTTTTTTTTATAACCTAAAATTCTGTTTTAGTGCAGTTAGAGGACCTTTATCCACTTCCACTAACTCAAGTTCTTAGCATCTGTTAATATGTGCTGCTCCAATGATTCCAGAACAGTTGGAATTTTTTTCTCTAGCTTCAACTGTTCCCCAGCAATAAGTGATGTTAGTTTTGGTGCCTCATATTCTATAGACTCTCTATTGTAAGGTGGACAGTGTCAGACAAGAGCAGACAAGGGAGTGTGATTCAAAGCTCCAAATAGAAGTGAACATGTCCAAGCTCAGAATCACAACCTTTGCCTGCTCCTGCCTGACTCCGCCCACCTGACAGTAGAGAGCCTAAATAGCACCTTAAAGCCACCCTAAGGCTAAGGCCCCACGTAGCGAGCTGCAGGCAAAAAGCGATGTAGGAAAAAATGTGGTGGAAATGCCAGCGTTTCCATAGGTATAATTGACATGCTGCGATTTGCGAAAATACAAGCATTTTTGAAATCGCAGCATTTCTGCTGCAGATTATTTTCTGCAATGTGTGTGTGGCTAGAATCCCATCCACTTTGCAGTTAATATAAAACGCTGTGTTTTTTCCGGCAGCATTCCCCCCCCCCCCGTGGCCAAATCGCGGTGTTTATATTACGTGGGACCCCAGCCTAAAGCAGACTGCATATAGATGCCTGAGGTATTGAATGTCATGGCTCACAATTACGAATACATTGTTAGAGACCCATAAGGGTGTTGATCTGTGATAAGATATGGAATAAAAGGGGCCCATATACAGTTGGTACAGAAAGTATTCAGACCCCTTTAAATTTTTCACTCTTTGTTTCATTGCAGCCATTTGCTAAAAGCAAAAAAGTTCATTTTATTTCTCATTAATGTACACTCAGCACCCCATCTTGACAGATAAAAACAGAAATGTAGATATTTTTGCAAATTTATTAAAAAAAGAAAAACATATCACATGGTCATAAGTATTCAGACCCTTTGCTCAGTATTGAGTAGAAGTACCCTTTTGAGCTAGTACATCCATGAGTCTTCTTGGGAATGATGCAACAAGTTTTTCACATCTGGATTTGGGGATCCTCTGCCATTTTTCCTTGCAGATCCTCTCCAGTTCCGTCAGGTTGGATGGTGAACGTTGGTGGACAGCCATTTTCAGGTCTCTGCAGAGGTGCTCAATTGGGTTGAGATCAGGGCTCTGGCTGGGCCAGTCAAGAATGGTCACAGAGTTGTTCTGAAGCCACTCCTTTGTTATTTTAGCTGTGTGCTTAGGGTCATTGGCTTGTTGGAAGGTGAACCTTCGGCCCAGTCTGAGGTCCAGAACACTGTGGAAGAGGTTTTCTTCCAGGGTATCTCTGTACTTGGCAGCATTCATCTTTCCTTCAACCAGTCGTCCTGCAGAAATTCTTTTGTAACCTTGGCCAGATCGGTGCCTTCCCACAATTCTGTCTCTGAGCTCCTTGGGCAGTTCCTTTGACCTTATGATTCTCATTTGCTCTGATATGCACTGTGAGCTGTGAGGCCTTTCCTAATCAAGTCCAATCAGTTTAATTAAACACAGCTGGACTCCAATGAAGGAGTAGAACCATCTCAAGAAGGATCAGAAGGAAATGAACAGCATGTGAGTTAAATATGAGTGTCACAGCAAAGGGTCTGAATACTTATGACCATGTGAGATTTCAGTTTTTCTTTTTTAATAAATTAGCAAAAATATCTACATTTCTGTTTTTTTTTCTGTCAAGATGGGGTGCTGGGTGTACATTAATGAGAAATAAAATGAACTTTTTTGCTTTTAGCAAATGGCTGCAATGAAACAAAGAGTGAAAAATTTAAAGGGGTCTGAATACTTTCCGTACCCACTGTACTGTTCCTGCACAAGGGTCCTCCAATGCCACTGCCACAGCACCTAAGTGATTTTACAAAAAGTAAAACTGGACAATTTTGTTCCCTTATTAATAAACAAAAAAAAAATGGTATCACCACATCCTTAACAACCCCTAAAATAAAATTTGTTTTTCTACATCATAAACACCATAAACCTTCATTCAGATGCCAAAATTGATGTTTTCTGTTCATCTCACGTCTCAGAAACAAAAATTAAAACTGATCAAAGTCATATGTACCCATAAAATACAAGGGCTTGTAAAGCTACATTGAAATAAAATGTAAAAAGTTATGAATGTTGGAAAGCAGAGAAGGATAAAATGTTACATCAGACTGATGGATGCAGGGACTTATGGCAAAGGTTTTCTTTGCAAAAAAAAAAGTGCATCTTATAGTCTGAAAATACAGTATATATTTTAATTATCAATGTTAACCATCAGTGTTTTGTTTCTTTAGGATTTTATGGCCAGCTGCAAACATTTTGTCCTCCACATTACAATGATCTTCAGAGAAACATGCAGCACAGCAATGTATGCAACATGGTTCCTCCATTTGAAGACTGCATGCCTCATTGTGGGAACAAAACAGACTTTGATGTATTTCATAGGGCATTCACATCTCACTCTGGTATTACAGGTAAAATTTATTATCTATTATTATGTCTATATAGTTGTTTCTTCAGTTGTGCTTCAGTTATTAAAACATGAGCATTTATCGATCCTGAGTTACAACCTGTTTAAAGTTCAGTTCTAAAATTACTATATTCCTGGTTATTTGAAGCAGTCAACTAGCTTGTTCACAGTGGGGTTGCCAATTGTCCATCAATTCACGCCGCTGCCTTCTGTTATCTGGCCCGGCGTCACGCAATACAAGAGCAATAAAGATGGCGGCCGCCTCACTTCGCCTCATTAGCGGTGCGCCCCTGGGCGGCCGCCATCTTTATTGCCTCAGGCGGCACTGTCCCTCACTGTCTGGGGGGCGGCATTTTTTATTCAATGTAAACCAGCCCAGGACAGGCCGCTTTAAAAAAAAAAAAACAAAAAAAAAAAAAACAGAGCTGAGCGGGGCCTGTCCTGGGCTAGTTTAAGAGACGTTGCATCTCAGCGCAGGTGGCGATACAATGACGACATCGCGCCACCTACGCTGAGACAGACGTCGCGGACAAGAAGAGGAGGCGGCGGCAGCTGCATCAAGGCATCGCAGGTGAGTATAACTTTTTTTTATATATAAATAGGCCATGACCTGCTGGAGTATCCCCAGCAGGTCACGGCCTATTTATTTACCTACCCCGCGTCTGCTCGTGGCCGCCCCCGCTTCTCTTTCTGCTATGGGACGCAAAAAGGAAAGTGGATGCCGCTGTGAGCGGCCGCGGGCATCGGTAAGTGAGGCCGCGGGCCTCAAATACTACTATTATTATACTCCGGGGTCTTTTCAGACCCTGGAGTATAATAATCGGAGACCTAAGGTAGGTGAGGGAACATAAAAACATATCCTACTTACCTCTCCTGCGATCGGTGTTACTCCGAGCAGGCTTGAGGCCTCTGGTGACGTCATCAGGTCGTGTCGCCGGCCTGATCACGTGATGTGTGTGCGCAATTGAACAGGGCCGAAAGCTGCAAGGAGTGCACCAGTGTCCAGGATAGGTAAGTAACACTGGTTTTTATGTTTGTCACCTCCCCTGGGTCTCCATTCATTATACTCTGGGGTCTGAAAAGACCCCAGAGTATAATAATAGTTCATGGTTTGGCCATTATGGAGCATAATACCGTGTGCAGGGGCCACTAGGGAGCATCATACCGTGTGCAGGGGCCAATATGGAGCATCATACCGTGTACAGGGGCCAATATGGAGCATCATACCGTGTGCAGGGGCCACTAGGGAGCATAATACCGTGTGCAGGGGCAGCTGCGAGTCATAATACAGTGTGCAGGGACTGCTGTGGAACATTATAGTGTGTTTAAATGGGGCGCTATAAATAGGGGCTATGGCGCCTGTTTATATTATACACTGTCTAATAGCTCGCTTAACTGTTAAGGAGAAGTTACTTTTATACACGTGTAAAATAATCTTGGCCCTTCAAGGTACCCCGTGAGGCTGAAGTGGCCCCCGGTGAAAATGAGTTTGACACCCCTGACCTAGAGCTATTTTCTAGTTACCATAAACATTTTTTATGTGGCTGATATTTTGTGAAGCTGCCGGAGGTTGTGTAAGTTGTTATGATTGTGATTATAATTTTACCGTTCACTGGGAGATTAAGCCCTAAATTATCAGAATTGGGAAATCAGCTCTATAATACATTGAATCACTCTGTACAATCTGTATTAAAGTATACTATAGCATATCACTGAAAAAAGCCAGTACTTAAAGATACAAGGTTAAAGCACCCTATCATAGTAGAGTTCAAACAAGTGGAACCCCCCGATGGTCCACTGATTTTTAATAGGTTGTTACCGACTGGATTACTCCAGTTGGTAATGGGCGTTAACTTGCCGATCCCTGCTTTAGCTCACAGCATGCTCCTCCACTTCCTCTTCAGCCTCCAGGGAGCCTTGTTCGCCACCCATCACATTCCAAAGTGATGACGTGATGTTCGACTCACAGGGCCCCTTGGAGGCTTAAGCTTGAAGGGGAAGTGGAGGAGCCCATGGGCAGGGCTCGGTAGCTGAATAGCGGCAATTACCTGTTGGAGTAATCCAGCAGGCAACAGCCTAAAGTCCTTGTATGGGCGACACTTACTGTATGGGAGCAAGTAAAGGGGTCTGCGCTGATTTGGGGCCTGTAAAGGGGCAGTATACTGTGTGGGGGGCCAGTAAAGGGGGAAATTACTGTACGGGGACCAATAAAGGGGGCAATATACTACTTGGGGGATCAGTAAGTGGGGTGCTATACTTTGTGGAAGAAAAAGAAAGGGGGTGTTATACCATGTGGGGACCAGGAGTGGGGTCGATATACTATGTGGGGTTCAGTAAAGGGGGCATCCTACTATGTGGGCACCAGATAAGGGGGCTTTATACCATGTGGGGGCTGGGAAAGAGGGCTTTATATTGTGAGGGGGCCCGGAAACTGGTCTTTAAACTGCGGGGGCCAGGAAAGCTATGCTATACCATGTGGGGAGCCTGTAAAGAGGGATTTATATTGTGTGGAAGCCAGTAAAGGGCTGATCAAAGGTGGAGAGTCAGAAAATGAAGAGGAATTGAGCCAAAAGTCTGCCTCAATTCCTCTTGTATTTTCTGCTGTCTGAACAGGCCATTACTCTTCCCTGACTCCCTGAGAACTACAAC
The DNA here is from genome assembly GCA_947044405.1 of Leptodactylus fallax. NCBI lineage: Eukaryota > Metazoa > Chordata > Amphibia > Anura > Leptodactylidae > Leptodactylus > Leptodactylus fallax. Next base: position 1,941,469 of record CAMRHE010000343.1, on the reverse strand, counting down.
CCCTAGCAGCCCCAGACCATCAGGACCTGCTGAGAGTTGTAGTTTTATTTTTGCCAACAAGACTGTATAATTATGCTGCAGTGATAGTGCCTCAACAATCTCAGACTTTTAACCTCTCAGATTCCACAGTCAATACAGACTGTTTTCCATCTGCCAGAGTTTGTGCATGATTTATAATGAAGTGCTCACCTCATCATAAATATGGCCCTTGCTGGCGTACCATACCAAGACTGCTGTCCATAGAAGTCTTAGTATGAAAACAGCTGAGTAGGATGAGCTATGCTGCTTCTGTAATGACTGTATAATTCTCTGGGCATTACACAAACACATTCAGCCTTTTCCATACTCCTAGCCACCTCTGCAGGGTGACCGCTGCAGCACACAGGTAAAAAGATTGTGATAGGAATACCCCTATATTGTCAAAAGTTGATGTGAGTTTAGAAGAGGCTATATATTCAAGGAAAGGCATATAAAGAGGTGTCAATGTACATTTACAAGATATAATGCAAAGAAAAATGTATATTTTTTTAACGTAAACTTTCTTATATTTTATACCTTTTGTAAAGGTGTATTACACCTTTTGCAGATACTGTACATTTACATGTTTGTTAATATTTATTTGTGCCTTTTCTGTTTTCCTTTTGTGCTTCAGTTTATGACTTCCCAAATGGATCAGCTGGCCTTTTTGGGGACCCGCAGAGGAATAACTCAGAAGATACTAGTTTTCTACAGATAAATGCAATTGATCGTTGTCCTAGCCAACTCTCATCTGTTTACACAGAGGGATGAATAAGTTTTATATTTAAGGGGAAGAAAAAAAACTGGAATTTTATGTATTTACAATATAAAAAAATCTGACATAAATTTGTACAAACTGTATACATTTCTCAACGTCAAAAGTTACAAAGTCTAATTCATTTAATGAGTATACAATACATAACCAAGATGAAAGAAATGATCATTCTAAATTTAATAAAATCTTTAGCAGAGTGACAATGCAGAATTTTTCAGAAATGTTCTATGTTGTCAGTAATGGTGCCAAGATGAATGTGTGCCAAATACACAGAATTAACATATAGATGTGTGAGAACTTGATGGAGCTTCTATATGGTGGAGCATGCTCACTAAAACCTGACATATGACACAGTGGGGCACAGGGAATGAGTGATTTATGAAGAGGCTGGCGTTTTCTGTCGTGAGTCATAATAAATATATTGGGTTGAGGTGTCCCCACTTCAGCCTACCCTACTCTGCCCAAATAGCAAACACACAGCATGTACATTCTCCAATGTGATGTACATGATACTGTATACAAGGTGCACCATGAAGGAAGTTACATTGGAGAAACAAAACAAAAGCTACAGGGCAAGATGAATTTACACAGGCATACAATAAAGTTTTAGCTGGATACACCTGTGGGAAAACACTTCTCTGGGCCAGACCACAGCTTCTCAGACTTAAAAGTCTAAAATCTAAAATGTCTCTTCAATAATGACAGAAGAAAATTTGGGAATTCATGTTGATGATAAAACTCAGATCATTGACAAAAGGAATCAATCTGACACCTGGATTTATGAGCCCCTAAAGCTGAGAACCCCCATTGCGGAAATGCAGCTGTTTTTGTTGCAGATTTTGCTATGTTTTTTGAGTCAGAGCCAGGAGTGGATTGAGCAGAAGGTAGAAGTATAAGAGCTTCCTAGATACTTCCCATTCCTTTTGTAGCCATTCTTGGTTTTGGCTCAAACCGCAACAAAATCTGCAACAAAAAAAGCTGTGTTTCCGCAACATGGGGCCTCAGCCTCATTGGACACAATTCACCCCCTCTATCAGACTGACTCCAGACCTCTGCACTTCCAAATTCTAACCCCTATAACATTAGTTTTATTACCCTACCTTATCTTACTAACCTATTACCTAAGGAACTAACTTCCTTTGTGTAGCATCTTGCCAGTGTTGTGCTGTATTCGCAGCCATTCATTTGTCATTTGCAAATGTAATTTTTCTGGATAGCCAATAAAGGTAACATACCTACATAGTTTTGCCTTTTTGACACAAAATTATAAAATATTGCATGATTTTTCTGACTAACACGGTACTACACTATTTTTCCCTATATTGCTCAATTTTAAAAGTAAATGAATAATTTCCTAATACCCCCCTGTACAGCTCTGGTAACCACTCGCCATCTGCCCCAAATCTAGGAGGCAGAAGTACTGATGGCATCTCAGCATTGGTGCCTCCCTTGTCCCTGTAACAGCGATACATGATCTTTGTAAGCATACATCCTGATTGTTAGCCAGTAGTCTTTAGCACATTTATGTAGAAGGGACAGATATCTAACATTTTATTCACTGGATAGAAAACCTAATCCACTTGCATTTTGCTTATAGTTTACTTTTATTTACACAGTTGCATAAAATTATTTCTATAATGCAAGATGAATGCCCAGGTTGTAATTATGTAGTTCAGTATATGGCCACTTCTTCACCCATTGGGCTTTCCAAGTCATTGCTCTTCAATACAGACAACTGGCGCACAGTTGGGCTTTGACGCAGAAGCTCTACCCATAGTTAGTTGGTGTGGCAGGTGAAGGTGGAATTTAAAGTGAACAATGACAGTTCTACATTCACAGAACATTTTGGTTAATATAGTAATATTGCAAAGTTGTTTGATTTGGCCAGTGGGTGAAAAATGAAATGGGGTTTAGGCCTTAATGCCTGTATGTAAATTGCTTTACATTCAATAGCAGCATTTAGAATAGCTAAGCTAGAAGTGGGCAAAATAGCATGTCAAATGTAACCCACACAGCAGTTTATTAAATGTTCAAAACCAGTACTTTGCTTTACTTATCTTGTTACAGAAATTTTCAGATTATCGTTATTATTATTATTTATATCAAGGTATTGTTAGCTTTCAGTATGCATATGAAATATAGCCCCTCCTGTGTTGAAGCTTCATGGTTTCCTTTTCTACAGCCTGTCATTGGTCATATGTCAACACCCAATATCATCACTGGACAACCAGGGAAGTGTTGGCACAGGAGTGGCAGGGAATTGCTAAGGTGAGCATTACTCCTTTTGTTATTTTATACCATTCTAAGCTGGCATCTACAACCCTTATAAATTTGGCATACAGTAAAAAGTCTCTTGTATTTCAGATGCTTCCTGGAAGTTATCAATACCTTGGAACTATTTTATTAATAAATAATAATCATAATAATTTTTTTAGTTATTTTAGACCAAGTAAGCTGTTTGTAAAAAAAACTTAATGATATTGGGCGACCCCTATAATGTCATTTTGAAGCTGAACTTTCACTATACCATTGAACAGAATCAAAACACTAAACTATATGTTCTGTACAGGTTCCGACCACTTTCACATGGCAGCATGATACGCAGCATTGTGCATGAAAAAAAGGAGTGAAATGTAACCTGTAAAACAGTGGTAAAAATTTATGCCTCTCTTTCATACTTTGGACCCAGTCATAGTTTTAGTTTGCAGATACTAAGTCATCCTAGTAGAATGAATGTGTCCAGCATACTGTAGTTATCAAAATGTATTTTCCCATCACACTCTTGTCACATTTATCACATTTAAATCCTTCCCACCACAGCCTTTTTGAATTTTTATTTTACTACCCATGGAAGTATGTAATAGAAGTATAGCAATGACTGGCTTGGGAGCCTTCAATATGTCATGAATATGGATCGCCGTCCCGGTTCTCACTTTGGGGGATAGTGATCCAGAAGAACATGGTGGTTCCACCAGTGGTCAGATGCCTTGGTCACATTTTACTGAGGCATCTGTAGGTTTAACGGCCTCGATCAGAGAGGACTCTGATATTTGGCATTGTCGCCGAGGCTCTGCTGTATTACACAGTACGGCAGCTATGACACTCAGCTTCTGAGTGGATGCCAATTTTAAATATTACAGTGGATATCAGGTAGAGGTTAAATTATACACAGTTATACAAAGGCCTGAGCATACACATACATGTTTGAATTACAGCATTACTGTATTTATATAAGGAACACAGTTACCCAATATTCTCATAAGCCATGTGTAAAAAACTGATCATCCCCTTAAAGGGATTGTGTCATCAATACAAATAACAATAAGTAAAATGAATATGCATTTTAGAGTAACTATGTAAAGTATTGTTTCTAAATAAATAAAGCTTCCTTTACAATTGCTGCTTGCATTCACATCCCGTGGTGTACAAAATGTATAGGTCTATGAATGTAATTTTAGTGAGGTTCTGCTAGTACAGCAGAATACAGTACAGCTTCTGCTGTATCCACAGTGCACTAAGCAGAAATATCACTGGACATAGGCTGTTTTTTCGCTTATCATAGGAAAACTGCAGCATGGGCTGCAGCATTTATAATTGTAGAACGTAGACTTTCTCATGCAGACTCCAAGCAGTGAGGGAAAAGCAATGAGATAAGCACTGAAGGAAAACCTACGCCCAGTTTACTTATTGTCATTTGTATTGAGGGTGCAACCCCTATAAAGTCTACTGTGGAAGAATTTTCTGTATTGCACATTGTTGCATATTTATGGTGCAGATCCACAAAGTCTGGACTCAGTCTTAATAATCTTTTCGTTCAAATACTGTTTAAACCCTACAATGTATTAATTGTGACACTCATGCAATTTTTGGAACGTCTAGAAAAATATAAAAAGTTTATAAAAGTACTCTATGTATTAATGTTCTTTTTGTCCACTACAAGCATTACAAGTTCATTAGGTGCATTAGCCTTTACTTTACATATAATATACTGTATATTTATACATCTAGGATGGTGCTCAGCAACCGAAGGTTGAAAAATACTGCACTATAGTAAAATGTATACTTTGCATTTAGAAATACCATTGGATAATATGTTTTTGCATATATAGTAGAACAAACATGGTGCCTTCCTTGAATGGAAATTATGTTAAAGTTCTAGCATTCAAGATTAGTTAAAGAGAAACCACTAAGCAGTCTTCAATAGCTTTCAATACTGTCATTCTACATAAATATACCAATATCATATATGTTGTATATGCCTGTAGATTTGAGATATTATTATTTAAAGTTGAGACCACACATTACGGAAAAGCTTTATTGCTTTTATTTTAGTTTTTTTTGTTGCAGATTTTGCTAAGTTTTTTTTTTTTTGCCAAAGCCAAAAGTAGCTTCAAAAGGAATGGGTAATATAAAGGAAGCATTTATACTTCTCCCTTCTATTAAATCCACTCCTGGCTTTGGCTCAAAGAAAACACAGCAAAATCTGCAACAAAAATACAATTTTTCTGCACATGTGGCCTCAGCCTTAAAGATGGGTCAATATCAATATCAGATCATTTGGGGTCCGACACCTGACATCTTACAGATCAGATGACATGGGGAACCCCAGACACTGGAATTATACAGTAGACAGAACCAGAAGTAGATGGCTCTGTCCATTGTGTTGGGGCAGTGCTGGGCTACTGAGCTAGAATCTCATTCACTTGAACTGGAGCAGAGCTACAGGAATCAGCATCAGCCACTGCACAATGGATAGTGTTAATGTATAGTTCTGGTGATGGTAGTTTCACATATCAGCTAATATGTGGGGGTGTTAAACCCCCACCTATTTGATATTAATATTCACCTATCCTAAGCAATCTAGTAAACAGAATGCAGCAGCACAGGAACCACAATAATATGGTGTTGGCCTAATAACAAACCCGATCCAGGGTTCCCAATAGTATCCTTGAGTAAAGATAGTCAGGTAGAACTCCAACTGAAGAACCACCCCAAGTGAAGATTTGTTGGTTAATAAAGTTGATCTTCAATTACTGCTGACATTTCTTAAGGATTGGTCATCAATCTGAAAAGCCCAGAAACCTCCTCTAAAGGAGTGATCCCTTAAAAGACTTTTACAGACTGTCTAACAAAACAAAAAAATGTTCACATCATGGTGACACTGAGATAATTGTCTAGTTTAGAGGATATTTAGAGACAATACTGTATATACGATTGGGTTTGCACAACATAAACATGGCTAGTTATTATGCATTTCTACTAAAGACGCTGATCTTCCTGTACTAAGGTAACAGTAGAGTAGGACTTCTGTAAAGTTGTTATGTGTTCTTATACAGCTTGCATATCACTAGTAGGTTTGTACACTGTTTGCATTGTGCCGTCGGTCCTGTTTACTGGTCATACTGTACAGCTCAGTTTACTAGCATACGTTTTCCCCACCTTTGTGCACAATATATGGTATACAACAATCATGTAATACAGATTGTATTGACTTCACACATTTACAACCAAGTAAGAAGCTACTTACAGTAAACTGTATATTATCTATACTCATTGAGCATCCCTTTATCACAGATTATGACTGCTATGGTTTAATTGTATGTAGTTCTTAGTTATAAAGAGTTTATACAGTATATATGGCTGAAATATGGTTTACTGCTTCTGAATCTGAAAGGAGAGTCCTTCTAATCTGAAGTGTGTTATATGTTACTGTAGCATAAATGTGTACATAGTATATTCTCTCAATGTATATATTGGTAAGAGCTCTTATGGAGAAACATTAAGTATGTTTATCGTACAGTCTACCTGCTTATCAGAAAGCATCATGACTCTTAACATGTTGTATATCTATAAATTCCTGAAAGTGCTATGTAGCTGGAGTTATGCTTCAGCTAGAATAACGCTAGGTTCACACTAGCATTTGGGTTTCCGACCTTCGGGTCTGTATGGGGACCTGAAAGATGGAGACCCTGTACGCTTAAAAAGCGGTTACATGCGGAAACCCATAAACCCCATAGACTATAATGGGTTCTATCGGGTTTCTACCATTTTTATACTGAAACCAGCGGATAGAAAAGTCCTCCTTGCAGGACTTTTCTCTCCACCGATTTTAAGTGTGAACCTAGTGTAAGAGGCACTTGAGCTGGCAGCTGCGCTATGATGGTGCAGCTATCTGTTGCACTATTAATACCCTGAGGTGATACAGCTATACTGTAAACTGCTTTCACATGACAGGTTAATCTCATAGTGTTAAAATAGTAAGAATGTTAATACAGAAACAAAAGTGTCTATTCTATAATGAAGTTAATGAGCGGTGCCTAATGTTTGGCATATTTAGCAACATCATGCACACTCAAGAGAGATATATATATAATAGCCTATGTACTGTATGTAATAGCCAACTTTACATGTGAACTCTGAGTTGATGAATCTACAACACACAATAAAAGTTTACTTGTGAAAAGCTGGAACTATATTGTACATTTATGTGAACATTCTATGTAAAATGGATTTTAGCGGCTATAGATTGTAAAGAAAGCATTTATATCGATATGTATTTTATCCCTTGTAGCAAATGTTTTACTGAGCACTTTTTGATGAACCATAATAAAGGAAACGCAATATTAAATAATAACACCTTCTCGGATCCAGAGGGGCCAGGATAATTACAAAGAGCACATCTGGTAGTACGTGGGTCATACTGTATGTGTACAAGATAATTGAAGAGACTGTACTGTACATACAAAAGATTACCTTATGTAATGTAGTCTATAACAAGCACTTTGGGACAGGGAAATATGATTGTCTTCCATGATATCATAGAAACGTTTGTACATAATTATATGTAATCACATATAGATTTCAACAGCATTTATCAGACTGTATATCTGGATGATTTGTTTATTTTTATTATACACATTTTTTTATTGTAAGTCATCCAATGTTTTTAACATTTTCTATTAATATGTATAATTTTATGATTTGTCACAGTTATGTTTCTTATAATCATAAGTTATTTTGTCTTGTTTCATGAAATTCTTTATATTGAAAAGTACAAATGAAGGGTTTGTGCATATTCTACATAATAAAACTGGAAATATTTGAAATGATTGTGACTCCGCAGTTTTTCGTTTACACTTTACAAAGAGAGAATATGGCAATGCTGGAGAAGACAGGATCAGAGATGAATGATGGAAATAACTGGAAATTAGAAAAATTGTGAAATTATTGTTTCAAATTCTAGAGTACCAACCAGATAAAGAAGGGCTTTGTTAACTTCTGAGGCTATTTTCGTAAATACTTGCATTTCCCATGAAATAATAATTCTGGAGGGTTGTTGTTTCTTAGAACTCTTTATTCTACTGTTCCTCTGTTATTCCTCGTGGAAATGCAAATTGACAAATAGGCATTTTTTATTTTGTCAATACGTTAACTACCTAAACAATGTGACTTTATCAGCACTTATTGGACAGAGCTGTGGAAAAACTTTTTTTGTTGGGTTTTTTGAGCCAAAGCCTGGGGTGGATTGAGCAGAAGGGAGAAATATAAGTGTTTCTTTTATATTTCCCTTTCCTTCTGTACCACTCCTGTGTTTGGCTCAAAAGAAATACAACAAAATCTGCAACTAAAAAGCAGCTTTTCTGCAATGTGTGTCCTCAGCCTGAGTCGTGCCAAAGTGAAAAGAGAATGGTAACACCTGCTTATTCATTTGTTTAAGCATTTACTCGAGGAACATCAGGGGCGGACATATCACATGTGCAGCTGGTCTGAAACGAAACTGCTATTATACCCTTCAGACCCCAAAGTATAATGATCAGGGAGGCCTCTTCTGGTCCTAAAGACGTTGGCGTCATGATGCAAAATGATGGTGCCATAACCCAAGTGTATCAGCGGTCTCTGGCATAATTTGTGACATCTGAAGAGGTATAATAATGGTTCATGGGTGGTGAATTCCCCAAAATTTTGGTTTCTTCTGAACCTGAAATTTTTGTAAAATTCGTAAAGAAAACCGTATGGTCCTCTATAGGATATTATAGTGTTTTGAGGGGCTACTGTGGGACATTATGCTGAATGGAGGGCACTGTGGGACATTATAGTGTGTGGAGGGGCCACTATAGGGCATTATTGTGTGTGGAGGGGCTACTGTTAGACATTATAGTGTGTGGAGTGGCCACTATAGAACATAGACATAGAATGTGTGGTTCAAGGAACATTTTTAAGGAATAATATAAAATATTTTGAGCCATACTGTACTTATGATTCATTAAGGATGTTGTCTCACCACAGGCAACACCTTTAATATGGGAGTATGGAATAACCCCATTAAATAAAATTAAATTTGTGATATTCTCATGTGTGATTTCCCTAGTCAGCAAGCATTGGCAACTATATATGTAAATAGACTTTCTAGTGACAATATATCTGAACAATAATACTGAACTGACAGCACCTCTAGGATGTTCGTCTGTAATTGAAAACCTACCTCTTTGTCAAACATGAAAAATCAGATGTGACTACAATTTACTTAAATATTTGACCCCTTCCTCCATGTTGCGTTTACATGGTTCCAGAAAGTGAGCTATAAAAAGTTCTATGCCTCTCAGTGAAGAAAACTGACAGAACTATGGCCCTCTGTGTAAAAAAATTATCTCCCAATCATTAAATTAGATGAATGGCACATGGATGACATCTGTGTCCCATGCCTCCACAGCACCATTCACTGCTGTCAGTGAGCACAGGCCACAAAACACACAGGAATAGGATCTGTCCTGAGTTTTACCCTGGGCTCATGGCCCCATACACAGGCCCGTGAAAATACAGTCTTGGGTCTGGGACCAAAGAAATGAATGGGTCAATATGCTAGCCGTGAAAAACACAACTAGCACATTGACAATTCACACGGTCGTGTGCATGAGATTTTAGAGAAAGGAAGACTGTGACTGCTAAGACAGTACTAAGGTGACAAAGTGGGAAAACAATTGGTACTACTTGATGTGAAATCCAGTCATGTACTGTATGTTTTACAGGTGTCAATGGGAATAATTGTTATTTATATGTAATATTAAGTTACCATGTAGTTCCAGCAAAGCATACCAGTCAATGGCTTATCTACCATGGAGGAGAGTTAAAGGGGTTTTTACCCATCTCGCTCTCTCACCAGCTTTGCCTGCTATCTCTTCTTCTCACTTCCTGTATTCTTCAACACCCTGGAGGGTGGCATTGACTTTCACAAACCTTTAATCTCTTGTGATATTTGGCAGTCCAAGTATTATAAATCCTTCCCCATGCTCTGTTTACTGAGATTTATTATACAGTTTGTCAGATATGCCTCCCTACCCTATCAGGACATCATTAATCCTTTATTGAGAAAGTATCAATAAATCAGCATATAGTAAAATAAGAGAGGTTGTGGAGAAAAATGTTACTGAAAAGGGTACTGTTTGTCAGTTGGACTAGTGGACTCCGTAGGCAGTGCTAAGCACACCATTGCTGTAATTATTGCTCAGGTTTTTTTCCAATTTTTCTTTTTTATTCTTCAGACACATTTACTTAAAAATATCAAGAGAAAATGCATTACTTCTACAATCACTGCTCTTCTTTACCCTGCCTTTTTTGGAAAGATGGGAATAATTTATTTATTTATTATTTTATTTTGCTTACTTATATAGCGCCATCATATTCCGCAGTGCTTTATGCTTTATGAACGCTCCTAATGACATTTTGTCTAGACCATTAACCCCTTAAGGACCCAGCCCAAAGAACATTAAGGACCAGGCCTCGCTTTTCAAAACTGACGTGTCACTTTATATGGCAATAACTTTGAGACGCTTTAACTTACAAAAGTGATTTTGAGACAGTTTTTTCATGACACATTGTACTTCATGTTAGTGGTAAACACTAATAAATATTTTTGTATTTATTTTTAAAAATAAATAGGAAATTTGATGGAAATTTTATTAAAAAAAAAATCGCAATTTTCAAAATGTGAAATGCTCTGCTTTTCAGACAGATAGTCATACCACCCAAATACATTAATACATATTATCTACCATATATCTGCTTTATATTGGCATCATCTTTTAATTGTCCTTTAATTTATTTTGGATATTTAAAGGCTTACAAGTGTAACAGCGATTTTCCAGATTTACAAGAAAATTTCCCAAACTAATATTTTAGGGACCACTTCAGTTCTGAAAGGGATTATAAAGGCCTATATATTAGAAACCCCATAAATCACCCCATTATCAAAACTGCACCCCTTAAATAATTCAAAATAGCATTTGGGAACCCTTTAAGCATTTCACAAGAATTAAAACAATATGGAGGTGAAATTTAGACATTTCATTTTTTTTCCACTAATCCCTTAATTTAGCCCTAAAATTAACACATTCACAAAGGGTTAAAGGAGAAAATGCATCCCACAGTTTGTTATGCAATTTCTCCAGAGCACAGAAATACCCCATATGTGGGTGTAAACTGATGTTTGGGCACAACAGCAGCGCACGGAAGGGAAGGAACAACACTGGACATTTGAAAAGCAGATTTTGGTAGAATAGTTTTCTGTGCCATGTCTCATTTGCAAAGCCCCTAGAATACCAATACAAAGGAAACCCCCTAAAAGTGACCCCATTTTGGAAACTACACCCTTCACAGAATTCATCAAGAGGTATAGTGAGCATTTTGACCCCACAGCCGTTTCATAGATTTTACTAACATTGGGATGTATAAATGAAAAATTACTAAAAAGTCACTTAATTGCCAAAGTTTTCATTTTCACAAGGGGTTAAAGGAGAAAAAGCTCCCCACAGTTTGTTAAACAATTGCTCCTGAACACAGCAATACCCCATATGTGGTCGTAATCTGATGTATGGGTAACACTAGAAGTCCCAGAAATTTTGAGCTCCCCCTTGAAGTCCTGAAAGAGGATCAAATGACCCTTAGTCCAAACAGACAACTCTGATGGCTCCAATTAGCATCCTTTCATTTGTAAATGTGGCCATTGTCTGAGGAATCTGCAGGGGGCAATTGTGTTGATCCACCTCAGGTCTTGTAAGAGAGTGTAAACAAAAGAATGTAAGATGCTCTTGAGTGTGTCTGCCCATCCCCCAGCTGCATTGTTGTGCTGGGAATATGCATAAGGTTGCTAACACCTTAGCAAATTTGCATGCAGCCTTTTGTGCTGTGGGGGATGTGAAGGGACTGCTTCACCTATTTTGTTCACAAGAAACAAAATGCAGAGAAGGCACACCATTCAACAGGCATTGGAACTGATCCTGAGCAACACCAACCCTTCTGACTCAGATGGAGAAGACATAGTCCTTCAACTGGATTCGGACTCTGAGCTGTCTTCAGGTTAGAGTTTTTCAAATTACCGATTTTTATTTCCTGACTATCTTTTTTATTTAGAACCAAAACAAAATGTTAATTTGAAATTATTTATCTTGCAGATGAGGAGACTCCTCCTCTACCAAAAAAGAGAGCTCGGTTGGCGAGTGAGCCGACAGAGACCGCAAAAGATGGCACAGTGTGGCGTGAAGTAGAAGTGGGGAAACGTCTCCATTTCACCCCAATAGAACCGTACCCTACAGATGGAGAGCCAAGTGCTAAGGCCAGACGAAGTGTCCGGAGTCGCCTTCAGAGCTTCCTCTGTTTTATCACCCTTGACATGCTTCGTAGCATTCAAGAATGGACTACTCAACATGCACGTCACACGGAGCAGGTGGATTGGTTCATGGGTCTCCCGGAACTAATGGCATTTATTTCAGTCATTATCTTGCGGGGGGTGACCAAGGTTCCATCACTACATGACAGCTGGTCAGCAAACCTAGCAAACCCAAGGATCATTGCAACTATGACCCGAAACCGCTTCCAAGACATCATGCAACACCTACGCTTTGATGACATGTTCACACGCAGTGAGCGAGTGGAGACCGATAAGTTTGCTGCAATCTCCGATGTGTGGAGATCGTTTGTCACCAACTGCATCGCATCCTACAACCCTGGTCGACACATCACTATTGATGAACAGCTTTTCCCGTCAAAGACTCGCTGCTGTTTTCTGCAATACATTGCAACAAAACCAGACAAGTTTGGCATCAAGTTTTGGGTGGCTTGCGACTTGAAATCAAAGTACATCTGTAATGTCCTCCCATATCTTGGCAAGGACCCCAGTCGTCCCAGCGGGGAGAGACTGTCCGAAACTGTAGTGATGAGGCTGATGGAACCATTCATGGACAAGGGCAGAACTGTAACCACGGACAATTTCTTTACATCATTGTCACTTGCACAACGACTGCTTAGCCGGAAAACCACTATCCTCGGCACAGTCAACAAGAGTCGCCGGGAAATTCCTCAATCCGCTAGACAGATGGACCGCACTGAATTCACCACTCAGGTGTTTTCAACCACTGGTGCCACACTGACAATGTATGCACCCAAACGAAAGAAGGCCGTCTACATTCTCAGCAGCATGCACAGCGTGGTTGAGACTGAGGATACCAACAAAAGGAAGCCAAACACGGTCACACAATACAACCACACAAAGTGCGGTGTGGATGTAATGGACCAAATGGTGCGGGAGTACAGCGTGCGTGCAGGAACATGGAGATGGCCATTCGCCGTGTTCTACAACATGATTGACATGGCAGCACTGAATGCTCATGTTCTTTATCAGGCATGCACTGGGGTGCAGGAGAGACGGGTGGACTTCCTGGTTGAGCTTGCAAAAGAGTTAGGTGGCTCTCATGTGACTGAAAAGAAGGCATGCAAGGAGAAACTCCTTCGGCAACAACCTTCCACACCCAGCCCTGGCAAAAGGGCGAAGTGTCAGGTCAACCATCCATGCACGAACAATTGTGCAACTGAGAGATGTGTTGACTGCTACAAATACACGTGTGGCAAATGTACCAGGGACATACCCAGGCAGTGCCAGGTATGTTCCGACAGTGCAGACAGACTGCTGAGTAAGTGCTGAAATGCTAGTCACACAAGAAGGACATGCCACTCACACACACACACGCAGCCCCCCACAGCAGCCTATTGTAAATATGTGTGGAATTGTTTTATTCCTTGTATTTTTTTTATTATTTTCATAACAAAAATAAAAAGCATGGAAACAAATAACAGTTGTTCTTTTGTATATTTACATTTTTGTATATTTAGATTCAAGTCAATGGGTGCAGAAAAAAAAAAAAAAAAAAAAAATCACAAAAAAATCGCTGTTACTGAGTGAGTCACACAAGAAGGACATGCCACACACACACACACACACACACACACACACACACACACACACACACACACACACACACACACACACACACACACACACACCGCAGCCCCCCACAGCAGCCTATTGTAAATCCTGTGGTGTGACAGTAATGGCCTTAATTACAGAACAAAAGCGGTGATTATAGGTTGTTTGCTTAAATCCTTCAGGTCATTCGACCCGTCTCTGGGTTCCAAAGGTAGAAATGTTAAATGACCCCTCTCTGGGACTTCTAGTGGTAAAAGGTGGGGCTCGGAGTGGAAAGAGCGCTATTTTGTTTTTAGAGGGCAGATTTTGCTGGACTAGTTTTCAGGTGCCATGTCGCATTTGCAGAGCCCCCAAAGTACCAATACAGTGGAAACTCCCTAAAGGTGACCCCATTTTGGAAACTACTCCCCTCACAGAACATATCAAGGGGTACATTGAGCATTTTGACGCTACAGCTATTTCACATTGGGACATTAAAATTAAAAATTACTTTCTTTCCAATAAACCATCAGTTTAGCCCCAAATTTTTCATTTTCACAAGAGGACAAAGGAGCAAAAGCACACCAATTTGTTACACAATTTCTCCTGAACACAGAAATGCCCCATATGTGGTTGTAATCTGCTGTTAAGGTACATGGTGGAGCTCAGAATGGAAAGAGCGCCATTTAGCTTTTGGAGGGCAGATATTGCTGGAATAGTTTTCGGGTGCCATGTCGCATTTGCAGAGCCCCTAAAGTACCAGTACAATAAAAACTCCCAAAAAGTGAACCCATTTTGGAAACTACATTCCTCACAGAATTTATCTAGGTGTATAGTGAGCATTTTTGACCTCATAGCTGTTTCACAGATTTTATTGACTTTGGAACGTAAAAATGAAAAATTACTTTTTTTTCCAATAAACCGTCCATTTACTGACATATTTTTAATTTTTGCAAGTGGTTAAAGAAGAAAAAGCTCCCCACAGTTTGTTACACAATTTCTTCTGAACACAGAAATGCCCGATATGTGGTTGTAATCTGCTGTATGGGAACATGGTGGGGCTCAGAATGGAAAGAGCGCTATTTGGCTTTTGGAGGGCAGTTTTGGCTGGAATAGTTTTCAGGAGCCATGTCGCATTTGCAGAGCCCCTAAAGTACCAATACAATGGAAACCCCTCAAAAGTGACCCCATTTTAGAAACTACACCCCTCAAAGAATGTATCAAGGGGTATTATCATTTTGAGCGTAAAAATGTTTCCCTTCTGTGCCCTGCACACAGCAGAGCACAGAAGGGAAGGCGCGCTATGTGGCACAGATTCAGATGTTTGGTATCTGGACACCATGTCATGTTTGCAGAGGCTCTAAGGTACCAGTAAAGTGGAATCCCCTAGGGAATGACCCCATTTTGAAAAGTGCACCCCTCAAAGAATTTCTCAAGGGGTGTAGTGAGCATTAGTATCCCAGATGTGAATGCACAGCGGATGGGGAAAAGTGAATATGTAAGCTGTGCGGAGTGAATTGGGAACACTAAATTCCCTACTATTTCCCCAGTAATTCCTATTATTGGGGGGGGGGTCACTCTGGGGGTCACTTTTAGTTTATTATCCCTCATAAGGTCTAAATCTGGTTTGTACCCTGAAATATGCTCGCACAGCTTGTACATTCCTTTCCTGCCGCAGTCAGTTATGTTCTAATGATTTGGCGTTTTTTGGGGGTTTTTGTTTTCACATTGTACAAGCTATATTTGAATTATTTTTAAAGCCATATCAGGGCTTGTTGTTTGCGGTATGAGATGCATTTTGTAATGACAACATTTCTGGGTGCCTATAACTTATAGAATAAATTTTATTAACTCTTTCTTGGTGGAATTAAAAAAAAAACATCAATTCTGGCATTGCGTTTTACCTCTTAAATTTTTCGCCATGCATCGTACAGCATAAGTAACATGTTACCTTTATTCTGCGGGTCGGTACGATTATGGCGATACCTCATTTATATTGCTTTTTTATGTGATACTAATTTTGCAGAACAAAAACCCATTTGGGGACATAAATCAATTATTTTTGCATCGCCATATTCTGAAATGCATACCATTTTTATTTTGCGATTTACAGAGTTGGTTGAGGACTTTTTTTGCGGGACAACCTGTGCTTTTTATTGGTACTATTTTGGGGTAGATATGACTTTTTTATCACTTTTTATGGCATATTTTGTAAAGTGAGATGGCAAAAAATCATTACTTCCGGCGTTTTTTTCCCCGTTTTTTTTCCCCGATGTTCACCGTATACATTAAATATTGTTTCTGTTTTATTGTAAAGGTTGCTACGGACGCAGCGATACCAAATATGTATTGTTTTTATTAATTTTTAGGTTTTTTAATTCATTTTATATAGGAAAAGGAAATTGTTTGGGGCTTTATTCTTTTATTAATTTTTTTCACACACTTTTTTTTACTTTTTCATGTGTCCCTTTAGGACACCTGAACCAGCGATGCTTTAATCGCTGGTTCAGTACTATAGACTGCAGGACAGGAGCATACATGTGTTTTGCAGTCTATAGAGGAAGTCAGTCTATGCAGACGCATAGACTGACTTCCGGAGGTCCCGGCAGGATCAACCAGGTACTGGGGGCTCCAGGCAGCCTGGGGTCACTGGGCAGACCCCGGGCTGCAGATTATAGATATCATGTTTGACCACGGCATCCAAGGGGTTAAAACCTCCGATCAGAGCTCAGCTCCAACCGGAGGTTATGGAGCAGGGTGTTAGCTGTCAGTTACAGCTAACACCTGGTTCTGATGCCGCCTGCTCAGATAGTGAGCGGGCGGCCGGCCTCGGGCGTAGTATTATGCCCTGGTGCGCGAGTACCTAGCGCCCAGGACGTAATAGTTTGTCCAAGGTCGTTAAGAGGTTAAAAGGGCTGTCCGGGATAAAATGGAATTCCTACACTAATCTAAACATCCTCGCCCCGCCTACTTTCTAAATGACATACTTTAGCAAAAATGTATAGTTACCCATATCCCTGGGGCGGTCATGTGACCACCCCAGGCACACTTCCTGATTACCTGATGATGTTCTGTTTCCCCGTTTATGGAAATGGAATGTCACCAAAATTCTTCCCCCATCCACCCCATCATACTTATGTGTCTTCCTGTCCAGACTTCCCTTCTGGGATGTCTCCTCTTCTTTGACTCTGCCGGCGGGTGCGCAGGCCGGAGATGCCTCCGACGCTTGCGCAGTAAAGATGGCACTCCAGGATTATGAATAAAACATTTTGTATTAATACTAGTTCTGGTAATCTCTCCATTTTTAAAAAAAAAGATTTTTTGCCCGGAAAACCCCTTTAACCTCTGATAATTACATTAATAAAGGACTATATACTGATGATCATTTGTATCTTAAAATGTAATAGGTTCAAGGATGAGAAATATCATGAGCACCTAGCTAATGTGAATATAATGTTTCTGTTCTTCTTTTCTGGTTTTTTTTTTTGTTTGCTTTTGTTTTGTTGTTAATTTACATATATCCAAAATACATTATTTTAGATTATAAGGCCCAGTTCACATCTGCGTTCGGGTTTCCGTTCGGGGAGTCCGCTTGAGGACCCCTCGAACGGAAACCTATACGCATCAAAAAGAGGTTTACCTGGGAAACTCGCAGACCCCATAGACTATAATGGGGTCTGTGTGGTTTCCGCACGAAGCAAGCGGAGAGGAAAGTAGTGCATACAGAACTTTCCTCTCCGCTTGCTTCGTGCAGGAACCAAGCGGAAACCACACGGACCCCATTATAGTCTACAGTATAGGGTCCAGGGGTTTCCCAGGTAAACCACTTTTTGATGCGCATAGGTTTCCGTTCGAGGGGTCCCCAAGCAGACTCCCCGGAACGGAAACCCGAACGCAGATGTAAACCGGGCCTTACATGGATTGTTTTTGTGTTACCTTTCAAATATGCTACTCTAGATTTCACAGATAATTCAAATAATTTTTGTGTTCCATCCTCCTTCTCCTATATACACTGTGTATATCCTGCATTTTTCTAGAAATCCTTCTAGACCCAAAACATAATAGTGACAATACAACTTCTGTTTTGTTTTCCTTTTACTTGCTGAGGATATGGCACTCTTTTTTGGGTGACTCAGATTAAATCTTTAGCTCTGCTACTTAATCTGGTGTTTTCTTAGTTAGATATGAAAATCATTGTACCACATCTTTTCCCATGCCATTTATAGATTTACAGCCTGTGTAAATTTACCTGGCAGTGCATGCCATTAATGATTTAACAAAAGAGATGGCTAGGTTGCTGAACTGTGACAAAGAATGCATTTGTGTGTTTCTGCTGAAAGGCCTGGCATACCTTTCAAGCAACTGACCAACAGTGACCTCTTCTGTGACCATGTCTGTCAGCAAGTCATGTAGATGACAAATTTATCCAATTATAATTTTAATGGCTTACGAGGCTAAGGAAAAGAGTGTGATGTATGACGTAATGTTCACTATAGTGGTTACTGTATTATCATGTACAGTCACTGATTTGCGGTCAGTTTAACAAATTGCTTAATTTCAGTAAGTGTTCCTTCTTTATATCTACCACGTGAGCCTTATAAAAGTAATTCAAACTGCAAGAAAAATAAATTTCTGCCAAATTTGATTGTATGATTGATAAGGAGAAGAGACAAGTACACAATATAGTAAGTTGTCCTATGTGACTTTTGTTAGAGTAAGGGTTTGTGCACAGTAGCACACACAGTCCCTGCAGCTCTGTATTATGGACCTGCAAGCACTCCATTTGGCACTGTTAAGTGCTTCTGTATGTCACAGCATTCTCCCTTAGAAGCTTTGGTTCTAGAAGAGAATACTTTCTTACACAGCATGTAGTAGTATTTGCCACAGTTCCAAATAAAGGGTGTGAAAGGTATCCAAGAAATTTATGGTTATTGGAGAAAAAGGGGATGAGAGTGGTAAAATAGACTTCTTTGGCGAGGTGAAGGGCAGGGTTATAGATGTTGAACATAAAATCAAAGTTAAAGAAGTCTGCAGTCCTGATCTGGCCACCAAGCACTACAAGACTCTCAAAACCTCACTGGATAAAGTAGTCCCAAACCATGGAACCTCCCAACATAGATGCCAGAAACCTTGGCACACGACTCAAACATGCTTTCTTCAGCGGTGCTCAAAAAAGGTCTGTGAAGTAAATCAAACACATTTGGAGTCTTCCTTCACTCCAAATTTATGCTTAAAACCTATAACTTTGCCCTTCACCTCGTCAAACAAGTCTACTTCTCCACTCTCATCTCTCTCTCCTGTAACCCTAAATTACTCTTTTATACCTTTCACTTCCTCCTTACTCTGAAGGTGCAGGTACCTGTCACACACCTCAGTGCTCAAGACATGGCCATGTACATTAAAGACAAAATTAACAACATCCGCCAGGAAACAACTCAATTTCCAAGCAGTATCAGTCCCCTTTCCTCAGTCACTCGCCATGTGAAGTCTCATCTTTTGACCCAAAGAAAGAAATCTCTCAGCTCCTCTATTCTTCTCACCCTACTAGTTGCCCAAGTGACCTTATGTTGTCACACCTCCTCTGGTTTCTTTCCCTTGCTGGAACTTCTTACCTTACTAAAATTTTTGACCTCTCTCTTTCTTCTGGAATCTTTTCCTCCTCTTTCAAACATGCTGTCATAACCCTGCTACTATAAAAAACCCTCCCTGTGCTGCTAACTACGACCTGTTTCTAATTTTCCCTTCATCTCTAAACTCCTGGAACACTTGGTCTAATCTTACCGAATCCGCTATCTCTCTGTTAACTCTCTTCTCGACCTTTTATAATCTGGTTTTCGTGAACTACAGTACACTCTACAGAAATGGCCCTTACAAAAGTTTCCAATGCTCTCCTGACAGCTAAATCTAAATGCAAATATTCTCCTCTTATTCTTATGGATTTCTCAGCAGCATTTGACACCGTAGACCATCAATTTCTCCTCAGTATGCTCCACTCTATTGGCCTCAAGGACAGTGCTCTCTTGGTTTTCTTCCTATCTTTCTGAATGCTCATCAGTGTATCAATCAATCACTGATGCTTAAGAGGTGGTTCTAGGTTCCCTCCTCTTCTCTCTATACAAAGCCCTATTGGACAAGCCATCAGCAGATTTGGCTTTCATTACCTTTATGCTAATGATCAATTATAAACCTCATCCTGTAACATCACCCCTGCACTACTACAACACACCAGTGACTGTCTCTCTGCTATCTCTAACACCATGTCTTCTATTTATCTGAAGCTGAATCTTTCAAAAACGGAACTTCTCAATTTCTGTCTGTGGTATTACTATAACACTAAAGCAGAATGCCTGCTGTCTCTGGGTTGTATTTGACTCAGACCTCTTCTTCCCCCCACAAATTATACAGTCACTTGCATACTCATGTCACATGCATCTAAAAAAATATCTCCAGAATACACCTTTTCTCACTGTGCAAACATCAAAAACATTCATTGTTGACTCATCTTTCTGTCAAACCAGTACATAGATGCATCTACCTTTAGCCAGTCGCTGCACTGGCAGCCCATCCACTATTGCCCATCCCTCCACAGTGCTGCAATTCCCTACATTTCCTTCCTCGTCTTTGTCTACCACCGTAACCTTCCTCTGCTTTCTGCCAATGACCTTACAATTCTTTCCTCTGTTATCTGAACCTCGACTCCTGTCTCCAAGACTTTTCTTGAGCTGCATCAGTGCTCTGGAATGCTCAACCACGGACAATTAAATTAATACCCAACTACAGCAGCTTCAAACAAGCCCTCAAAATACATCTTTCTAAGCAGGCTTATCACACAACCTGATCACATTGTTTTACACTTCCTCACACTAAGCTAACATTTCTTATCTTAAGCTATACTTTCTACTCTATTCCTAAGAGCTTGACTCCTCCATCCCGAAGTCACCTAGCACTCCATGCACTTAGCATCTGTATATTCACAGATATCAGCTGGTGATGGCTTATATAACTTAAGTTGTATGACCTTATTTGTTAAAAGATGGCTGGACCATTATACCAAACAAGCCCTCTTACCTGTATGTCCTCATATATTGTAAGCTCTCTCGGGCAGGGCCCTCACTCATATTGTTTGATATATTAATTACTTTGTTACATTGTAATGTGTAGTATTGTGTGTTCATGCACCCTCTGGTTTGTAAAGTGCTATGGGGCATGTTGGTGCTATATAAATAAAATGATCAATTTTCATTACTTTATTCATTTCATATACCCTGATATACAATTTGCAGCCGGCTCCTCCTGCTTCAAACAATTCTCATGTGGGCATATTCCTTCCAGTAATACATGCTGGATGTGAGTGCATGTTACATACTGTACTAGCAATTTCATCCCTAGACGGCTTTCAATGTTTACAGCACAAGAGTTATCTCTTCTCTCATGGACTGATAGGCACTGCAGCTAAAAAGCGTGTGGGTTTGTTCTGGATTTTTAGCTCCTTTCTCAGTGCATTAATACACAGCCTATGTTAATTCCTGCTACTCTGTTACAATTCAGCTTGTGTAATCTGCCCTCCCTGACAACTTTGAAAGCTTTTCTTTTTCTCCACTCTTTTTCGCTGCCATGTACATTTGTCTGCACCTTCCTGCAGCTAAGGTATCTCTAACTGAGAGAGCGAGAGAGAGAGAGAGAGCGAGAGAGAGAGAGAGAGAGAGAGAGAGAGCGAGAGAGAGACAGCAGTGCCCTATTAGATCTATAGCTGTGAGGTCTTATATAGACAGGTGTGTGACTTTCCTAATCAAGTCCAATCAGTTTAATTAAACACAGCTGGACTCCACTGAAGGAGTAGAGCCATCTCAAGGAGGATCAGAAGGAAATGGACAGAATGTGAGTTAAATATGAGTGTTACAGCAAAGGGTCTGAATACTTATGTCCATGTCATATTTCAGTTTTTCTTTTTTAATAAATTTGCAAAAATATCTACATTTCTGTTTTTTTTCTGTGAAGATGTGGTGCTGAGTGTACATTAATGAGAAATAAAATGAACTTTTTTGCTTTTAGCAAATGGCTGCAATGAAACAAAGAGTGAAAAATTTAAAGGGGTCTGAATACATTCTGTACCCACTGTACAGTATGTCAGAAGCATCAGCACTACCAGTGGCATAGCTAGGAATGGCTAACCCCTGGCCCCCACAGTATATCATTCCCTTTACTGACCACACAGTATATCGCTCCACTTACGGGTCCTCACAAATTATATTGCACCCTTTATTGGCTCCCACAGTGTATATTGTTAGACACAGTGATATGTTATCCTTAGATTCAAAGATAATTTTCTAAAAGTTTTGGGTTTGCACCGAACCCGAAACCTTTGGGTTTGTCACCCATTAAGCATTATTATACTCTGGGGTCTCCTCAGACCCTAGTGTATAATAAGGCGAGGCCAATGGGAGATTAGGAAAAACAACAAATCCTTACACCTTGCCTCATTTCTCCTGGGTATCTTCGTAGCGCCAGCAGTACCCAATGTCCTCTTCAGGCCTCCGTCTGACGTCACGTGCAGGCTGAGGCCCAATTAAAGGCCCCAGGTCGCGTGACATCAGATACAGGGTGGAAGACACCTGAATAGGATGCCGGAGGACCGCTGGAAGCCCAGGAGAGATTGGTACAAATTTGGACGGCAACCTATTTGATTATTTCAACAGGTAGTTGCTGATATGGCAGGTACAGTAACAAAAAGAAGCAGATCATAAGAGAAACCTAAAGATAGCACGCCGCCGAGTCAAACGCAGCAGCGTGAAACAGAGCAGTATATACGTAATTTTCAATTTTAAGGTGGGAGGGGTAAGGGAAGAAGGGAGGGTGCATTGGGGGGGGAGGAAAGAACATGTAGGTAAAATCAACGTCAGTAACTCAGGGGAGAGCAAGAAGAAGAAGCAAAAGTGAAGGGGGATACGTCTGCATCTCTCAAACCCAAAAAGGGAGAAATACCAAACATAGCCCATAACATCGTATCAGTGTATAGCAGTAACAAACCCTAGTACACTAGCTCCTAGGGAGGTATAAGTAGTCAGGTAGACAAAGTATAGGTTCAACATAAATGAACAGAGCACAGATTTAATATGGAGTGAACATAAGTATCTGGAACAAGAGCTCACTAGAGGGTACCCAAAACACCGGATGAGAGAGAGAGCTTATATACGACCTGTGAGTCTGAGCCAAGGGGTCCACGTCTTCATAAACCTGCTATGGGAGCCTGTGGCCCAACTAGAGAGTTCCTCAAATCTACAGATTTGATTAACCCTAGCCAGCCACTCTGCATGAGTAGGCAGCTCAGTCTGCAACCACTTCTGTGGAATCAAGAACTTAGCAGTTGCGAGCAGATGAGTGGTAAGGTCTTGTCTGGACGGTTTAAAACCTGTATCGGGCAATGCCAGTGCAATCTGAGTAAGCGATATTTGAAACTTAGAGGAAGAGATCTGCTGTATCGTGGATTCAACTGCTTTCCAGTACAAGGCTAAAATCAAGCATGACCACCATATGTGGGAAAGGGAGCCGACAGCCTGATTGCTGCGCCAGCATTGGTTGGTATCCGATAAGTTGTAAGCGCATAACCACTCTGGTGTTTTATACCACCAGAGTCAACAATTTGTAATGGTTTTCTTGGATTCTAACACAGTTAGAGAAACCATGTGAGTTTGACAGGACAATCTTAACCTGGTCGTCTGTCAGAGATATACCAAGTTCTTTCTCCCAAGCGTACAGAAAGGCCGGTCTCGTGAGCTCTTGTTGTACAATAAAAGTATGATAGACATGGGAGACTTTCCTCAGTTTTGGAAGAGGGGCCAAAAGCAACTTTTCAAAGTCCGTGGACTCAACCCTAATCTGGTGCTTCATCTTGAAAAGTGAGTATAGGCGAGTGAGATGCGTAGAGTGAAGTGAGGTGAGTTTCGGAAGTCCAGTGAGATCCCTACATTGTTGATCTGTTAGTGGATGATTATACTGTGCTAGAGATGAGAGGGTCTTATTATCTAACGTAGCCCAGAGATCCCTCGGGCCGGACAGTGAGAAGACCTCCGGGATCAGAGACACCGGCATGGCTCGGGATGGGAAGGGGGCCAGAGAGGACTGAAGTCAAGCCCAAACATGAGACGGGCCCATCAACATTGGACTGGTTCCTCTACTACATCTGGGCGGGTGCCCAAAAAGCCATAGATCCTGAAGAAAACTCGAACCTAAGGCGCCTCTCAGGAAGAGAGAGACCACCACATTTCTAATGGGATTGACCAGTTCCAGCCAGTGCGTAAGTTGGATTGCATTGTAGTACGCCTGTACATTCGGCAGACCCATTCCCCCCCCTGTGCTTCCCCCTTACCAAAAGGGAGTGGGCTAACCTCAGCCTCTTACGCTTCTAAACATAGCGAGAGAAGAGAGAGCGGACCTCCCCGAAGAAACTTGCAGATAATAAAATGGGTACCATATTCATAGTATAGAGAAATTTAGGCATAATATATGTTTTGAGCAAATTAATACGACCCATCCATGAAAGAAGAGGGATATCATAGTCCTCTAGCAATTTCCTAACAGACTCGAGAAGGGGGGAGTAATTAGTGAGGTAAAGGGCAGATAACTTGGATGGGACCGAGATACCAAGATATTTCAGTGGCCGGGTGGTCAACATAAAGGGAGTGAGGGGCCTCAACCTGGAGACCACAGATTGTGGTAAGTTAATGTTTAATATCTCTGATTTCCCAAAGTTAACCTTTAAATTGCTGAGGAAAACAAAATGTTTTAAACTAAGGCTGAAGGCCGGGAGAACTGTCTCTGCAAACACAGTCACCTGGAGGCGCTCAGAACCTGAATCTGAAGGCCCTGAATTTGCCTAATACTCTGCAGCAAGGTTTCAACCACCAGAATGAACAGGGTCGAGGACAAGGGACAACCGTGCCGTGTGCCATTTTTAATGTTGAAGGAGGGGGAGAAAGTCCCGTTTACCTTCAATTTAGCGGAAGGTTGGGAGTACATAGTAAAAACTGCTTCAATAAACCCAGGAGGGACACCAAAGCGAGCAAGCACCCTCCGCATGAAGCTCCAACAGACCCTGTCAAAAGCCTTCTCAGCGTCAATGCCAAGAAGGACCAGAGGCTGCTTACAGGAGGTTGCAAAGTGGATGGCCTGTAAAATCCTATGGTTGTTATCTCTCCCCACCCGACCCGGTGTATTAAGCGCGTGAGGACTCTCTGAAGTCTCTTCGCCAAAAGCTTAGCCCAGATTTTAATATCAATATTTAAAAAGGAAATGGGTCTATAGTTACCACAACTTTGAGGGTCTTTCCCCTCTTTTGGTATAAGTAAATGTGGGCTTCTTGGGACTGTTTGGGCCACTGCTGTCCTTGTAGAATAGAGTTAAAGGTGTCAGTCAGGAAAGGAAGCAGAGTGGTCAGGAACTTCCTATAGTATGGGAGAGACAGGCCATCGGGGCCTGGGCTTTTTCCCTTGGGAAAACTAAGTATGGCCGCCTTGACCCCATCAAAAGTAAATGGAGACACAAGCTCCAGGGCTGTTTAGGAGTCCACGGAGGGCAGAATTAGGGAGTCCAGGAAGTCCTTAGAGATAAAGGTCATTGTAGAAGTCAGGGCAGACGTGGAAAGCTGCTGATTGGGCCCAAGATTGTAAAGATCCGAGTAATAATCTCTAAAAGTTCGCGCTGGCAGTGAGAAGGGTGCCATTGTGGCTGGTCCTAATCTGGTGTATGTGGGATCTATCCTTAGCCTTTTTAATAAGGGTGGACATTAATCTACCCCCATTGTTGCCATGAGCGTAGATCTTATGTTGGTAAAGCAAGTGTGACTTGGCAGATTTAAGGGTAAGGAGGGATCGCAGTTTCTCTCTAAGAGCTGTCAGATCATTCAACCTCGCAGTTACTTTTGACAACTTATGTATTCGCTCCAGGGAAGCGATCTGGGCCAGGAGGTCATCTATTTCCTTCTGCATCTTTCTCTTAAACTGGGAGCCTAGAGAGATAAGAATCCCACGCATATATGATTTATGCGCTTCCCAGACCACCGGAGGAGGTGGAGAAGAATCAGGTGTGGCATTAGTGGCAAAAAAAAAGCTGTGATTGAAGGTTCTCTCTACCCTCCTACCACTCGAGCAGAGTATCGTTCAACTGCCACTGCCAGTCTCTAGGGGTTAGGCTCGGTAGTGTGAAATGTATGGAGCAAGGAGCATGGTCAGAAACCGTAATGTTCCCTATGGAGGCCTGTTTAGTGAGAGGCAGAAGAGATGCGGATATAAACCAGTAGTCCAGTCTTTGGTAAGTGTCATGAGGGGGAGAGTAGAAGGAGTAGTCCCTATCACTAGGGTGTAATTGTCTCCAGCTATCAAGGACATTGAGGTCCTGCAACTTAAACCCCTTAAGGACACAGCCCAAAAGTGCGTTAAGGACCAGGCCTTGTTTTTCAAAACTGACATGTCACTTTATGTGGCAAGAACTTTGAGACGCTTTAACTTACACAAGAGATTTTGAGATTGTTTTCCCGTGACACATTGTACTTCATGTTAGTGGTAAACACTAATCAATATTTTTGTATTTATTTATAAAAAAATAGGATATTTGATGGAAATTTGGAAAAAAAAAAAAAAAAAAAATCGCAATTTTCAAAATGTGAAATTCTCTGCTTTTCAGACAGATAGTCATACCACCCAAATACATTAATAAATAATATCTACCATATCTCTGCTTTATATTGACATCATCTTTTAATCGTACTTTAATGTATTTTGGGTGTTAGAAGGCTTACAAGTATAACAGCGATTTTCCAGATTTACAAGAAAATTTCCCAAACTAATTTTTTAGGGACCTCTTCAGTTCTGAAGGACATTATAAAGGCCTATATATTAGAAACCCCCCATAAATAACCACATTTTCAAAACTGCACCCCTGAAATAATTCAAAATAGCATTTGGGAAGTTTGTTAACCCTTTAAGCATTTCACAAGAATTAAAATGATATCGAGGTGAAATTTAGACATATCATTTTTTTCCACTAATCCTTTCATTTAGCCCTAAATTTAACACATTCACAAAGGGTTAAAGGAGAAAATGCATCTCCCAGTTTATTATACAATTTCTCCAGAGCACACAAATACCCCACATGTGGGTGTAAATTGATGTTTGGGCACACGGCAGCGCACAGAAGGGAAGGAGCGACACTAGGCGTTTGAAAAGCAGATTTTGCTGGAATAGTTTTCAGGTGCCGTGTCTCATTTGCAAAGCCACTAGAGTACCAAATCAATGGAAACTCCCTAAAAGTGACCCCATTTTGTAAACTACACCCCTCACAGAATTCATCAAGGGGTATAGTGAGCATTTTGACCCCACAGCTGTTTCACAGATTTTACTAACATTGGGATGTATAAATGAAAAATTACTAAAACGTCACTTTATCCCCAAAGTTTTCATTTTTACAAGGGGTTAAAGGAGAAAAAGGACCCCAGAGTTTGTTAAACAATTTCTCCTGAACACAGCAATACCCCATATGTGGTCGTAAACTGCTGAATGGGTACATGGTGGGGCTCGGAATGGAAAGAGCGCTATTTTGCTTTTGTAGGGCAGATTTTGCTGGAATAGTTTTCAGGTGCCATGTTGCATTTGCAGAGCCCCCCAAAGTACCAAAACAGTGGAAACCCCCTAAAAGTGACCCCATTTTGGAAACCACACCCCTCACAGAACATGTCAAGGGGTATAGTGAGCATTTTGACCCCACAGCTGTTTCACAGATTTTATTAACATTGGGACATGAAAATGAAAAATTACTTTTCTTCCAATAAACCGTCAATTTAGCCCCAAATTTTTCATTTTCACAAGAGGACAAAGGAGAAAAAGCTCCCCAAAGTTTGTTACACAATTTCTCCTGAACACAGAAATGACCCATATGTAGTTGTAATCTGCTGTTTGGGTACATGGTGGAGCTCAGAATGGAAAGAGCGCTATTTAGCTTTTGGAGGGCAGATTTTGCTGAAATAGTTTTCGGGTGCCATGTCGCATTTGCAGAGCCCCTAAAGTACTAATACAATGGAAACTCCCAAAAGTTACCCCATTTTGGAAACTACACCCCTCATAGAATTTATCTAGGGGTATAGTGAGCATTTTGACCTCACAGCTGTTTCACAGATTTTATTATCATTGGGACGTAAAAATGAAAAATTACTTTTTTTCCAATAAACCATCCATTTAGCGACATATTTTTAATTTTTGCAAGTGGTTAAAGAAGAAAAAGCTCCCCACAGTTTGTTACACAATTTCTTCTGAACACAGAAATGCCCCATATGTGGTTGTAATCTGCTGTATGGGTACATGGTGGAGCTCAGAATGGAAAGAGCGCTATTTAGCTTTAGGAAGGCACATGTGGCTGGAATAGTTTTCAGGTGCCATGTCGCATTTGCAGAGCCCCTAAAGTACCAATACAATTGAAACCCCTCAAAAGGGACCCCATTTTAGAAACTATACCCCTCAAGGAATGTATCAAGGGGTATCATCATTTTGAGCCTAAAAATGCTTCCCAAAACGTAATGTACAAAGTGAAAATTGAAGTTTTTGAAGAAATATCCAGTTACAGAATATGTTGCAGCCACTTTGTGGCATCAGAGACATGAACTCCTAAAACTATTAAGTGGGCTATCCCGGGGGAAAAAAAAATTATATATGTGGGTGTAAACTGCTGCTTGGGCACACAGCAGGGCTCAGAAAGGAAGGAGCACTGTGTTTTTTTAGCTTTTTGAGTATAAATTTAGAGGGACTTTCTGGTCGCCATGTTATTTTTGCAGAGCCCTAGAGGTGCCAGTAAACTGGAATTCCCCAAGAAGTGACCCCCATTTTGTAGTGGCAATTTTAGGGTCTCTGCAAATGTGACATGGCGTCCAAAAACCAACAATCTAAATCTGCGCTCCAAAAGCACATAGCGCTCCTTCACATCTGCACCCTGCTGTGTGCCCAAATGGCAGTTTATGCCCACATGTGTGACACTGGTGTACCCAGGATAACGTACTGTGACAGCTTAGGGGAATTACACTCAAAATGGCGGCTTGTCCTGGTCCGGACAGCGGTGGTTCGTGGTACTGGGCGCCGGAAAGATAGCTTTCAGACAGTCCAAGTGTAAAATAAAACGTGGCTTTTTTCAGCTTAACTGCAACATAACAAAAACAACAAACACCTAGGCCACAGTTAGGGCACTAACTGACTCCTTGAGTCCCTAACTAGCCTCTGGGGGGCAATAAGAGCTTGACTTAGTCTCTGTAAGTCCTCTTTGGATCCAGTCCTCTTGGACAGAGCCTCTCTCTCTGTCCTCGCTGGTCCTGACTATTGCTCAGCTCCAGCAACAGTCCCCTGTAGACCCGAGCACTTCTGGCACAGACCGTCTATCTGTCCAGGTGGGTCCACCATCTCCTGCTCCCTGCAGGATACTCCAGACTACTGGAGTTACACGCCCCCCCTCAAAGGCGTGGCTGAGAGACTTTTCAGGGCTGGGCCTGGGTCGCTCAACAGCGCCCTCTGGCTCACATACTCACATACCCTCCCCCTCAGCTCACTACCCATGGGGTGAGCTACAATGGGACGATACATCCTATGACGAAGTCCCTCTTCAACCAAATATGCCTGTTCAGTGTCTCTCCAGAAGTCCCAGTCAGGCGGTCTCTTCTTCCAAATTCCGCTCAGTCGAGTTTTCCGTTTTTTCAGCACTTTAAATGCTACGCCAAGATCCTGGCCATTCTGTACAAAGGCAAGTTCTCCTTCATCACCTTCAAAATTCGCCATACAAGGGATCACATCATTTTCATCACATTTCTCGCCATAGTCTTCAGCCATCCCATTGCATGACCTTGATCCCTTTAGTAAATAGCCGTAAGAATCTTCATCTTTACCGATCATGAATGCACAGGAGCTCAGAGACCAACTAACACGTACTTCATGCACATCAATGTCTTTAGAGTATAACTGTTTCACGGGTACTTTTTCCATAACCTTCATTCCAAAGCAAACTTTGCCATCACCATCAAGGCTTAGAAGTTTAGGAGACATAGGCTGCTTGCTCTCCTCTTTGTTTGAGATACACAATCTTTTCACTGCAATATCTTCTCCTTCTGCACGAGGGCCATACAGTACACCCTCACAAAATAGCTCACGCTGAACTACATTTTCTGGTATGTCTTTAACAACTGCCACATCATATATTGGAATGGTTTCTGTATAATGCGTCCGCATCTGTACGGCAGCAGAAGGACCACTTCCACACTCTAGTCTTACTTCCTCTCTCTCATACACATAACTTTTTGGAGGCATGTTACGATACTGTGATAGATTGCAAGAATTTTCGTGCCAACCCTTTTCTGACAGTACAGGAGCTGGTGATATCGTCATCTCAACATTCTTCAAGTTATTTTCATTCCCTGTGCTAACACCGGAGGACTGGGATACCAAGTTTTCACCATCACAGTTTTTTCTGTCAGTACCCAGATGCTTTTGGGTTACATGTTCTGGCTGCATTAATGGTTCTGCTTTCTCTGCCTCTATGCTGGCAGCTTTCTTCAATTCTACCGCCTTCTGTAGCGCACAAATCTCTGATTCCAGTTCCGGAACTTTCTTCACTGCCACATTTTTCTGCACAGCCTCCATCTCAGTTTTTACTATTGCAACTTGCTGAACTTCCTCAACCTTCCTGACATCTTTTATGGCAGCAGATGTACAGTCATGGCCAAAAGTTTTGAGAATGATACAAATATTAATTTTTACAAAGTCTACTGCTTCAGTTTTTCTAATGGCAATTTGCATATGCTCCAGAATGTTATAAAGAGTGATCAGCTTAACAGCAATTACTTGCAAAGTCAATATTTGCCTAGAAAATGAACTTTATCCCCCAAAACACATTTCAACATCATTGCAGCCCTGCCTTAAAAGGACCACCTAACATCGTTTCAGTGATTGCTCCATTAACACAGGTGTGGGCGTTGATGAGGATAGGGCTGGAGATCAATCTGTCA
This sequence comes from Leptodactylus fallax, assembly GCA_947044405.1. Taxonomy (NCBI): domain Eukaryota; kingdom Metazoa; phylum Chordata; class Amphibia; order Anura; family Leptodactylidae; genus Leptodactylus; species Leptodactylus fallax. Next base: position 1,910,413 of record CAMRHE010000343.1, on the reverse strand, counting down.
TGATTAAGTAAGAATGACACCACTGGACATTTTAAAAGGAGGCTGGTGCTTGCCATCATTGTTTCTCTTCTGTTAACCATGGTTATCTCTAAAGAAACACGTGCAGTCATCATTGCACTGCACAAAAATGGCCTAACTGGGAAGAGAATTGCAGCTAGAAAGATTGCACCTCAGTCAACAATCTATCGCATCATCAAGAACTTCAAGGAGAGAGGTTCCATTGGTGCCAAAAAGGCTCCAGGGCGCCCAAGAAAGACCAGCAAGCGGCAGGACCGTCTCTTAAAAGTGTTTCAGCTGCGGGATCGGGCTACCAGCAGTGCAGAGCTTGCTGAGGAATGGCAGCAGGCAGGTGTGAGTGCATCTGCACGCACTGTGAGGCGGAGACTCTTGGAGCAAGGCCTGGTCTCAAGGAGGGCAGCAAAGAAGCCACTTCTCTCCAGAAAAAACATCAGGGACAGACTGATATTCTGCAAAAGGTACAGGGAGTGGACTGCTGAGGACTGGGGTAAAGTCATTTTCTCTGATGAATCCCCTTTTCAATTGTTTGGAACATCTGGAAAACAGCTTATTCGGAGAAGAAGAGGTGAGCGCTACCACCAGTCTTGTCTCATGCCAACTGTTAAGCATCCTGAAACCATTCATGTGTGGGGTTGCTTTTCAGCCAAGGGAATCGGCTCTCTCACAGTCTTGCCTAAAAACACAGCCATGAATAAAGAATGGTACCAGAATGTCCTCCAAGAGCAACTTCTCCCAACCGTCCAAGAGCAGTTTGGCGCTCAACAATGCCTTTTCCAGCATGATGGCCATAAAGCAAAGGTGATAACTAAATGGCTCAGGGAACAAAACATAGAGATTTTGGGTCCATGGCCTGGAAACTCCCCAGATCTTAATCCCATTGAGAACTTGTGGTCAATCATCAAGAGACGGGTGGACAAACAAAAACCAACAAATTCAGACAAAATTAAAGCATTGATTCTGCAAGAATGGACTGCTATCAGTCAGGATTTGGTCCAGAAGTTGATTGAGAGCATGCCAGGGAGAATTGCAGAGGTCCTGAAGAAGAAGGGTCAACACTGCAAATATTGACTTGCTGCATTAACTCATTCTAACTGTCAATATAAGCTTCTGTTACTCATAATATGAATGCAATTATATTTCTGTATGTGATAAAAACATCTGACAAACACACATAAAAACCAGAGGGCAGCAGATCATGTGAAAATATAATATTTGTGTCATTCTCAAAACTTTTGGCCATGACTGTAGATGCCATCTCTTTATCCACTACGCCTCCTAATTCTAGGACATTCTGCAATGTTCTTCTAACATTTGTCAGGTCAGCATCCTGGATAATCTTTTCTGCTTCCCCCACTGTTCCCTGAATTATATTGGATTGATCCTCCAACATCTTCTGATAAAGCTTCTGCTCATCTGCAGACTTTTTGTCAAGTCTTTCATTCAAGTCCCGTATCTCAGTGGCTCTCTTATCTTGCTCTTGGTTGAATAAAGACTCTATTTCTTGAATCACATTTTTCAGGGATAACAGCTCTGATTCTTTAGAGGTTAACAGGCTCTGCAGCGAGTCTCTCTCATCTTCTAGCGCTGCCAGATTTGAAGATAGTGCAGATGCCGACTGTTCCATATTGGATAAAGACTGCTGCAATCGATCCAATTCTTCTTTTTTAGATTCCACTTCGGTTTTTAACTGTTCAATCTGAGAAGTGCGCTCTTCCAACTTTATTTCTGATTCACACTTCACTTGATTCATCTGAAACTCCAGCTGTTTCTTGATTTCCTCCTGCTTGTTCACTCGCACCCTTAATTTAGCAACAAGCATTTTTAGATCTACAATTTCAGCAGATAAATTAGACAGCTTTCCTTCAAACTGAATCCTCATGTCTTCTGTCTGGAGGTCCAATTCTCTCTTGGCCTTTTCCAGCATCTCATAAGCATTAGCTTTGTGCTCATACGATATCTGCACAGATTCCAGGTTTTTCTCAACTTCATCCTTGGAGCTAACCAAATCCTCCATTTCAGTGCGCAGTTGCTTGTTGAGCCTTGCTAACTCGGCCTTCAATTTAAGGGCCTCTTCTAGGGAGCAAGCGAAGGCAAGAGCTTTGGTCTCTTTTCCACAAGCCTCTGCTTCAGCACAGTCACGTTCTTCTGCATATCTAGCAGAAAGAGTCTTCTCTTCACCAAGCAGCTGATCAAACTTTTCCTGCTTCCTTTTCAAATTTGACACAATCCGATGTTGATGATCATGATCTACACCTACATCTTCTAGTTCCTGCTGCAGTCTAATTTTCGTCTTCTCAAGTTTGTCATAAGCAGCAACCTTCTCCTCAAACCGTTGATTTGTAACTTCTAGCTCCTTTTGCAACTTTTCCTTTAGTTCTTCAACAGAGTCCAAGGACCCAATACTATCCTCCATTTTTTCCTTCATATCAGTCGCTTGAGCCTGTAGTGTTGAAATCTGCTTTGTCAAATCTCTTTTTGCTATCTCCTCTTCCTCTAGTTGCTCAAGGAAAGCACTTTTCTCATCTTCCATTTGTTTTAGTTTTATACTAAGGCCAAGCTTCTGACGGGTTTCTTCTTTCAAAAGTTCCTGAGTGTCCTGAAGCTGAGATTCTAGTGTAGAAAAATCTTTGAAAAGTTTGATAAACTTGCTGTCTGCTTGAGAAAGAAGCCCTGTGACATCATCCAATTCCACCTGCAGACCGTTTGCCTTGTCTAGCAGTTCTGCTTGAAACCTGTCCCCTTCTGTGACCTGTAGATGCAGCTCTTGAAGTTGAGTCTCCACTTTTTTATGACTCTCCTGTAAAGCTTGCACTTTCTGAGCATGGACAGACGACATCTCCATCAAATCTTTGTCTTTATTTTGCACAAAAACAGACAATTTCTCTTTATCTTCACAAGATCTTGACAGCGCCCTCTCCAGGCTGCATATTCTAGCTTTGAGTTCCCTTTCTCTTTGTTCCAGAACTGCAGCTCTGCTCCACCATTCATTGACTTCACTATTTAGGCGAACCTGCTTTAGTTTCATGCAAGTTTTGCTCTGACTGCAATGTCTGCACTACAGATTCTAAATCACTCTCTTGGTCAGAGACATGCTTCCTCAGCTCTGCAATTTCATCTTCTTTGTCAATTAATGCCACCGAAAGCTTTTCACACTTCCTCACTTGGTCATCCAGACATTCTGACTAACACTGCAAAAATTCACTTCTCTCACGTTTAGCAGTTTCAAGATCATCTCTTAATTTTTCAATGATACACTCTTTGGCACTGGAGTCTTGGACATGCTGCTCCTTTAAATCCTGCAATTGCTTCTCAAGCACTTGCTTTTGCTCTACACTCTGTACAACTTTATTAGCTAGAGCACATTTCATATCAGCAAACTCCTTCTTAGTGACACAGTCCATTCCAGGCAAACCCAGTACCACATTTTCACAATGACTAGGATATGAACGCTTTACAGTTTCAAGCTCTTTCTTTAACTTAAGGTTCTCTTTTTCTGATACCTCAAGTTGCCATTTCCAATCAGATATTTCATCTTCATAAATGAACCTCATGGTTTTAATCTCATCTTGAAGCTGCTGCACCATAATATTTTCATCTTTGGCGCTCTGATGCACTCCAGTATGAGACATAGTCATAGACATACAGTCAGCAGTGACATATTCTTTCATAGAACAGAGTGGCTTTAGAAAAACTGAGTCACTCTCATGCAACACATCATCTTTACTTGCATTCCACATGATCTGTTCCGGGTTTTGTGTCTCTCTACAGTCATGGCCAAAAGTTTTGAGAATGACACAAATATTATATTTTCACATGATCTGCTGCCCTCTGGTTTTTATGTGTGTTTGTCAGATGTTTTTATCACATACAGAAATAGAATTGCATTCATATTATGAGTAACAGAAGCTTATATTGACAGTTAGAATGAGTTAATGCAGCAAGTCAATATTTGCAGTGTTGACCCTTCTTCTTCAGGACCTCTGCAATTCTCCCTGGCATGCTCTCAATCAACTTCTGGACCAAATCCTGACTGATAGCAGTCCATTCTTGCAGAATCAATGCTTTAATTTTGTCTGAATTTGTTGGTTTTTGTTTGTCCACCCGTCTCTTGATGATTGACCACAAGTTCTCAATGGGATTAAGATCTGGGGAGTTTCCAGGCCATGGACCCAAAATCTCTATGTTTTGTTCCCTGAGCCATTTAGTTATCACCTTTGCTTTATGGCAAGGTGCTCCATCATGCTGGAAAAGGCATTGTTGAGCGCCAAACTGCTCTTGGACGGTTGGGAGAAGTTGCTCTTGGAGGACATTCTGGTACCATTCTTTATTCATGGCTGTGTTTTTAGGCAAGACTGTGAGAGAGCCGATTCCCTTGGCTGAGAAGCAACCCCACACATGAATGGTTTCAGGATGCTTTACAGTTGGCATGAGACAAGACTGGTGGTAGCGCTCACCTCTTCTTCTCCGAATAAGCTGTTTTCCAGATGTTCCAAACAATTGAAAAGGGGATTCATCAGAGAAAATGACTTTACCCCAGTCCTCAGCAGTCCACTCCCTGTACCTTTTGCAGAATATCAGTCTGTCCCTGATGTTTTTTCTGGAGAGAAGTGGCTTCTTTGCTGCCCTCCTTGAGACCAGGCCTTGCTCCAAGAGTCTCCGCCTCACAGTGCGTGCAGATGCACTCACACCTGCCTGCTGCCATTCCTCAGCAAGCTCTGCACTGCTGGTAGCCCGATCCCGCAGCTGAAACACTTTTAAGAGACGGTCCTGCCGCTTGCTGGTCTTTCTTGAGCGCCCTGGAGCCTTTTTGGCACCAATGGAACCTCTCTCCTTGAAGTTCTTGATGATGCGATAGATTTTTGACTGAGGTGCAATCTTTCTAGCTGCAATACTCTTCCCAGTTAGGCCATTTTTGTGCAGTGCAATGATGACTGCACTAGTTTCTTTAGAGATAACCATGGTTAACAGAAGAGAAACAATGATGGCAAGAACCAGCCTCCTTTTAAAGTGTCCAGTGGTGTCATTCTTACTTAATCATGACAGATTGATCTCCAGCCCTGTCCTCATCAACACCCACACCTGTGTTAATGGAGCAATCACTGAAACGATGTTAGGTGGTCCTTTTAAGGCAGGGCTGCAATGATGTTGAAATGTGTTTTGGGGGATAAAGTTCATTTTCTAGGCAAATATTGACTTTGCAAGTAATTGCTGTTAAGCTGATCACTCTTTATAACATTCTGGAGTATATGCAAATTGCCATTAGAAAAACTGAAGCAGTAGACTTTGTAAAAATTAATATTTGTATCATTCTCAAAACTTCTGGCCATGACTGTACATTCAGACTGCTGCACTAATAAACCTGAGCATAACTTCTCTGCTTTTTTACAAGCTGAAATTCTCTTTTTCTTGCCCATGGTTTACTAACAAGATTACACAATATTCCACAGCAACCGGCAGCAACTTTTTGCTATCTTCTGCAGTCACATGTATTCAAACAGTTAACTTATGTGGCACTACAACAACCAGCATTTTCTTCTGTCTTCCACAGAAAACACCAACATGGCACCATAGCCTTTCACATAGACTGTTTATGTGGCACTACAACAACCAGCATTTTCTTCTGTCTTCCACAGAAAACATCAACATGGCACCATAGCCTTTCACATACACTTGTTTGCAATATCCAGCTTCTATACACATTGCTATGTTGCAATTCACTCACCCCTCCTGGGTTTCTTCAGTTGAAATCACAGATTTCTTCCAGCTGTAGGCCACAATGCACACTTTGCAGTACTGCAGTCACCAACCACTTGTCTTCCAGGACTTGCGTGGATCTCTTTATGCGCGCGATTCTCCGCCATATGTGACAGCTTAGGGGAATTACACTCAAAATGGCGGCTTGTCCTGGTCCGGACAGCGGTGGTTCGTGGTACTGGGCGCCGGAAAGATAGCTTTCAGACGGTCCAAGTGTAAAATAAAACGTGGCTTTTTTCAGCTTAACTGCAACATAACAAAAACAACAAACACCTAGGCCACAGTTAGGGCCTAACTCACTCCTTGAGTCCCTAACTAGCCTCTGGGGGGCAATAAGAGCTTGACTTAGTCTCTGTAAGTCCTCTCTGGATCCAGCCCTCTTGGACAGAGCCTCTCTCTCTGTCCTCGCTGGTCCTGACTATTGCTCAGCAACAGCAACAGTCCCCTGTAGACCCGAGCACTTCTGGCACAGACCGTCTATCTGTCCAGGTGGGTCCACCATCTCCTGCTCCCTGCAGGATACTCCAGACTACTGGAGTTACACCCCCCCCCCCCTCAAAGGCGTGGCTGAGAGACTTTTCAGGGCTGGGCCTGGGTCTCTCAACAGCGCCCTCTGGCTCACATACTCACAGTACTTAATGCCATATGTGGTATAAACTGCTGTTTGGGAACAGCCAGGCCCTGAAGGGAAGGAGCGCTATTTTGGTTTTTGGACACCATGTCACTTTTGCAGAGCCCAAGAATTGCCAGTAAAGTGGAATCCGCAGACTTGTGACCCCATTTTGGAAACTACACCCTTCAAGGGATTTATCAAGTGGTGCAGCGAGCATTATTAACCCTTAAGTGTTGCATTCTTTTAATTTCCAGAAATAAATGCGCAGATGATAATGAAAAGTTAAAAATAACATTTTTCCAGAGATACGCCATTTCAGGGCCCGATATGTTGTGCCCAGCTTATGTCTGCAGAGTCACACAATCCAAAAACTGTTAAGCGGGGATCCCGGGCACAACAGCTTTTGGAGCATTCATCTCTGATACAAGCCAGGCACAACATATTACGCACTGAAATGATGTATTCCTGGAAAAATTGTCATTTTCACTGTTCACAATCAGCTGCGTATTCATTTATGGATAATAAATTATAGCAACACTTGGGGGTTAAAAATGCTCACTGTACCCCTGGATAAATTCCTTCAGGAGTGCAGTTTCCAAAATGGGGTCACATGTCAGGAGATTCCACTTTACTGGCGTTTCAGCTCTACATGGCGTACAAAAACCAAACCGTCCAAGCCTGTGCTTCAAAAACCAAATAGCGCTCCTTCAATTCTGTGCCCACCTGTGTCCATACAGCAGTTTATACCCACATATGACATTACGTACGTTACCCTGGGTACACCAGTGTCATACATGTGGGCATAAACTGAAGTTTGGGCACACAGTAGGGCGCAGAAGGGAAGGAGCGCTATGTGGCTTTTGGAGTGCAGATTCAGATGTTTGGTATCTGGACGCCATGTCATGTTTGCAGAACCTGTAAGGTACCATAACAGTGGATTCCCCAAAGGAGTGACCCCATTTTGAAAACTGCACGCCTCAAAGAATTTATCAAGGGGTGTAGTGAGCATTAGTATCCCAGATGTGACTGCACAGTGGATGGGGAAAAGTGAATATGTAAGCTGTGCGGAGTACATTGCGAACACCAAATTCCCTACTATTTCCCCAGTAGTTCCTATTATTGGGGAGGTCACTCTGGGGGTCACTTCTGGTTTATTTTCCCTCATAAGCTCTAAATCTGGTTTGTCCCCTGATATACGCTCGCACAGCTTATACATTCCCTTTCTGCCGCAGCCAGTTATGTTCTTATGATTTAGCGATTTTTGGGGTTTTTGTCTTCACATTGTACGAGCTATATTTTCTTTATTTTTCTGGTGATGTAGCCATATGAGGGCTTGTTGTTTGCGGGGTGAGATGTATTTTGTAATGACATCATCTTTGGGCGCCTATAACTTATTGAATAAATTTTATTAACCCTTTCATGTTGGATTAAAACAAAAAAACCATCAATTCTGGCACTGCGTTTTACCTTTTAAGTTTTTCACCATGCAGCATAAAGCATAAGTAACAGGTTACCTTTATTCTACGGGTCAGTACAATTACGGAGATACCTCATTTATACTGTTTTTTTTATGCGATACTAATTTTGCAGAGCAAAAACCCATTTGGGGACATAAATTAATTGTTTTTGCATCGCCATCTTCTGAGATGCGTAACATTTTTATTTTGCGGTTTACAGAGTTGTTTGAGGGCTTATTTTTTGCGGGACAACCTGTGATTTTTATTGGTACAGTTTTGGGGTACATATGACTTTTTGATCACTTTTTATGGCATATTTTGTAAGGTGAGATGGCGAAAAATCATTACTTTTGGCGAGTTTTTTCCGTTTTTTTTTTCCTGACGTTCACCGGGTACATTAAATATTGTTTCAGTTTTATTGTACAGGTTGTTACGGACGCGGCAATACCAAATATGCATTGTTTTTATTAATTTTTAGTTTTTTTTTTTATATAATTCATTTTATATAGGAAAAGGGAATTTTTGGGGCTTTATGCTTTTATTAATTTTTTTTCAAACACTTTATTTTATTTTTTTTCACTTTTTTTTTATTTTTTCATGTGTCCCATTAGGACACCTGAGCCAGCAATGCTTTGATTGCTGGCTCAGCACTATAGACTGCAAGACACGAGCATACAAGTGTCTTGCAGTCTATACAGGAAGTGAGGCTATGCAGATGCATAGCGCTCACTTCCGCAGGTCTCGGCAGGATCAACCAAGTAGTGGGGTCTCCAGGCAGCCTGGGGTCACTGGGCAGACCCCGGGCTGCAGATTATAGATAGCGGAGCTGCAACATGGTGGAACCCCTTGGATGCCGCGGTCATCTTTGACCGCGGCATCCAAGGGGTTAAAACCTCCAATCGGAACTCAATTCCGACCGGGGAATATGGAGCAGGGTGTTAGCTGTCAGTTACAGCTAACACCCGGTTCCGATGCCGCCCGCTCATATAGTTATGCCCTATTGCGCGAACTACCAAGCGCACAGGACGTAATAGTACGTCCAATGCCATTAAGGGGTTAATTGAAGCTTCCTCAAAGCCACCTGCGAGAAAGTCGACCTCTGTGAGGAGGAGCCAAGTAAGGGATTAAGTACTAAATTAAAGTCACCACCTAGTAGGATGGGGCCTTCTGCGAAAAGCCTCAACTCGTCTAAACGTGCTAGAAGCCAGCTAACTTGACCGGTGTTAGGGACGTACAGGTTTGCAAATGTAAACTTAGATGAAGCTAGGTCAACCTTGACAAACAGAACTCTACCTTCAGCGTCTCTGAATTCAGCTTTAAGCTTAAATGGAAGGGCATGGTGAAGAGCAATTGTAACGCCCCTAGAAGAAGAATTTGTACTACAACTGTGGAACCATTGTGAGAAGTAATGTGTGGGCAATCTAGGGACCCTATCTGTTTTAAAATGAGTCTCTTGTAAAAACAATACATCAATTTTAAATTTTTTCAATAGGATTGTTCCAGAACAATCAGTGCTGATTAGTTTCTGTGTTTGATAACAAGATGCTTTAATGTCAAATGGGTGTTTTGGGCAGGACCAGACAAAGGGGTGGGATTCTGAGCTCTGATACTGTCCTCCTCTGATTGGATTTGAGTCATGTCTGAGTCAGGTCTTTCTGGAACAAACAGTGCTGTTCCATGCCGTTTATGTAACTTCTTTAGAGGAATATGGGAGCTATGGAAACCGCATAGCAGACTTCACTACGCTGTTTCTCCCAGCCAGCTCAGCTCAATCCCATGATGCCTCAGGTCAGCATCACATGGGCAGCTTGAGACAGTGGGAACCAGTGTAATTATCCTTCTTTCTATATTCTCCCACTACATATAAGAGATGAGAAGTATACAGTCTGGGAAGATGAACTGTCATCTTCGTCATTATAATGATGTGACAGGAGACTGTCTAAACATTAGCAGTTACTGTGACACCAGTGTGTGTCTTCATTGTCAAGAGTCTGTGTGGAACAGTCTGTGATTATGACTTTTGCAGAACACAGAAAGGCACGTAATTCCCAGGAGTTTAGAATGAGATCACATGGCCCAATGGAATAGAAGGATGTTTTTTCAGAATTTTCAGATAGTCAGTTAGTTAGCTAGCCCTGTTTAGCACATTGCTTTTATTTGATCTGTAAATTCAGATTTATAACATCTTTAGTATACTACACTGGATGCCACATTTGGGAATGAACATAGTGAGCATGCACAGTTTTTTTTTCTCACTCATGGGCAAGTTAGGCAATGACGGATAAACTTCTCTAATTTTACATTCTGGACAAGGCATCATGTAAGTTTTTCTCCATCTCCAATGCGACAGGTCCTCTTTAAGTGACTAATCATAAACCACATTCTGTTTAAGCAATAAAAAGTAAGTTGAACATCCATTTTAGTATATAAAAAGTGTCATAAAACTTCAAAGGTTAAAGGGCTGTCTGCTCCGGCTGTGGTATGCTTAAAAAAAAAAAAGTTGGCCCCTGTCCTACAAACTTACCTCATTCGGCAGGCATCTAACAAAGGCAGTATTATCCACTAACAACTAATTCTAGTTTCTGAAAGGAGGTGAAACAAAACAATGTGACTGGGACTCAAACACATAGAGCATGATGAAAAGTTAATGATTTATCTAGATACTTCTGATAAGCAGCAGCTCATGTACAGTTTATGTGCCCCTTGAGTAAACATTTCCTTCTGCATCATTTGGCTCCAAGCTCAGGGCAGCTAAAGACTGCATAAACAGACCATGTAGTTCCGACTCTAAGAATTTAATAACCCATTTCTGAAGATTACATATACCATAATAGGACAAAGGCTAAAGAAAATCTGTACTGCAGTAGATCACATACCAAACCAATAGTAGATCCTAGGAATTAGATGAGAACGCTTTTAATTTAAAGAGGTTTTTCCACCTTTTCAAAATGCATTGCCTATGTTTGAGATCAGTGCAGACTATAAGCACCATATTGGTCAGGGGCACAGCGAGAATCAACTGATGTATGGCATTTAGCAATTTCTACTTAGTGACAGGTCCTCTTTAAATTGAACCTATCAATGCAGCTTCATCTCCAGGCAGTATCCTATAAAGCAGGCAGAGCTGAGCAGATTGGTAAATAATTTTGTGAGTAAAGATTCAATATCAATTGTCATTTATCCATTGAAATATCTGCTCTTTCTGTGTTGAGAAGTCAAGGAGGTGGTCCTATCAGTGACTGTCAGCTACCTCTGTATGCACAGTTATAGAGAGCAGGCTGTCAGTCACTCATAGCACCACTTCCCTGACTTCTCAACAAGAGCAGAGATCTCAATGGATAAATAACAGGTTATACTGAATCATAAGGATAAACATCCACACAAACCTAACCATCAATCTGCTCAGCTCCTCCTGCTCTATACCAGGCTGCCTACAGATTGAACAGCATTTTCATGTGACTAGTTCAGTTTAAAGGGTTTATCCAGCTTTTTGGTATTAATGACTCTTAGGACATGTCATCGTTGTCAAACTGTTGGTCGTTCAACACCTAGAATCAATCAGCTGTTCACAGCAGTCAGTAATGCCGAACAGGTTCATTTTATATAACAAAATGGACTTTTTGTAGCCCCTACTTGGAGGAACTTATTGCATAACAGATTTACTAAATATTCCCATTCACTGCAGGCAGTCAGAATTGTATCATTTAAATGAAATATACAGTGCTGGCCAAAAGTATTGGCACCCCCTGCAATTCTGTCAGATAATACTCAATTTCTTCCAGAAAATGATTGCAATCACAAATGCTTTGGTAATAATATCTTCATTTAATTTGTCTTCAATGGAAAACCACAAAAAGAATTGTCAAAAAGCCAAATTGGATATAATTCCACTCCAAACATAAAAAAGGGGGTGGACAAAAGTATTGGCACCCTTTGAAAAATCAGGCGATGCTTCTCTAATCTGTGTAATTAACAGCACCTGTTACTTACCTGTGGCACATAACAGGTGGTGGCAATAACTAAATCACACTTGGAGCCAGTTGAAATGGACTAAAGTTGACTCAACCTCTGTCCTGTGTCCTTGTGTGTACCACATTGAGCATGGAGAAAAGAAAGAAGACTAAAGAACTGTCTGAGGACTTGAGAAGCAAAATTGTGAGGAAGCATGAGCAATCTCAAGGCTACAAGTCCATCTCCAAAGACCTGAATGTTCCTGTGTCTATCGTGCGCAGTGTCATCAAGAAGTTTAAAGCCCATGGCACTGTGGCTAACCTCCCTAGATGTGGACGGAAAAGAAAAATTGACGAGAGATTTCAACGAAAGATTGTGCGGATGGTGGCTAAAGAACCTCGACTAACATCCAAACAAGTTCTAGCTGCCCTGCAGTCCGAGAGTACAACAGTGTCAACCCGTACTATCCGTCGGCGTCTGAATGAAAAGGGACTCTATGGTAGGATACCCAGGAAGACCCCACTTCTGACCCAGAGACATAAAAAAGCCAGGCTGGAGTTTGCCAAAACTTACCTGAGAAAGCCAAAAACTTTTTGGAAGAATGTTCTCTGGTCAGATGAGACAAAAGTAGAGCTTTTTGGGAAAAGGCATCAACATAGAGTTGACAGGAAAAAAAAAGAGGCCTTCAAAGAAAAGAACACGGTCCCTACAGTCAAACATGGCAGAGGTTCCCTGATGTTTTGGGGTTGCTTTGCTGCCTCTGGCACTGGACTGCTTGACCGTGTGCATGGCATTATGAAGTCTGAAGACTACCAACAAATTTTGCAGCATAATGTAGGGCCCAGTGTGAGAAAGCTGGGTCTCTCTCAGAGGTCATGGGTCTTCCAGCAGGACAATGACCCAAAACACACTTCAAAAAGCACTAGAAAATGGTTTGAGAGAAAGCACTGGAGACTTCTAAAGTGGCCAGCAATGAGTCCAGACCTGAATCCCATAGAACACCTGTGGAGAGATCTCAAAATGGCAGTTTGGAGAAGGGACCCTTCAAATGACTTTTTTTTTCATTCTCTTTTGTGTTTTTTCATTGCAATCAAAATAAATGAAGATATTATTACCAAAGCATTTGTGATTGCAATCATTTTCTGGAAGAAATTGAGTATTATCTGACAGAATTGCAGGGGTTCCAATACTTTTGGCCAGCACTGTATCACCTACAGTAAATCTTTACTCATTAACCCCCCCCCCCCCAAAAGACCTGTTTGTTTGGGTTAAAAGGATTGTCCAGTTCTTTTTTTATTGATGACCTTTTCTCAGGATATGTATTCAATAAAAGATCAGAAGGGTTTTGACACCCGGGACCACTGCTGATCAGCTGTTTGAAGGAGCTGGGGAACTTATGTAAGCATTTTGACCCATCTAAAAATAATAATAATACATTTTATTTATATAGCGCCAACATATTCTGCAGCACTGTACAATTTGTAGGGTTCAAGTACAGACAAAAAAAAAAAAAAGATACAAAGAAAGAGTCAATTCGCACACTGGGACTGAGGGCCCTGTTCGCAAGAGCTTTCAATCGATGAGGTAGAGGGGATGACACAAGAGGTAGCAGGGGTGGCATCAGAGGTAGCATTGCTTATACAATGGTCAGACAATTTTGTAATAGAGGTTACTGTCATTACACATAAAAAGCTGTATGAGCCGTCACCAGTCGTGTCCTTTAACGTGCAGACGGTGACTGGACATATAAAGTTAGTCTGATATGGCATCATATCCTGTGGGGTAATGTGGGTGCGTGAATAGAGGGTACGTTTTAGGGAATCTAACTACAAAAGGGTTTACATTAGGAGTTGTGATAGGCCTGTCTGAAAAGATGTGTCTTAGTTTGCGCTTGAAGCTATGGAAATTGGGGGTTAATCTGATAGTCCGGGATAGAGAGTGTTTACATTGCACCGCCTCTCTTTCATAGCTACTATGCAATGTAATTACAGCCTTGTCCAAACAGCTGATCAGCAGAGGTCCTGGCTGCTGGACCCCCACTGATCTTTTGATGACCTATCCTGAGAACAGGTAATCAATAAAAAAAAGAAGTGCACAAACCCTCCAAGTTTTTTTTTTTCTGTCAATATAGCTGTACAAAAGCTAACTTTTTGCATGGTCTGCTGTATTTTCTAATGGTACCTATTTGGGGTAATTTACTGATAACCTTTCATTAACTCTTTCTTAACTCTTAGTCAGTATGATAATGGAGATACCAAATATGTATATGATTTTTTATGCCTTGCTACTTTTGCTCAAACAACAATTTTCAAAACAACAATTTTTGTATATATTCTCATAGCGATAACTGAGTGAGAGCTTATTTTTTGTGGGCTGAGCTGATGTTTTCATGGGTATAAATTTTGTGTTGTAATATAAACAAAATATTGATCTCAGTCAGTATAATTATGGCAGGGGTTGGCAACCTTTTTTTGTATGGTATGCTGATTTTTTCTGAAGTACTCAGTATACAATGCAATAATTGTAATGATGTAGACCTCTACATGAAAGTTATATAATGCAAACCATAACCACAACCAATTGATTTATTGATTAAACTTGCATTTCAATACAATCCTTGTTCCTGGCTGTTTTTTGCAATATCATCCTCTCCTGGTGGATATGCCTTTCAGCTGAACACAGAACTGAGAGTGATCTACAGTAAATTTCCTTTATGAGGGGGCCCTCACACAGCACATATTTTTGTTCAATAAATCCATACAAATCTGTCCAGTCTTGTTGAAATGAATAAATACATGTTTAGATATTACACTATACTTTCTTCAAGGTACAAAAACAAACTGCACAGGTAATTGCTGCCCTCCTTAAAAAAAAAGATTTAAAGATTTATATTCTTGCTGTTAATGGAACTGTGTGAGGGCTTATTTTGTGCGGGCTAAGCTGATACAGGTGCATCTCAATTAATTAGAATATCTTTGAAACGTTTATTTCTTTCAGTAATTAAATTAAAAAAGTGACCTCCTATATTTTCTAGATTCTTTACACACAAAGTGTTCTATTTCAAGTGTTTTATTTCTGTAATTTCTGATTATGGATTACAGGTAATGAAAATTTGAATATTGTAAAAAAGTTCAGTATTGTAAATTCAGTGTGTCACCTGCCAAGGTTTCCTAAGCCTTTAAATGGTCCCTCAGTCTGGTTCAGTAGGAGTAGAGCCGGGACTCCATTTCTCAGATTTCGGAAAAGTCCCGATCTGAGAAACATACTCTTTCACTAGTCTCTAAGAGGACTTCCAGGTGATTGATGAGACGCTCTCATCGGATGAAGATACCTTGGAGAATTCCAGCAGACCTCTCTTTCCTCTAGAGAAGATAAATAGGCTGCTGAAGTCCATCTGGTCAAGGGACTGACAGCCTCCAGTTCCACCAATAGGGGGCCTAGGGCCTTCCAAGTACGAGACACTGACAAGTTCATGCTATTGGAGTGGAAACATCCTGAAAGAGCCATTATTTTATCCAAGAGGTTTAAGGCCTTATTTCCTATTGTGGAATCCCAGCTGGACAGATGGGGGTCCCCACTTAAAGTCGATATGGCAGTAGCCAAATTGTCCTACTTTATGGTGGTCCCAGCGGATGATGGCCCAACCTCCAGGACCCTATGGATAGGCACATTGAGGGCAACCTCAGAAAGGCTTTTTCAGCGGCCTCTGCTCAGACCTCGGTGGCCATTGCCTCTAATGAGGTATCAAACAAGTTGCACTCTGATCTAACCCAACTAGTTTCCAGAGATGACCTCTTATCATTCTTGAGGTCAGTCTCCTTGCCTGCAGATTGAATATCTGAGGCCTCCCAACATCAGTTTAAGCTGGCCGCAAAATCTATGGCCCTCTCCACGGCAGCTAGAAGGCCGTTATGGTTAAAACTCTAGAGAGTTGATAATGCCTCCAAGTATAACTTGTATTCCCTGCCTTTTGAGCTGGGTAAACCTTTCGACAAAGGCCTGGATGAAATCATGGAATGTCTATCCATCAAGAAGGGTAAGAGTCTACCTCAATCTTTTAGAGGAAGATCAAGACTGGCCGGGGCAGAGGCTATCAGCCTCAGTCTAGACCTCAGTTCCAGAGGCATCCTTGATACCAGGCTAGGGGTTCTGGATGGAAGTTCCCCAAAGAAGGGGACAAGAAGAAGCCTAACTTTTGACGCCAGCTGTTTTCTTCCTATGGCAGAGACTCCTGTTTGGGGACGACTCTCCCAATTTTTCACCTTCTGGCAAGAGAAGATTCAAGACCCTTGGGTCTTGCAAGTAGTACAGCGGGATATGCGATCGAGTTTCTACATCTGCTCAAGACCAATTTATTATGACCCGTTCCCTTCCTGCGGCTCGGCAGGTTATACTGGAAAGTTCCATTCGTGATTATATCTACAAGGGGGCCTTGGAAGAGGTTCCCCCCTCTGAAGAAGGATTCGGTGTTTACTCTCGAGTTTTTCTGGTGCTAAAATCATCAGGCGTCTGGAGGATGATTATAGATCTAAGATACAGTTGTGCTAAAAAGTTTACATACCCTAGCAGATTTTTAGTTTTTTTGGCCTTTTTTCAGAGAATATGAATGATAACACAAAAACTTTTTCTCTACTCATGGTTAGTGGTTGGTTGAAGCCATTTATTGTCAAAATTCTGTGTTTTCTCTTTTTAAATCATAATGACAACCAAAAACATCAAAATGACCCTTTTGAAAAGTTCACATACCCTGGTGATTTTGGCCTGATAACATGCCCAGAAATCAAACCAAGTTCAGGTACACCAACCAAAATTTCGGCTACAACTGCCCGGAAAATTGGTCGGGATGCAAAGAAAAACCCACACATAACATCAGCTGAAATACACTTGAAGAAAAATGGGACGCATGGTCGAGTTGCCAGAAGAAAGCCATTGCTGCGCAAATGCCACAAAGAATCTCGCCTTCAATATACCAAATAGCACAGAGACAAGCCTCAAAACTTCTGGAACAAGGTAATTTGGAGTGATTAGACAAAAATCGAACTTTTTGGCCACAACCATAAACTTTACATTCGGAGAGGTGTCAACAAGGCCTATGATGAAAGGAACACCATTCCTACTGTAAAGCATGGAGGAATACTGATAATGTGGGGATGTGTGAGCTTCAAAGGCACAGGAAACTTGGTCAAAGTTGAAGGAAAGATGAATGCAGCACATTATCAGCAAATACTGGAGGCAAATTTGCACTCATCAGCCAGGAAGATGCGCATGGGACGTACTTGGACGTTCCAACATGACAACGATCCAAAACACAAGGCCAAGTCATCCTGTCATTGGCTACCGCAGAAGAAAGTGAAGATTCTGGAGTGGCCATCTCAGTTTCCTGACCTCAATATTATTGAGCCACTCTGGGGAGACCAAGCGTGCAGCATGCAGACAGTCCAGGAACAGGACTGGGACATTTGCCAAGAAGAATGGGTAGTTTTACCACCTGAGAAAATAAAGAGCCTCATCCACAACTACCACAAAAGACATCAAGCTGTCATTGATGTTAGAGGGGACAATACACGATATTTAGAACTGGGGTATGTGACATTTGAACAAGGTAATTTGGATGTTTTTGGTTGTCATTATGATTTAAAAAGAGAAAACACAGAAGTTTGACAATAAATGGCTTCAACCAACCACTAACCATGAGTGGAGAAACAGTTTTTGTGTTATCATTCATATTCTCTGAAAAAAGGCCAAAAAACCCCAAAAATCTGCTGGGGTACGTCAATGTTTTAGCACAACTGTACACAGGGGAGTACCTCTGTCCGCTTGGATCATAAAAAAATCGTTTATGGCTTTTCTCTGTTCATATAGTCGATCCAACATATGAAGGGTTGAATTCCAATGGGTGGAAACATTGCATATCAGCCTATTTTGTGGGAGGCCGTTCTGCAGCTGCAGCTCAAGGAGGGTGTGCTTGGCAATTGTACGAGTGGCTGAAGTGCATGCAGTTTCCTTGACATTTTTAGGATGTCTTGCAGATGGGTGGAACACTTAAGGAAACGCTTGACAACCAGATTGAACACGTGCACAATGCAGGGCGCATGGCTCAGCCCTCGACGCAGCGCCGACACCATGTTCTTCCCGTTGTTGGTCACCATGGTTCCAATTTTGAGTTGTCGCGGAGAAAGCCAAGATTCAATTTCTTGACCAAGGACACGGAGCAATTCCTTCCCTGTGTGACTCCGTTCACCCAGGCAAACGAGGTGTAGAACAGCATGACACCGCCGTGCCCTGCACATGTGGTATGCTGGAGGAGCACTGTGAATTGTCCCTGCAGTGGAGGCTGAGGACACAGTGGAGGATGAGGCGGACATTGTTGCAGGACCAACGGCGTGAGAACGTGGAGGTGGAAGCGGCATCACCAGGCCAAGTTGCTGGTCTGGGCAGGAACCACATTCACCCAGTGACTGGGACTCTCCACCTCAGCTCAACATAAACGATCAGTTCTCTGAAAGGTGCAGAGTCCACCACTTGGAAAGGAAGGGACTGCAGCACCAGCAACTTGGACAGGAGCACGTTCAACTTCTTCACCGTTGGATGAGTGCACGCATATTGTTGTCTCTTCAAAATCACTTCTGTGATGGATTGCTGATGCAATGACTGACTAGGAGGAGGAGCAGGTGCATCACGACCAGCAGATGATGGGAAGGACACACAGCTTCCTTCGGCTGAGTTGGTGGAGCCTTGACTGCCTGAAATGGGGTGCATACCACTGGGTGCTGCAGCGGTTGCTGCGGCAGGCCGGACCACCACATTGGAGCCACGGCTCTCTAAGGCTACTTTATGGTGACGCTGCATATGTTGACGCAGGGCTGTGGTGCCAACATTGGCACCCTGTCCACACTTCACCTTCTGCCCACAGACTGAACATATGGCCATGTTCACCTCCCTCGGCGGCTTTCCAAAAAACTGCCACACCCCCAAGTAGGTGATTTTACCCCCAACACTCCGCACTAACTGACTGCTACCGCCACTGCCTCCGTGAACCCCTGTACTACTGCTTTCCAGACAGGTAGGCTGCTGCGAAGGGGGTGGTCTATCCCGGGCATGTTTAGCTCCCGACCTCACACTGCTGCCACCCTGCTGATTCCCCCGCTGCCTCATGCACAAGCTGCAACCCTCTTCTCCTGAAGACGATGAAGCCCATTCATCACCTGGCTCCCAATTACGATTGGTTACATCATCATCCACTACTGTCTGCAGGTCACTGATGTCCTCCTCAACACCAGCTCCCACGCCATTCTCCTCATCACTGTTTGCCCTCCTACCAGAGGAAGAGACATATGTCTCCTCCAGATTTTGGCTGAGCAGTAGCTGCTGACTGTCCTCTACACTTACCCCAGTCCCATGGGTCCGCTGCCTTGGGATAACCTTAGACTCTGACCTATCCTTCAAGCCGCTCATCCAAACCCTCAACACTTCCTGCCGCCTCCAACTCAAGAACATTCATCGAATCCGCTCCTTCCTCACAACAGAAACGACAAAGATGCTAGTCCATGCCCTCATAATCTCCCACTTAGACTACTGTAACACCCTTCTCCATGGCCTCCCAGCAAATACTCTTGCCCCCCCCTCCAGTCCACCTTAAATTGCGCCGCTCGCTTAATACACCTCTCCCCGTGTTCTTCATCGGTCGCTCCCCTCTGCCAATCTCTTCACTGGCTAACCATCCACAACCCGCTACCTGCCCGCACGTAACCTCCGATCCTCCAAATACCTCCTACTCCACTCTGCTCTTATCCTCTCTTCACACAACCGTCTCAAAGACTTCTCCCGTGCATCCCCCATACTCAGGAACTCATTACCAAGATACATAAGACTGACCCCCACAATCACAAGCTTCAAGAAGGCCCTGAAGACTCACCTATTCAGGAAGGCTTACAACTTCCAATAACACTACTGTCTCCATACCACCACTTGAACAGCCTCTACCTCCACCTTTTGTCTCTATCCCTTTTCCCTTATAGATTGTAAGCCCTTGCGGGCAGGGCCCTGTATTCCACTGTGCCAGTTGGTCACTATTAGTATTATTTGTTTTGTATATCTTGTGTATCGTATGTTAACCCTCAAATGTAAAGCAGCATGGGATTAATGGTGCTATATAAATAAACAATAATAATAAATAATAATAATGCCTCCTCCTCACTGTACAGTGGATTTGAGCCCACAGCATAAAATACTTCTCTAGCTGAGGGAATAGAAAAGGACAGAGGCAGGTTGAGGACAGGTGAGGGCACAGGGCCTGCTGCCGGGCCATGCCGACTAAGGGTTGTGTCTGACGAACCCACCAACTCTTGGCTGGGGGTGTCTGATGTGACTTGGGATGAATTGGATGATCGAGTCAACCAGTCTACAGCCGTTGGGTTGCTGGTCAAGACACGACCGCTACTTGACACTGGGAGCTCAGGCCTCTGTAACTGACACCTGCTGCCACGCCCCCTTACTCTGCTGCGACCTGTGCCTGCGCCAGAAACATTTAGGCCTGTGTCCCTCCCCTGTGCATGGCCTCTCGCTTCTCTGTCTGACATACTGTTTTATGAAAAAACGTAATTGCAAAGGGCAAAAAGGCCTGTTATTTTCTACTTTGAAGAGAACGGCAAATATGCCCCTTATTTCTTTCCCCACTAATGAACACCTATAAAAAAAGCTTAATAAAGGCAGAGATTTGTGGATCAGAATTATTGAATTATTGACAATATTGTATTTTTAAATGGCCAGCACCTTTATACTGGGAACAAAATGGCGAATATGGTCCTCCTCATGGGTTTCCACACTAATTAACACCTTTCAATAAGTGATAACCGCTAAGAATTATTGAATTATTATTGACAATACTGTATTTTTAAATGGCCAGCACCTTTATACTGAGAACAAAATGGTGAATATGGTCCTCCTTATGGGTTTCCACACTAATAAACACCTTTAAATAAGGTGCATGCTCCTCCAGTATACCACATGTGCAGGGCACAGTGACGTCACACTGTTCTACACCTCGTTTGCCTTGGTGAACAAAGTCATACAGTGGAGGAACTGGGTCACTATATGTCCTCCTCATGCTGCTTTCCACTGGGTCACTGTATGGCCTCCTCATGCTTTTTCCACTGGGTCACTCTGTGTACTCCTCATGCCGGTGCCACTGGGTCACTGTATGCGCTCCTCATGCTGCAGCCACTACAGGGTCACTGTATGTCCTCCTAATGCTGCTGCCACTGGGTCACTATATGGCCTCCTCATGCTGCTGCCACCTCCACATTATGACACCTTGCCACTCTGTGGCCTGCTCATGCTGCTGCCAACTCCACATTATGTCGCCTTGTCACTCTGTAGACATCTATGTGGAATCGACAGGCGAGGGTGTAAAAGTAGTGCGCACTTTCACACTACAGTAGGATGTTGGGTCTCTGCACGGTTCTTTCTACTTGGCACTAACATGGACCTGTAAGGCTGAGTTCACACTTGAGTTAGTTGGTCAGTTTTGACCCCTTAACTGGCCAAATAAGTGAAGTGTGCAGTGGTTCTAAGAGCGACGCCTGTCATGTGCGTGTCATACTGACCCACAGTATTGTTTCACTACCACAGTAGGCTCCCTATGTGTGCTACTGCAAGGCACAGTGTTTTACATCACTTTACAGGCTCTCTAAAGCCAGGAAATAGGTGTTTTTTAGCGATATTCGCCGCTAATTAATTCGGATCAAGGCAAATTTTTTTGGAACTTCGAATCGAACTGCAGAATTGAACTTTTGAGAAATTCGCTCATCTCTAATGATATTACATGGCAAGGACCAGGGTGCTGACACTAAAAAACACTTTTTCTTTCTTAGTTAAGATGCCCTCCGTATAAGCATCTTGAATAAGTTTTCGAAAAGGAAGAAAGTGGGTGTTCAACTGTTTAGTCCTCTTCTAGGGGTCCAAAATAGCATGTATTGGATAAAGTGCAACCAGCCTCTTGGATGCAGGTTTAACTACTCTGTATTATAATCCCCGATTCCTTTGTCTGCACTTTTTTGACTATATTGTTGCTTTAGGATAGGGTATGGACAGGGTAAAAGGAGGATTTGATCTCTTGCCTGTTCTAATAATAATAATAATAATAATAATAATAATAATCCTTTAATAGTCCCACCATGGGGACATTCAGTGTGTTACAGCAGCAAAGATATGAGCAAAGGAGGATTTGATCTCTTGCCTGTTCTATAGGGGTTCTTAGTGATGGCAATCTGGACTCGACTAGATTTGATTCACCTTTTAATGCCTGATGCCTAGTTAATGTCAGCTTTGTAATGAAAGTGTTGAGATCTGCAAATAATTCTAAATAGTTTATCTTATTATTGGAATGGAGAAACAGTTCTTCTGTAGACTCTCCTCTGGGCTAGTTAGCTTATAGTTGGACAAACTGAAGAATTTTTAAGCCTACAATGTGTTCCTCTTGGGGCTGGGTCCTGTTTTTTCACCTTCTGAGGGATTTTATTGCCCTACAGCTCCTATCTCTCTTTTTCAAAGTTTGGTTATCCCACTGATATCAGATACAGTCATATGAAAAAGTTTGGGCACCCCTATTAATCTTAATCATTTTTAGTTCTAAATATTTGGGTGTTTGCAACAGCCATTTCAATTTGATATATCTAATAACTGATGGACACAGTAATATTTCAGGATTGAAATGAGGTTTATTGTACTAACAGAAAATGTGCAATATGCATTAAACCAAAATTTGACCGGTGCAAAAGTATGGGCACCTCAACAGAAAAGTGACATTAATATTTAGTAGATCCTCCTTTTGCAAAAATAACAGCCTCTAGTCGCTTCCTGTAGCTTTTAATCAGTTCCTGGATCCTGGATGAAGGTATTTTTGACCATTCCTCTTTACAAAACAATTCCAGTTCAGTTAAGTTTGATGGTCGCCGAGCATGGACAGCCCGCTTCAAATGATCCCACAGATGTTCAATGATATTCAGGTCTGGGGACTGGGATGGCCATTCCAGAACATTGTAATTGTTCCTCTGCATGAATGCCTGAGTAGATTTGGAGCTGTGTTTTGGATCATTGTCTTGCTGAAATATCCATCTCTGGCGTAACTTCAAATTCGTCACTGATTCTTGTACATTATTCTCAAGAATCTGCTGATACTGAGTTGAATCCATGCGACCCTCAACTTTTAACAAGATTCCCGGTGCTGGCATTGGCCACACAGCCCCAAAGCATGATGGAACCTCCACCAAATTTTACAGTGGGTAGCAAGTGTTTTTCTTGGAATGCTGTGTTTTTTTGACGCCATGCATAACGCCTTTTTGTATGACCAAACAACTCAATCTTTGTTTCATCAGTCCACAGGACCTTCTTCCAAAATGAAGCTGGCTTGTCCAAATGTGCTTTTGCATACCTCAGGCGACTCTGTTTGTGGCGTGCTTTCAGAAACGGCTTCTTTCGCATCACTCTCCCATACAGCTTCTCCTTGTGCAAAGTGTGCTGTATTGTTGACCGATGCACAGTGACACCATCTGCAGCAAGATGATGCTGCAGCTCTTTGGAGGTGGTCTGTGGATTGTCCTTGACTGTTCTCACCATTCTTCTTCTCTGCCTTTCTGATATTTTTCTTGGCCTGCCACTTCTGGGCTTAACAAGAACTGTCCCTGTGGTCTTCCATTTCCTTACTATGTTCCTCACAGTGGAAACTGACAGGTTAAATCTCTGAAACAACTTTTTGTATCCTTCCCCTGAACAACTATGTTGAACAATCTTTGTTTTCAGATCATTTGAGAGTTGTTTTGAGGAGCCCATGATGCCACTCTTCAGAGCAGATTCAAATAGGAGAACAACTTGCAATTGGCCACCTTAAATACCTTTTCTCATGATTGGATACACCTGGCTATGAAGTTCAAAGCTCAGTGAGGTTACAAAACCAATTTTGTGCTTCAGTAAGTCAGTAAAAAGTAGTTAGGAGTATTCAAATCAATAAAATGATAAGGGTACCCAAATTTTTGCACCACTCAAATTTTGGTTTAATGCATATTGCACATTTTCTGTTAGTCCAATAAACCTCATTTCAATCCTTTGAAGTTATGCCGGGGATGGATATTTCAGCAAGACAATGATCCAAAACACAGCTCCAAATCTACTCAGGCATTCATGCAGAGGAACAATTACAATGTTCTGGAATGGCCATCCCAGTCCCCAGACCTGAATATCATTGAACATCTGTGGGATAATTTGAAGCGGGCTGTCCATGCTCGGCGACCATCAAACTTAACTGAACTGGAATTGTTTTGTAAAGAGGAATGGTCAAAAATACCTTCATCCAGGATCCAGGAACTGATTAAAAGCTACAGGAAGCGACTAGAGGCTGTTATTTTTGCAAAAGGAGGATCTACTAAATATTAATGTCACTTTTCTGTTGAGGTGCCCATACTTTTGCACCGGTCAAATTTTGGTTTAATGCATATTGCACATTTTCTGTTAGTACAATAAACCTCATTTCAATCCTGAAATATTACTGTGTCCATCAGTTATTAGATATATCAAATTGAAATGGCTGTTGCAAACACCCAAATATTTAGAACTAAAAATGATTAAGATTAATAGGGGTGCCCAAACTTTTTCATATGACTGTATCTCCATCTGATCATGAGCATTTAATCATTCTAATATGGTCAGATGGCCAGTGGTTAGTTTTACTTTCATTTTTATGTTCAGCAACAAAATGGCTCTACCACGGGGAGCTCATGGGATCCATTCCATTCTGAAGGCTCCCAGCCTACCGAGCAATATAACTATTGAGGTCTGCCAAGATAGATGAATCACTGTTTTTCACTGGAATAAAAACATCTTCATCATCAAAACATCTTGCATTTTTCGAAATGGCACCAATAAAAACTACATATTGTCAGGTAAAAAAGCAAAGCTCTTTACGCTGAAATATAAAAAAATTTATGGATATTAGAATATGGTGACTCAGTTTTTTTATTTTAAAATTGGTAATTTTTGTAAACCTATTAAAACATGGAAAAAACTATAGAAATTTTGTATCACTGTGAACATACCGACCTGTAGAATAAAGAGAACATATAATTTTTATGGTCAATGTATGTCATAAAAATTTACCTGTAAGAATATGGCAAAATTGTGTTTTCTTTCCAATTCCACCCCATCCTGGCTGCAAGGTCCTGAATAGAATCCATGCTAATCTGGAGGGAAACAATGGCAGAAGGTTATTTGGGCTGGCTATTCTGTTAGGGAATTGCCAGTTGAGAAATTCCCCAGTGCTGCTGCAGAAATCTGGGAGGAAGGGAATGACAGAGACAGTGAGTCCTAAACTCCACCCAGCCCCTGTCCCTGCCTACTTGCCTCAACTGTCCTAATGACAGGGACAACTGGGCGACAGTCCCTTCTCTAGATAAGTGACAACACATAACGCAGACAAAACAACACAACACAGAAGAGGAGTCAGCAAGCCAAGGGTCAAAGCCAGATAGACAAAGCAGTACCAAATCGCAATCCAAAATAGAGGTCAAAATCCACAAAGCAGAGGTCAGTAATATAATACAATAGCAAAGAGAACCGCATAGCAAGGACAGAGTCACAATAGCCAGCAAACATGTGTGGGCTGATGGACTGTAAATAGGAAGTCCAGAACACGCCCCAGGCTTGATTGGCAGATAGGCTGTCAATCACAAATCAAGGCTGAGATTAACTATTACAGGAGCAGAGGGAAACAAATGTGTAAGAGATGGGTGTGGTTGAAAATCAATTACAGAGGTGAGGGATTAGAACATTGTTCAGACAGGGTACTACAAGAACCTAAAGCAAGGAATCATAGTAGCATATGTCCGAGGATGGTGTCGAAGTCCAAACGGGCGCAGATGTTACAAGAATCCTTGAAATAACTTCCTAAATGACATAGTTAGCTCCAGAAATATTTGGACAGAGACACAAGTTTTGGCATTTTAGCTGTTTACCAAAAATACTCAAGATAAGTTATATAATCAATATGGGCTTAAAGTGCAGACTCAGAGCTTTCATTTCAGTATATTTACATTCTAATTGGAGGAAGAGATTAGGAATCACAGCTCTGCAAAATGTAGCTGCTTTTTTTTTTCAAGAAACCAAAAGTAATTGGACAATAAAGCTTTTTAATAGGCTGCATGGGCTATTCCCTCATTAATATATAATCAATTAAGTAAGTAATAGGTCTGGAGTTGATTCCAGGCGTGGCATTTGTATTTGGAACCTGTTGCTGTGAACCCACAACATGCGGTCAGAGAAACTCTCAATGAAAGGGAAACAGAGAATCATTAGGCTGAATAAAAAAGAAGAAATCCATCAGAGAGACAGGAGTGGCCAATTCAACACTTTGATACATTTTGGTAAAAAAAAAAAAAAGAGAGCACTGGTGAGCTCAGGAACTCAAAAAGGCCTCAATGTCAATGGAAGTGTTAGATGATCACATAATCCTTTCCATGGTGAAAAAAAAAAACCTTCACAGCATTCACCCAAATGAAGAACACTCTCCAAGAAGTAGGTGAATTAGTATCTAAGTACGCTAAAGCAAAGACTTTAAGAAAGCAAATACAGAGGGTTTACCACAAGGAAAAAAACATTAATCAGCCTCAAAAATGGAAAGACCAGATTAGACATTGCAAAAAAAAAAAAACATCTAAAGAATCCAACACAGTGCTGGAACAGCATTCGTTGGACAGATGAAAGTAGGATTAACCTGTACCAGAATTACAGTAAGAAGAAAGTATGAGGGTTGAAATGGCTCATGATCTAAAGCACGCAACATCCTCTGTAAAACATGGTGTGCATGGGCATGCATGGCTTCCAATGGCACCGAGTCAATAGTGCTTATTGATAATGTGACAGAAGACAAAAGTAGTCTGATGAATTCTGAAGTGTGCAGAGATATACTTTCTTCTCAGATTCAACCAAATGCAGCAAGACTGATTGGACGGCGCTTCACAGCAAACCCAGGAAATCAACCCAGGGATTTTTAAGTCAAAGAATTGGAATATTCTCCAATGGTCAAGTCAATCACCAGATCTCAAGCCCATGGAGCATGATTTCACTTGATTAAGACAAAACTAAAGACAGAAAGACCCCAAAACAAACAACAACTGAAGACAGCTGCAGAAAAGGCCTGGCTAAGCAGCACAAAGGATGAAACCCAGTGTTTGGTGATGTCCACGGGTTCCAGTCTTCAGGCAGCCATTGTCTGCAAAGGATTCAAAGTATTAAAATGAAAATTTTAGTTATGGTAATGTTAATCTGTTCAATTACTATTAAGCCCCTGAAATGAGGAGACTCTGTAGAAGATGGTTGCCATTCCTAAACATTTGACAACATCGCATTAACGTTGCATTAAACCTGAAAGTATTTCTTCAATTGCAACTCAGTTGTTTCATTACAAATCCAAAGTGTTGGCATGCAGAAACCAAATCCTGACGAGATTCTGGAAAGAGATATATGTGTATTTTTCCTTTTTTTTCTTTTACTTTCTCTTTTTCTCATATTGATATTTCTCATATTTGTGCATATTTGATTAAGTATGAATATGCGCAATAGAATAGTCCATTCAGTTACAAGATGCTGATGGATGCATATTTGTTTGTTTTATCACACCTGAAGAGGAGATTTGGATATCGGAATACCGCTGTGCAGCTTGTGGGATTGGTAAATACATACATAATAACAATATTATCCATCTTTAACCACTTAATGACCAAGCTTTTACCTGGTTCATGACCAGACATATTTTCAGGTTTTGAAAGTGTTAATATTTTCTTAGTTCAGGCTAGTGAAATATGTTTTGTGTCTTTATTTGGTGATACATAGGGTTTTATTTTTATGTAAATTTTATCTTTGCATTTTTTAAATAATTTTTTTTATATAAAGATAAATGTTAAAAAAAGAAGTGAAACATGTCAGGTTTTTTTTTTACATTTTTAAATTTTTCCTAATAGGACAAAGTACTGTTAAAATTGTTTTTAAAAAAAAGTTTTCCTTCTCCATTACGGACATTTTTATGTAGGTGACACATAGTTGTTTTTCTGTCGTATTTTTCTTTATTTTTTTTGTATTTTTTCACACACTGTGAAAAAGCCCATAATTAGAGATGAGCAAGTAATTTCAGAACAAACTAGTTTCAACCCAAAATTTTCAAAGGTTTTGTTTTTTAGCAAAACTGAAACTTTTGTAATAAATCTTTGAAGAACTAAAATGGCTGCTAACATATGTAACACAAGGTAGAAGAGCAGAGAAAGAAGATCACTTGGTCTCTGTGACCTAGGCAGTCTTCTGACATCACAGCCTCTTAGTCAATCATGAGTGTAGAGACCACAGTGCTGATGGGCAGGAAGCAGAGCAGTCATTTTATGATAGACAAACTAAGGAACAGGACTCTCAGACTTGCATCTAAAGCAATTTCAATACAACAAACACCGATACCAAAATTGCAATAGTAGGAAAGAAGGACTATGGAGTATAGTTTAGTTACACTTAATCAATTTTAGACAGATAGGCAATAAATTCATAGGAGTAGGGGAATAGGCTCTGTACTGTACTATGACTGTAGTGTCCACAGTGTTACCCATACACTGTTCAGGCTACCCTTTCAGTACCAAATCTCATTTTGTTAAGGATTTTTGCAATAGAAATTATTATTATTATTATTATTATTATTATTATTATTATTATTTTATTTTTGTCAGATCCACAGAGTGTCTTACATTATTTTGTAATATTGGTTCCCACAATGTCATCTCAGAAGACAACAAAAGCCACTCAAAACCCATTGAAAGAATTGAGTTAACACTATGCTACAGTGTTTCGTTATGAGTCATGTTAACCTTTGCCAGAAGCATAGATCCATAACATATCAAAAAGATAGATAAAACTTAACATTTTATATAATAGTTAAAAATTCAACAAGGTCCTAATTTGCATGTAAATAGACAAATAATCGAAACAATCTTACCGATTTAAACGGTGGACTGTAGTGGGTCCAAATATGGCAGGGATTGTACCAATGGATGGGTATAGGGAACTGATAGAATCATAGGAGGAATATCTAGCTCTTTCCCTAATACCCGAAGGTATAAAGCTCCTGCCCTGACAAGGGCAGTCCCAAAGCTTGCCCTAAAAAAGCCCAATATGCACCTCCTTCCGACGCGTTTCACCACCCTGTAATGGGTGCTCCTCAGGGGAATGTGGAGGAAGAACCCGGTGGTTCAAAGTGAAGGTTGCGCTACAACCCCTTGTATGAGGGAGCTTACAGCAGTCCCTCAGTGGAGAGAGTGTATGTTTTCTATAATTACAGAATTTTTTTTTCCATTTTCATGGCAAACATGTTGACAAATAGAATAGTACATGAAAAGAATAAACATTCAGCCTAAGTAACATGAGAACTTGTTTTCTGTCGTTGTCACATTCATGGCGCTGTAAGACTCTTTTTGATAGTCTGTCAAGTTACATCTCACCTATTTGTAATTCTGTCACCCCTCCAATTGCATACCATTCTGATTACAATTAAGCATTCAGTCCTGAAAGCATGAGTCACCGTGTGGCACAAACAGTGGTGAACCTAGCCTCTTTGCTGCCTGAGGCGGACTATAGAAAGATGCCCCCCCCCCCCAAAAAAAAAAGCAAAACAAAAAAAAAACTGAGTTTCAATGCTACTAGTTTAACACACTGTTATCGTCGCACAATATACACAATACACAAAGTTATAAAACAGTTTTTAAGAATTCTTCTTCCTGTATTACTTCAGTATCAGATCAACAACACGGCATTAACAATGAAAGTAACTTCACACATCTTCTGCTTGGTGGATGGACGAGCCCACGTGGCCCCCATTCACTATAATAGGAGCGCCGCAGATAGCTGAGTACTGGACTTCGGGTATCTTTGGCACTCCCATTGAAGTGAATGAGAGCCACGCGGGTTCGTCCATCCACCAAGTGACACACCTATATATATGGCTGCGGTCAGGCTGAATTCCCACCCAGTGGGGGGAAAAACCCAATTCTCAGGCTGAGTGGGGGTCTCAGCAGACAGACCCTCATCACTCAGGTATTTATCCTCTATCATTTAGGTGAATACAGTGCAGTAACATTCTGTGACTTACAGGTGATGTCTCTGACTAATCGGTCACATTTCCCTTCTCTTCCCTCTGGCCTCTGGACCGCCATGACCACTTCTTCCAGCTGTGACTTGTCTCTGTAAAGGTTGCAACACAGACATCTTTGGCTCCTCACTTTTCCAGGCATCCAACCCACATTGTCCTCACCTACACAAAGCCCCCATCCTGCTGCTACCCCCAATTATAAAATATATGATATAACCCCCCATAATGAATAATACTCCCAAGTGCATCTTTATATTAATAACATCCGTGTGTACCCTGTATAAATAGTGCCCCTTATTAATAATGCCCCAGGTGTTAACTAATTAAAAGGTTTTCCAGGTCATTAATAAACTAATCAGTGGGGTTCAAAAACCCAGGACCCCCACTGATCAGCTGTTTGAATGGTACCTGTGTAAGCGCCGTGACCGCTTCTCTGTTTACATAGTGTATTTCATCTCATGGCGGCCATGTCATGTAACTACAGCTTCGTCCTGTACATGTCTACAGTATGTGACAAGGCTACAATTACATCACACGATCACTATAAACAGACAGCGTATAATATAAACAGGTGCCATAGCCCATGTTTATAGCGCCCCATTTACACACACTATAAAGTTCCATAGCAGCCCCTGCACACAGTATTACACAGTGTTATGGCCCGCAGCGGCCCCTGCACACAGTATTATGCCTCTCAGCGGCCCCTGCACACGGTATTATGCTCCATAGTGGCCCCTGCTCACGGTATTATGCCCCGCATTGGCCACTGCACACGGTATTATGTTCCGCAGCATCTCCTGCACACAGTTTTATGCCCCATATTGGCCCCTGCACTGGTATTATGCTCCACAGTGGCCCCTGTACACGGTATTATGCTCCATAGTGGCCCCTGCACTGGTATTATGCTCCAGAGTGGCCCCTGCACAGGGTACTATGCTCCATATTGGCCCCTGCACTGGTATTATCCTCCATAGTGGCCCTTGCACTGGTATTATGCTCCATAGTGGCCCCTGCACTTGTATTATGCTCTATAGTGGCCCCTGCACTCGGTATTATGCTCTATAGTGGCCCCTACACTTGTATTATGCTCTATACTGGCCCCTGCACTCGGTATTATGCTCCATAGTGGCCGCTGCACTGGTATTATCCTCCATAGTGGCCCCTGCATTCGGTATTATGCTCTATAGTGGCCCCTGCACTT
Organism: Leptodactylus fallax; assembly: GCA_947044405.1. Taxonomy (NCBI): domain Eukaryota; kingdom Metazoa; phylum Chordata; class Amphibia; order Anura; family Leptodactylidae; genus Leptodactylus; species Leptodactylus fallax. The sequence goes on along the minus strand of CAMRHE010000343.1, from coordinate 1,879,250 downwards.
GTATTATGCTCTATAGTGACCCCTGCACCCGGTATTATGCTCTATAGTGGCCCCTGCACTTGTATTATGCTCCAGAGTGGCCCCTGCACAGGGTATTATGCTCTACAGTGGTCCCTGCACAGGGTATTATGCCCCATAGTGGCCGACCCATGAACTATTATTATACTCTGGGGTCTTTTCAGACCCCAGAGTATAATGATTGGAGACCCAGGGGAGAATACAAACATAAAAATCAGAGTTACTTACCTATCCTGGACACCGGTGCACTCCTTGCAGCTTTCGGCCCTGTTTAATTGCGCACACATGTCACGTGATCAGGCCGGCGACGCGACCTGATGATGTCACCACAGGCCTCAGGCCTGCTCGGAATTACATTGGATCGCAGGAGGTGAGTAACACTGTTTTTTATGTTCCCTCACCAACCCTATTCCTCCGATTATTATACTCCGGGGTCTGAATAGACCCCGGAGTATAATAATAGTAGTATTTGCGGCCCGCGGCCTAACTTACTGATGCACGCGGCCGCTCACAGCGGCATCCGCTTCCCTTTCTGCGGCCCATAGCAGAAGGGGAAGCGGGGCGGCCACGAGCAGCGCGGGGTAGGTAAATAAATAGGCCCTGACCTGCCGGGGATACTCCAACAGGTTACGGCCTATTTATATAGATAAAAAAAGCTATACTCACCTGCAATGCCTTGATGCAGCCACCGCCGCCTCCCCTTCTTGTCCGCGACGTCTGTGTCTCAGCGTAGGCGGCGTGATGACGTCATTGTATCGCCGCCTGCGCTGAGATGCGACGTCTTGTAAACCAGCCCAGGACAGGCTGCGCTCAGCTCTGTTTATTTTTTGGTTTTTTAAAGCGGCCTGTCCTGGGCTGGTTTACATTAAATAGTAAAATGCCACCCCCGGACAGTGCCGCCCAAGGCGGCCGCCTCACCTCGCCTCATTAGCGGTGCGCCCCTGGGCACAAAATATTCAAATTTTGTACAAGAAGTAACAACACAGTTCTAAGAAGGCCATTTACATTTTTATCGCCTCCGAGTAGCTGTAGGTTCTTGCTGACAACCTTTTCTCTCTCACTGCTCTACAGACCTGGAAATTAATGCAGTTTTTAAGTACATGGTGCACGGCAGATGATATTCTAAAGCAACATAAAATGTCATTCAGACACAAAATGCTAAAAGAAAACAAAATCAATTCACATGTCATTACTAGCTGCATTTACAGAAAAATGGTAATGTTCATTAATATTCACATTGTTATAGCTGCAGGCTAAAGTTTCCAGCTGTATTTGAGATTGTCTTGTTTGGACTTTCACTTTTAGTTACAGTGATCCCCCAAAATAAATTGATCACTTATACTACTGGGACCCCTAGAAATTAGCAGGGAAACCTGACAGTGGGTACCTTTCCAACCTGAGTTAACATTCCACTCCTAGGTACTGTCTGTATTATACAACCAGCTCTCACTAGTCAGATATCACTCAGATTATGATTACAGATAAGCAAACCTTTCAAGATTCATTTTGTTTCCAGTTCAAGTAGCTCAGGTCCCAGATTAGTTTTGGGTCACACAAGTTCATTATGAACCACAACTAAAATTCCCCTTACGTCCAACAGCAGCACAATATGGGGTATCTCTGCCCCTGTGTGTTGTTTAGGACAGGTGGAACCTTTAATTAGCACCAAAAAGGTGCCTCCTACTAGCCCTATAAGAGGGCACAAGGGACCTCCCTCCACTGTGTTTTTTCTGTCCTGTGTGGAACAGGTGGCGGAGGTCTCTTGTGACCTCCCGTTGCTAGGGGTTTTATTTACTCCTGGCTTACCTTTATGGGGTACCTCGGTCCCAAAGAAAAACCTCCGGTCCTTCGGGTCTTCGCCCCGCAGCGCAGCGTTATCCGGCATCCATCTGCAGGCAGCGCGATCCCGGAAGTAGCGGGGAACCTCCTCGGCCGGAACTTTTCTCCGGTCCCGTGGGGAAGGAAGCCTTTGCGCACCACCGCGCCCTACTTCCGGTTTTCTCGGAAAAAGTGCGGTAAGTTTGGAAATTTAAAATTTAAAGGCAAAATATAGATTAGATTTTTGCTGCTTGTATTTTGAGCCTCTGGCTTAGGCTTATGCTCCTCTATGTTCCATTATGGCGTTTGACTTGTTTTGGTGCTGTATAAATGTTTCTTTGTTGGCTTCCTCCCTCGCTGCTGGATTACATTTAAAAGGTCTGAATGCAGTCCTTTATTTGTTGAGTGAGTGGTTTGTAGCTCCTCTGCTGCGGGTTGCAGTGGCTGGTTTTTTCTGACGGTTTTTCTCTCTTCAAGTGACCGATTTAAAAAAATAAATAAATAAAAAGAGGTACCCCTTGGTTTTTTATGCGATGCTTGGCGATCTTCCCTGTTTCAGTGTCATGTGGCTGTTTGATGTTTCAGATGTCATCTTCTGCATCACGTAATGGCGATGCGCTTAGGAGGAAAAATTCCTCTAAACTTGAACACCTAACGTGTTTGGATTGCAATACCCCTTTACCTGCGGCTATGATTTTATCAAAAGAATAAAAAAAAAAAAAAAAAGCCATCGCCCAAATTGCCAAGAGACCGCAGATTGAGACACAATCTTCCTTACGGATCTCTGATGAAGATTATCAGATAGTGGACGAGACACTCTCATTTGACAATTCCACTGAAGATCCCAGCAGGCCGTGCTTCCACTCGAAAAATTAAGCCGGCTGCTGAAGTCCATCCGGTCTAAGGATCGTGATGTTGACGGGGAGCCGCTGCGTCCACCTATAGGGGCCTAGGGTCTTCCAAGTGGACCAGACATTACAAAAGTTAATGTCCTCAGAGTGGAGAAGTCCTGAAAAACCTCTTGTGGTTCCTAGGAGGTTCAGCGCTTTATTCCCAGTTGCTCAATGGGATCAATGGGGTCCTCCTCCCAAGGTGGATATGGCGGTGGCTAAACTGTCCTGCCGCACTAAGGTACCATCAGATGATGGAGCAAATCTGCACGACGCCATGGCAGGCGCTTCGACAATACCTTCAAGAAGGCTTATTCAGCTGCCTCGCCCAAGACCGCTCTGGCGGTTGCGTCCTGTGAAGTGTCAGCCAAATTATGTACTGACCTGGTCCACCTCGAAAGTGACCGACTCTGGAGTCTCCAGAGCGAGCTGCTAGGGTTTCTAGGCTCAGTTTCCCTAGCAGCTGAATATTTAACGGAAGCCTCCCACCATCAATTAAGGCTGGCGGCCAAATCCCTGGCACTTACCAAGAACACTGCAGCAGGAAGACCTCTATGGTTAAAACCTTGGAGAGCTGTGTTCCCCTCAAAGTATAATTTGTGCGCATTACCCTTTGAGCCGGGTAGAGTCTTTGGCTGTGCCCTAGACGAGATCCTAGAGGGCTTGGCCGACAAGAAGGGTAAAACTTTACCCCAGGCCTTCAGAGGTAGGTCTGGCTCTGGCCGTGGTAGAGGCTATCCGCCTCGTCGTGGAAGGCGTCCAGAGAGGCTCTAGTTATTCCTCTAGAGGCGCCGGCCGCAGATTCCGAAGTCTGATGATAAAAAGTCAAGCCTAGCTTTTGACATCAGAAGCAGTTTTCCTGTGGCCAAGATTCCTGTCGGAGGTCGTGTCTCCCACTTTCTCAACTGCAGGCAGGAAAAATTCGAGCCCATGGGTCCGGTAGGTAATCCAAAGAGGTTATGCAATGAAGTTCCTCCGTCCTCCTCAGGATCGGTTTGTGTTAACTCGCAGCCTCCCTGGAATGCTTCATCCGAGAGTACATTCACAAGGGAGCCCTGGTGGAAGTCCCTTCTCTAGAAGAAGGATCCCGTGTCTATTCTCCCGTCTTCCTGATGCCAAAACTGGCAGACAAGTGGAGAATGATCATAGACTTAGGTACCTCAACCGCTTCATCAAAAGAAGCGCTTCCATAGGAAAACCATAAAGTCTGTCACCACCTTTCTCCTCTAAGGCTATGTTTTTTGTGACTTTGGATATAAAAGACGCCTATTTGCATATTTCTATTTACCTCCACACAGAAGGTTTTTTTCTAAGGATTGCCGTAGTATTTTCCGGCCACAGGAAGCACTTTCAATTCACAGCACTACCCTTCAGGATCTCCTCTGCTTCCCACACCTTTACAAAGGTAGTGGCCCCCATAACGGCCGCCCTCAGGCTTCAGGGGATATTCTTGGTGCCTTATCTAGACGACTGGTTGATAAAGGCCCAGTCAGAGTCTGTTCTGCTCCAGTAACTACAGACAGCCTTCAGAGTCTGTGATGGCTTATAAACTGGGAGAAGTCAAAACGATCCCTTCAACTCGAAGGAAGTTCCTCTGAGAAAACTACTTCCTAGATTCAGTCCGCCTGCAAATCTCCTTGACACCAGCAAGGAAGGAGAAGCTGGTTGCGGCAGTCCGGCACCTCTTCAAAAGCCGATAGCCTCCATCAGAACATTGATGAAGATCCTGGGATTGATGTCTTCCTCAGTGGAGGCAGTCCCATGGGCCTTGTGGCACTTATGTCCTCTCCAGAAGGAGTTACTAGAGGCTTGGGATCACTCCCTTCTTACATTCAGCAAGAAGATTCGACTCTCCCCCAGGACCCGTCTTTCCCTCAAGTGGTGGTTGCACCTGAAAGACTGAAGGTCCACGGTCCAACCTTCTTGGACCCTGTTGACTACAGATGCATCCCTCTCGGGATGGGGAGCCCATTGGACGAAAACTCCATAAAGGGAGTCTGGAGCGCTCCTGAAAAAAGGACCTCGTCCAACTGGAAGGAGCTCAGAGCCGTATATCGTGCCTTACTCTATTTCTTGCCTCTTCCCAGGGGAAGAGCAGTCAAAATCCGGTCAGACAACATGACCACAGTGCTGTACGTGAACAGACAGGGAGGCACCAGATCACCAACCCTCCTTAGGGAGGCAGATCTGATATTTACATGGGCAGAGAAAAATCTAACCCATTTATCCACAGTTCACATCAAGGGCTCCCTGAACATAGTAGCGGATCGGTTGAGTCGGGGTTATGCCATATCAGGAGAATGGTCACTCAGTCCAGAAGTCTTTCATCAGATTACCCTGAACAGGGGTCTTCCAGAAATAGACCTCATGGCAACCCGACTCAACGCCAAGGTGGAGAAGTTCTGTTCCCTTTACCAGGAGGACAATCCCTTGGCAGTGGATGCCCTGTCCATCCCTTGGAGGTCCAGGCTGGCATACATCTTCCCTCCAATTCCAATAATACCAAAGGTATTAATGAAAATCAGACAGGACCAAGTCTCTGTGATAGCCATCATTCCATTCTGGCCAAAAAGAGCTTGGTTTTTCCCAACTCATGGAGATGAGTCGAGGGATATATTGGAGGCTTCCCCCCATCCAGAACCTGGTTTCCCAAGGATCTCTGAAGTGCCAGGATCTCTGGAGATTCAACCTGACAGCCTGGAGGTTGAGCAGTCCCTACAGCAGGATAGAGGACTGTCAGAGGCCGTCCTGAAGACCCTTTCTTCTGCAAGAGCAGAATCTACCAATAAGAACTACCAGAGGACAGCCAAGATTTTCATGGAGTGGTGCTCCAAGAAGGGTATTAATAATCTAGAACCTTCAATGGCTGATATTTTAAATTTTCTTCAGGACGGTTTGGATAAGGGCCTTGCCCCTGCCACTTTGAAAGTGCAGATTGCGGCCCTCTCCGCTTATTTGAACAGACGTCTGTCTCAGGATCCTCTGGTTGCAAGGTTCCTTAAAGGGGCAATGAGGCTAAAGCCATCAGTATCACCCCCAGTGGGACCTTGGGGTAGTCATTACAGGCCTGTGCGGTCCTCCATTTGGACCCTTGGAGACTACGGAGATACAATATTTAGCCTACAAAACCACTTTTTTGTTGGCTAGTATATCTGCCAAAGAGTAGGGGTACTCCAGGCCCTCTCTTCTAGAGAACCGTACATTTTGTTTTTGCAGATAAGGTGCACCTTAGGTTTGCCTGGGTTTATCCCTAAGGTCCCCTCATACTATAATAGCAATCAGCTAATTTTGTTACCTGTGTTTTTCCCCTCTCCAACCTCTGAGGAGGAAGAAAAGCTCAACACCTTAGATGTGGTAAGGTGTCTGTGGATTTACCTATTCCACACTCAACCGCTTAAGAAGGCCGAAAGCCTACTAATTGATATGCAGGGTAAAAACAGAGGCCTCAAGGCTTCCAAGCCTACTCTATCCACATGGATCAAGGAGACAATTAAGTCTTCCTTTCTTATTCCGGAGTTATTCCCTTCAGTCTTTCTACGGCCACTCGACCTAGGTTGTTGACTTCTTTGGCTGAGTATCAAAATGAGTGGCAGTGCTAAGATGGAATGATATGATGGAGCAGGCTGCAGGACACGTCTGGCTGAGTGTTAGCAGTGCTGGTAGCTTTGGCAACATGAGTGGAAGTGCGGCATGGAATGAAAATGATATGATGGACCAGGCCGCAGGACATGTCTGGCTGATTGGTGGCAGCAGTGGTCGCTGTGGTGACTTGAGTGGCAGTACGGCATGGAATTATATGATGGACCAGGCAACAGGACATGTCTAGCTGAGTGGTGGCAGTGGTGATAACTGTGGCAACATGAGTGGTAGTATGGCATGGAATGAAATGATGGCCAGGCCGCAGGACCCGTCTGGCTGAGTGGTGGCAGTGGTGGTAGCTGTGGCAACAGAAGTGGCAGTACAGTGTGGAATGATATGATGGATCAGGTTGCAGGACATGTCTGGCTGAGTGGTGGCAGTGATAGTAGCTGTTTAGGAGTATCAGGAAGCATCAGCAGTACAGTAAATAGAACATGATCATACAGGAAGACGATGGCACCACTATTTGGAGGCATGAGTCGGTGGTGTGTGAAAATCCTCATGGATCCATGCTTAATTCATTTTGACAAAAGTCAATTTTTCCAAACTAGCTGTGGACAGTTTTGTCCTTCTAGGTATTACAATATCCCATCAGCAATAAACACCCTCTTGGCCATTAAAATTGAGGCTGGATAAGATAAAACTAGCATGGTAAACTGTCCCAGCTCTTTCCACTGCTCTAACCTATTGGCCCAGAATTCCATGTGGTCACAGTTATCTACTAGATTATAAGTGCACTCCAGGTACGACTGTACTGGTGGTCGTCTGTTGCCTCCTGTTGGTCCGGTTGATGCTGTGAGGTGAAACATTTCTGGTTCATTATGTTCCAGATACTGTACTGGCTGCTGATGCTGCTCCTTTTACTCCTGACACTCGTAGCTGTGGCACTGGCAGAGGAGGTGGAGCGCTGGCTGAGCGAGGTGGACTGGGAGTGGGCAGAGGCTCTCTGAGTACGTGTGCGGTATGTTCCAATTTTTCTTCCCTTTGGAAGGCAGATAAGAATTCCCTCCATTTCTTTTAAGGAGAGGGTCTAAGAGCCCTGCACCCAGTACTCATTCCTCTGTTTGATGCTAATCATGCTTGTCACTGTGTAAGCAGCGGAGCATACAGCCTGTCATGCTTGGCAATGTGCGTACTCATCCAGGGGCCTGACATGTTTGGTGTTCTTCATCTTGAAAGAAATAAGGGTCAGCCTCCGCCCCTGGCTGTGACATATCAAGAGCCCCATTTGCATCCAAAGGAGAGTTTTCTTCCTCCTCCTCTTCCAGTCTAGGGGTCCCAGTTCCTCCACCATAATGTCCCTGACCCAAATCCTCATCCTCCTCCATCAACATAGAGTGATCATCATTGAAAAACTACATTTTGTATTCACTCAGGGTATCTTTGTCTGATACTGAAATTTGTTTCATAATCTTAAAAACAAAAACAAAAGAAATCTGTAAGGGGCAAATATTCTTTCATGTCACAGCACTGTGTAGATATATACAGTTGAAACCAGAAGTTTACATACACTATATAAAAAGACACATATGCATATTTTTCTCACTATCTGACATGAAGAAATCAGGCGATACCTTTTAGAGGCTAACTGAGTATATTTGATGGTGAGCTTTCGAGAGTGCTACCTCTCTTCTTCAGACATGGTGTTATACAATTCACAGACTTTTTAAACACAAAAGACATGAAAAAAAATGTATACAAAAATCTATAAGATATAAATGAGACTCAATTTCATATATTGCAGTTAGAAAGTTTAAGAGGGTCTCTTTTCATAACATTTTATAAATAAAACATAACTTTTAATAATATAAGAAATAAAATTTGACCGAACACACACCCTACAGTGAATTAAAAAGTCTTTGTTGTTAATTGTATATAAGGCAGGCTTATCTAATTATTCACCGCTTTAAAGATAAAGAAAATACAAAAAAAAAAAAAACTATCACCATCTAAAGTGCTGTGTGTGAATTGGGAGCAATTTGGAAGCGTTTCAATGAGCACGATATTCAGCTGCGATTAAAGAGTGGTATCTGAATAATTCCAGACACCACTCTCATAGCAAAAAAAAAAAGAGAGAAAGAAAGAAAAATTTTTTTTTTTTTTTTTGCTATGAGAGTGGAGTCTGGAATTATTACATAATAACAATTATTATAACAATTTATATGTTCACCTCTAGTGATAATCGTTATTGCTATTATTTTAGCGTGTAACGGATATCGCTAGAGGCGTATTTTACTCTATAAAGATCAGTTATGGACAGGACAGGGATTGTGTGAAATGTAAACTTTATTGATGACTTTGTGCATGTGTTGTGTAAGTGTTTGGTGCAACTCTTTTGGCGCTGCGACCTGGACAATGGTAAACATCTGGGTCACAGCCCCAGTAAACTTCCTGGTTATGTTCAGAGGGATATTACATAAGAATACCCCTCTAATAAGGCTCAGAGGGGTATTACATTATTCTTCTATGTGACAATCAGAGAGCAAAAGTATACTATGCTCACCTGATTGATAGGAGAGGGGATAACATGGACACAAGTCCCTGCTATCCCCCCCCCTGGGGTCACATACAGGCATACAGGTTATGCACAGATGATAATTTCTCACCTCTGTGCAGTCTGCAGGGCTGCTCCTCCCCCCCCCCCTCCTACTGCAGACTGCAGCTCTTAAGATGCTTCCTGAGACAGGAGGGGAGAGGACATTTTAGAGCCCCATATCTCAGGATCCGTTAGGAGTATTAAGAAGAGGAGAATCTCATCTTTAAAATGATACCAAGATCTTCATGATCTCCCTTACAAATTCAGAGCGAATCGTTGTTAAAAACGCTGTCGGGAATTGAGATCTGCAGTGGGATCTCAATGCCGAATAGCGTTTTCAACAGTGAATCGCTCCGGAGCTCCGGGATTCTCATCTTTAAAATGAATTCCAGATCTTCTTAATAGTCCTAATGGATCCTGAGATATTGGCATTAGAAATAAGGGTGTATTAGATACGTGCTCGGCTACAGAAGTGCCACCCTGGGAAGAGGTATAGATACGTGGCTGGCAGGGAAATGGTTAAACAATTTGGGACAGTCCATATCATGATGTTATGTCTTTGAAAGCTTCTGATAGGTTTATTGGCAACATCTGAGTTAATTAGAGACACACCTGTGGATGTATTTTAAGGCACACCTGAATCACACTGCTTCTTTGTGTAACATCATGGGAAAGTCTAAAGAAATCAACCAAAATATCGGGAAGAGAATTGTGGACTTGCACAAGTCTGGTTCATCCTTGAGTGCAATTTCCAGATACCTGAAGGTGCCTCGTTCATCTGTACAAACAATTATACGTACAAACAAGATGGGAATGTCCAGACATTATACCACTCAGGAAGGAGACGGGTTCTGTGTTTCAGAGATTAACGTGCTTTGGAACTAAATGTGCAGATCAACCCAAGAACAAAAACAAAAGACCTTGTGAAGATGCTGACTGAAGCTGGTAAGAGTGTGTCATTATCCACAGTGAAACGAGTACTGTATCGACATGGGCTGAAAGGCCACTCTGCCAGGAAGAAGCCATTACTCCAAAAGAAACATAAAAAAACAGATTAATGTTTGCAAATGCACACTGGAACAAAGACCTTAATTTTTGGAGACATGTCCTGTGGTCTGAAGAAACTAAAATTGAACTGTTTGACCATACAGACACTTGTTACGTTTGGAGGAAAAAGGGAGAAGCTTGCAAGCCTAAGAACACCATCCTCACTGTGAAAATAGATGGCATCATGAGGAAAGAACATTATGTGGCAATACTGAATCAACACCTCAAGACATCAGCCAGTAAGTTAAAGCTTGGGCGCAAATGGGTCTTCCAAATGGACCATGACCAGAAGCATACTGCCAAACTGGTTACAAAGTGGCTAAAGGATAACAAAGTCAATGTTTTGGAGTGGCCATCACAAAGCCCTGATCTCAATCCTATTGAAAATTTATGGGCAAAGCTGAAAAGGCAGGTGCTAGCAAGGCGGCCTACAAACATGCCTCAGTTACACCAGTTCTGTCAGGAGGAAAGGGCCCAAATTCCTACCAACTCATTCCAAGAGTTTTCTGTATTTTCATGACTATAAAAATTGTAGATTCACACTGAAGGCATCAAAACTATGAATTAACACATGTGGAATTATATACTTAACAAAAAAGTGCGAAACAACTGAAAATATGTCTTATATTCTAGGTTCTTCAAAGTAGCTACCTTTTGCTTTGATTACTGCTTTGCACACTCTTGGCATTCTCTTGATGAGCTTCAAGAGGTAGTCACCTGAAATGGTTTTCACTTCACAGGTGTGCCCTGTCAGGTTTAATAAGTGGGATTTCTTGCCTTATAAATGGGGTTGGGACCATCAGTTGTGTTGTTCAGAAATCAGGTGGATACACAGCTGATAGTCCTACTGAATGGAGTGTTAGAATTTGTATTATGGCAAGAAAAAAAGCAGCTAAGTAAAGAAAAACGAGTGGCCATCATTACTTTAAGAAATGAAGGTCAGTCAGTCTGAAAAATTGGGAAAACTTTGAATGTGTCCCCAAGTGCAGTGGCCAAAACCATCAAGTGCTACAAAGAAACTGGCTCACATGAGGACCGCCCCAGGAAAGGAAGACCAAGAGTCACCTCTGCTGCGGAGGATAAGTTCATCTGAGTCACCAGCCTCAGAAATCGCCGGTTAACAGCAGCTCAGATTAGAGACCAGGTCAATGCCACACAGAGTTCTAGCACCAGACACATCTCTACAACAACTGTTAAGAGGAGACTGTGTGCAGCAGGCCTTCATGGTAAAATAGCTGCTAGGAAACCACTGCTAAGAACAGGCAACAAGCAGAAGAGACTTGTTTAGGCTAAAGAACACAAGCAATGGACATTAGACCTGTGGAAATCTGTGCTTTGGTCTGATGAGTCCAAATTTGAGATCTTTGGTTCCAACCACCATGTCTTTGTGCGACACAGAAAAGGTGAACGAATGGACTCTACATGCCTGGTTCCCATCGTGAAGCATGGAGGAGGAGGTGTGATGTGTGGGGGTGCTTTGCTGGTGACACTGTTGGGGATTTATTCAAAATTGAAGGAATACTGAAACAGCATGGTTACCACAGCATCTTGCAGCGGCATGCTATTCCATCCGGTTTGTGTTTAGTTGGATCATCATTTATTTTTCAACAAGACAATGACCCCAAACACACCTCCAGACTGTGTAAGGGCTATTTGACCAAGAAAGAGAGTGATGGGGTGCTACGCCAGATGACCTGGCCTCCAAAGTCACCAGACCTGAACCCAATCAAGATGGTTTGGGGTGAGCTGGACCGCAGAGTGAAGGCAAAAGGGCCAACAAGTGCTAAGCATCTCTGGGAACTCCTTCAATAATGTTGGAATACCATTTCAGATGACTACCTCTTGAAGCTCATCAAGAGAATGCCAAGAGTGTACAAAGCAGTAATCAAAGCAAAAGGTGGCTACTTTGAAGAACCTAGAATATAAGACCTATTTTCAGTTGTTTCACACTTTTTTGTTAAGTATATAATTCCACATGTGTTAATTTATAGTTTTGATGCCTTCAGTGTGAATCTACAATTTTTATAGTCATGAAAATACAGAAAACTCTTGGAATGAGAAGGTGTGTCCAAACTTTTGGTCTGTACTGTATATATATTGTCAAACACCAAGTGTAAACACCAAGGACCTAATTTTCATACATCCTTATATACAGGAGGCATTTGCAGTAATACTCTTGGTGATAGCAGAGTGCTACTGCAACTTTTTGCGTCTTTGCAATTGTATTGCAAGCACCACAGCAACTCCATTTTGGTTTGTGCAAGCCACCCATCTGTCCAAGGTTGATTTTAATTAGAGCTTTGAAAGGGTGAGTTTTTGAGCCAAAACCAAGAATGGCTACAAAAGGAATGGGAAATATATAGGAAGCTCCTATACTTCTACCTTCTGCTCAATCCACTCCTGGCTTTGGCTCAAAAAAAACTGCAACAAAATCTGCAACAAAAAAAGCTGCGTTTCCGCAAAGTGGGGCCTCAGCCTAACAGAGATCTCCTTGACGTGGTAGCTGGGCTTACAATTACAGTTTGACCAAAATGTAAAGACCAAGAACCTAATTTTCATTTATCCTTATATACAGTAGGTATTTCCAGTAATGTTCTTGGCGCTAGCAGAGTGCCGTTGCAACTTTTTTCGTGTTTGCATATATGTACACATTGGGGGAAAAAAGTATTTAGTCAGCCACCAATTGTGCAAGTTCTCCCACTTAAAAAGATGAGAAAGGCCTGGAATTGACATCATAGGTAGACCTCAACTATGAGAGACAAAATGAGAAAACATATCTAGAAAATCACATTTTCTGATTTTTTAAGAATTTATTTGCAAATTATGGTGGAAAATAAGTATTTGGTCACCTACAAACAAGCAAGATTTCTGGCTCTCACAGACCTGTAACTTCTTCTTTAAGAGGCTCCTCTGTCCTCCACTCATTGCCTGTAGTAATGGCACCCGTTTGAAATTGTTATCAGTATAAAAGACACCTATTCCACAACCTCAAACAGTCACACTCCAAACTCCACTATGGTGAAGACCAAAGAGCTGTGGAAGGACACCAGAAACAAAATTGTAGACCTGCACCAGGCTGGGAAGACTGAATCTGAAATAGGCAAGCAGCCTGGTGTGAAGAAATCAACTGTGGGAGCAATAATTAGAAAATGGAAGACATACAAGACCACTGATAATCTCCCTTGATCAGGGGCTCCACGCAAGATCTCAGCCCGTGGGGTCAAAATGATCACAAGAACGGTGAGCAAAAATCTCAGAATCACACGGGGGGACCTAGCGAATGACCTGCAGAAAGCTGGAACTAACGTAACAAAGGCTCCCATCAGAAACACACTACGCCGCCAGTTACTCAGATCCTGCAGTGCCAGGCGTGTCCCCCTGTTTAAGCCAGTACATATCCGGGCCCATCTGAAGTTTGCTAGAGAGCATTTGGATGTTCCAGAAGAGTATTGGGAGAATGTCATATGGTCAGATGAAACCAAAGTAGAACTGTTTGGTAGAAACACAACTCGTCGTGTTTGGAGGAGAGTGAATGCTGAGTTGCATCCAAAGAACACCATACCTACTATGAAGCATGGGGGTGGCAACATCATGCTTGGGGCTGTTTCTCTGCAAAGGGGCTAGGACGACTGATCCGTGTACATGAAAGAATAAATGGCGCCAGGTATAGTGAGATTTTGAGTGCAAACCTCCTTCCATCAGCAAGGGCATTGAAGATGAAACGTGGCTGTGTCTTTCAGCATGACAATGATCCCAAGCACACCACCAGGGCAACGAAGGAGTGGCTTCGTAAGAAGCATTTCAAGGTCCTGGAGTGGCCTAGATCTCAACCCCATAGAAAACCTTTGGAGGGAGTTGAAAGTCCATGTTGCCCAGCGACAGCCCCAAAACATCACTGCTCTAGAGGAGATCTGCATGGAGGAATGGGCCAACATTCCAGCAACAGTGTGTGCCAACCTTGTGAAGGCTTACAGAAAACGTTTGACCTCTGTCATTGCCAACAAAGGATATATAACAAAGTATTGAGATGAACTTTTGTTATTGACCAAATACTTATTTGCCACCATAATTTGCAAATACATTCTTTAAAAATCAGACAATGTGATTTTCTGGATTTGTTTTTTCATTTTGTCTCTCATAGTTGAGGTCTACCTATGATGACAATTACAGGCCTCTCTCATCTTTTTAAGTGGGAGAACTTGCACAATTGGTGGCTGACTAAATACTTTTTTTTCCCCCACTGTATGTATTAATATGTTATATATTAATGTGTTAGCATATATATAAATTTTTCTGAGCTCTACGTGTTTCAATGAAATACAGCTGAGCCGCAGGACTATTGAAGCCATTGAACTCCTTTTCATTTGACAAGGAAATTTTAATTTAAGAGTGATACCTTTATTTTGTAACCTTCTGAATGCAAAAAAGGTTAAGGGTAAAATTACAACTAAGGCAAGGCAAGATCTTTCCTTTGCCTTGAGCAATTTGTTTAAGTAATACAAACTATTACTTGTAATGTACAGTATGTCATCATGTTTTCAGACATGGATATGGCCCTTGTATCTGTTCTTTCTCTATCTTACATAATCTATCTGTATTCACCAATTGTTATGTTATGAATGTCTTACGTCTGCTCCCTCAGAAATTGCTTCTTAATAGCTTTCAGATGTCAGTACATATTAAGTTTTTAGGACAACAATCCTCCATTTTTATTAGATTAAATAATGTTTCTAGAAAATTGATATTTTGTATTACATTTCATTTCAGATCTTAAGTGGTTACATTTCACGTTGTCAGGTAAAATAGCAGAACATTACTATTTCCTGCCACAAATGCTTTCTGATAACTTACTTATCAAAAGGAACAATAGCTTTTTTCTTACCCAAAAGAAACAAACACTCCTTGGATGTGCCAAAATATCACTCTGTACCAAGCTGTTAAAGAGAACCTTGACAGTGATGTACACTGAGCGCACCGACTACACTATAATAGCCTAGTTAGTGTACCGTGGCATTTAGCTAGTGTTTGCTAAAAGATAAGTCTCCCTTTTGACTTATAGTTTTGTTTAAAAAGATGGAGCTGTGCAAAATATTCTACTCTTTGACAGAAAAATGTAATAAAAACAGCAAATATTTATAGTATTTATACCTCCCAAGTGTCCCCACTTTTGACTCAAGTTCCTCTGTCCCTTGTTGCTTCTTAAAGGCAATTTGTTGACCTATTTTTTTAATCCAATTGTATTTTAAGCATATGTTGAAGAATTTTTTGGTGAGGTTTTTAAAACTTTTAATTTAAATGTTTAATTTATGTTAATTTTACTTTATTATCTACATTAATAAATTTATAATAATAAATTTTGTTTATCTATCGCCAACATATTCCGTAGCACTGTACAATTTGTAGGGTTCAAGTACTGACAAAAAAGATACATTACAAAGAAATATTCAATTCACACACTGGGACTGATGGCCCTGATCGCAAGATCTTACAATCTATGAGGTAGAGGGGGTGACACAGAAGGTAGCAGGGGCGGCAACAGATGTAGCATTGTTTGTACAATGGTCAGACAATTCTATAATAGGGGTTACTGTCATTAGGCATATATAAAGCTGTATGAGCCGTCACCAGTCGTGTCCTTTAATGTGCAGATGGTGCCTGGACATATAAAGTTAGTCTGATACGGCATCATATCCTGTGGGGTAATGCGGGAGCGTGAACAGAGGAGGGTATGTTTTAGGGATTCTAACTACAGAAGGGTTTACATTAGGAGTTATGGTAGGCCTTTCTGAAAAGATATGTCTTTAGTTTATGCTTGAAGCTGTGGAAATTGGGGGTTAATCTAATAGTCCGGGATAGAGCATTCCAGAGAAGTGGTGCAACTCGGGAGAAGTCTTGTATACGAGCGTGGGAGGTTCTGATAATAGAGGATGTTAGTCTTAGGTCATTGAGTGAACGGAGAGTACGGGTTGGGCGATAGACAGAGATGAGGGAGGAAATGTAGGGAGGCGCAGCGTTATAGAGAGCCTTGTGAATGAGGGTGATAAATTTATATTGCATTCTGTATTGAATAGGCAACCAATGTAGTGACCGGCATAAACCGGAGGCATCGCTATAGCGTCTAGACTGATAGATGAGCCTGGCCACCGCATTCAGAATAGATTGTAGAGGGGAGAGTTTAGTAAGGGGAAGACCAATTAGTAAGGAGTTACAGTAGTCAAGGCGAGAGTGAATCAGGGCAACAATAAGTGTCTTTAGTGTATTTGTGGTAAGGAAAGTGCGGATTCTGGAGATATTTTTGAGGTGGAGATGACATGAGTGTGCGAGTGATTGGATATGGGGGGGTGAAGGAAAGGTCTGAGTCAAACAAAACCCCATGGCAGCGGGCATACTGCCTAGGAGTTATGGTAAGGCCAGAGACTGCAATGGAGATATCAGGGACAGATCTATTAGTGCGGAAGCCAGATTGTAAGGGGTCAAGAAGAGAGTTAGCAGAAAGATAGCGGATTAAACGAGAATATACTAAGCGTTCCAAGATTTTGGAGATAAAAGGAAGGTTAGAGACAGGTCGATAGTTAGCAGCACAGAACGGGTCAAGGAAGGATTTCTTCAGTAGTGGGGTTATGACAGCATGTTTGAAAGAGGATGGGAAAATTCCAGAAGAGAGAGAGATGTTAAAAATTTTAGTAAGGTAAGTCGTGATGGCAGGCGACAGAGACTGGAGAAGGTGTGAGGGGAAAGGGTCACTACTACAGGTTGTAGGGCGAGAAGAAGAAAGTTGCTGAGATACTTCCTCCTCTGTAACAGGTTCAAAAGATGAGAATGAACAGTCTGAAGTGAGGCTGGTGAGGGGGTCAGTGCCACCTGGGGATTGGGCAGTTATTTTTTGACGGATCTTATCAATTTTATCATGGAAATAAGTGGCCAGGTCATCTGCGCTAAGGTCTGTGAATGGCATCTGCACCTTGGGAGTGAGTAAGGAGTGAAAAGTTTCAAATAGCCTTTTAGGGTTACAGGAGAGAGAAGAGATGAGAGCGGTGAAATAGTCTTGTTTGGCTAGGTGAAGGGCAGAATTATAGGTTTTAAGCATAAATTTAAAGTGGAGGAAGTCTGCAGGTGTACGTGATTTTCTCCACAGACGTTCAGCACACCTAGAGCACCGCTGAAGAAAACGTGTCTGTGGCGTGTGCCAGGGTTTCTGCCTCCTGCATCTAACCTTTCAAGTGAAGGGGGGAGCTGCCTCATCCAATGCACTCTTAAGGTTTTCATTATAGTGACTGGTGGCTAGATTGGGGCAGGACAGTGAAGAGATGGGGGACAAAGAGGACTGTAGAGTATCTGAGAGGTGCTGGGTGTTAATAGCATGTAAATTCCTATATGTATGATGAGTAGGTGTGTCCTGTGAAGGAGAGAAAGCACTGATGGTGAGAGACAGAAGGTTATGATCAGAGAGTGGCAGAGAAGAGTTAGTAAATTTAGAAACTGTGAGGAGTCGATGGAAGACAAGATCAATGGTGTTGCCATCTATATGTGTGGTGGAAGAGGAAAGTTGTGAAAGACCAAAAGACGTGGTTATTGAGAGAAACTGTGAGGCAGCTGGGGAGACAGGGGTGTCAGTGGGGATGTTAAAGTCACCCATGATGAGGGTAGGAATTTCACTGGTTAAAAAGAGGGGAAGCCAAGAAGCGAAGTGATCCATAAATTGGTAGGGTGAGCCAGGAGGACGGTAGATCACAGCTACACGTAAGGAGAGTGGGCAGAAAAGTCTGATAGCATGTACTTCAAATGAGGGGAATGTGAGTGAGGGTACCGGTGGGATGGCCTGAAAAGTGCACTGTGATGACAGAAGTAACCCTACCCCTCCACCCTTCCTGTTGTCAGGCCTAGAGGTGTGTGAGAATTGTAGGCCACCATGAGACAGAGCAGCAGGGGAGGACATATCAGACTGCTGGATCCAGGTTTCAGTAAGGGCAAGCAAGTTGAGAGATTTACTGAGGAATAAGTCATTAATATATTCTAGTTTGTTACACACTGAGCGGGCGTTCCAGAGAGAACAGTTAAAAGACACAGGAGAAAGATAAGGAGAGGGAACACGGTAAATATTGATTAGGTTTGTAGGATTTCTATGTGTGTAGGAAGAGGAAAAATTAGGGAGAGAAGGAGGGCCAGGGTTTGGAGAGATGTCCCCAGCAGCTAGGAGGAGCAAAATGGACAGAGACAGAAGGTGGTTCAGTGATTTATGTGGATGTTTATGTTTTGTTTCACTGCTAAAAGCAGTATAGGGTATATATACAGTATGTCCTTGGCTGGATTCTAACCAGGATTCCACCAGTCACAATAGAAGATTTCACATGTTATCTCTACCTCCCTCTGCGCAATAACCTCTTCTTAGGTCACAGTTAGAGATGAGTGAATCGATTCTGCAGAAGTGGAATTTGATCCGAATTTCAGGAAAGCCTCGATTCGCCACGATTCCAGATTTCTTCATGCTTCGAATCGCAATTTTTAAAAATTTTTTTAAAATGAGTGCCGCACATGTTATGGCAAAGGGAAAGGGAGTCTGGGCGTGCGGGATCACCCACAATGCCAAGCATGCAGCTAATCAGCAGCCAGCCGGACCTGTGATGTCACAGCCCTATGAAAACCCTCAGCCATTTTAGGTACAGTCATTCCACATCGCTCTTACTGTAGGGACAGACATCAGCAGGAGCCAGGGAAAGACTTAGAAAACATATAGAAGTTCAAGGAAAGAGGCTGAGCCTTTTAAACTGTAGGGAAAGCATAGGGAGGAATTGAAAGGAATTGGGTTGGTTGCAGGCACATTTACAGCAAGAATTTGCAGAATAATCATTGATTATAATGTTAATCTGTTTTCCCTTAGTCCCAACAGCAGCACAATATGAGTATTCCTGTCCCTGTGTGCTAGTAGGACAGGCGGAACTTTTAATTAGCATAATTTATGCATTACTACGTTACCCTATAAGAGGGCAAAGAGACCTCCCCTTTGTGTAAGTTGTAAAGTAAAAAATTTCCAAATTTAGGGAGGGAAGCTTGTGCTGCTGTTGGGAGTAAGGGAAAACAGATTAACATTATAATCAATGAATCCCTTACGTCACACAGCAGCACAATATGGGGATATAGCAAGTAATTCCCATAGGGAGGGTTTCCCTGCTGTACAATACTTAGGACTGACTGACCAAAGGCAGTCGCCACAGAACTCCAAACCTCTAGATGATAATGTTTTATAAAGGTTAGGTGAGATGACTAAGAAGCAGCCGCACAGATCCGATCCAAAGGTAAGGCCCAGTTCTCAGCCCAAGAGGTTGATACAGCCCTGGTTGAATGGGCTGTACAAAATTCAGGTGGAGCTAACCCCTGAGCAAAAAAAGAGACTTTGATTGCCTCCTTGATCCACCTAGAAAAGGTAAGCTTGGAAGCCTTTGTCTCTACCATACATGTTGACAAGGAGATTCTCGCTCTCCTAAAAGACCGTGTGCATAAGAGGTAAATCTGGAGACACCTCACAACATCTAGTGTGTGCAGTTTTTTCTCCTCTTCAGAGGAAGGGGAAGGAAAAAACACAGGTAAAGAAATTAATTGATTAATATTGGTGCGGGAAGGCACCTTAGGGTTAAACCCAGGAAGAAACCTAAGTTGGACCCTATCCGCAAAAAAGGATATACAGTGCTGGCCAAAAGTATTGGCACCCCTGCAATTCTGTCAGATAATACTCAATTTCTTCCAGAAAATGATTGCAATCACAAATGCTTTGGTAATAATATCTTCATTTAATTTGTCTTCAATGGAAAACCACAAAAAGAATTATCAAAAAGCCAAATTAGATATAATTCCACACCAAACATAAAAAAGGGGGTGGACAAAAGTATTGGCACCCTTTGAAAAATCAGGTGATGCTTATCTAATTTGTGTAATTAACAGCACCTGTTACTTACCTGTGGGACATAGGTGGTGGCAATAACTAAATCACACTTGCAGCCAGTTGAAATGGATTAAAGTTGACTCAACCTCTGTCCTGTGTCCTTGTGTGTACCACATTGAGCATGGAGAAAAGAAAGAAGACCAAAGAACTGTCTGAGGACTTGAGAAGCAAAATTGTGAGAAAGCATGAGCAATCTCAAGGCTACAAGTCCATCTCCAAAGACCTGAATGTTCCTGTGTCTACCGTGCGCAGTGTCATCAAGAAGTTTAAAGCCCATGGCACTGTGGCTAACCTCCCTAGATGTGGACAAAAAAGAAAAATTGACGAGAGATTTCAACGAAAGATTGTGCGGATGGTGGCTAAAGAACCTCGACTAACATCCAAACAAGTTCTAGCTGCCCTGCAGTCCGAGGGTACAACAGTGTCAACCCGTACTATCCGTCGGCGTCTGAATGAAAAGGGACTCTATGGTAGGATACCCAGGAAGACCCCACTTCTGACCCAGAGACATAAAAAAGCCAGGCTGGAGTTTGCCAAAACTTACCTGAGAAAACCAAAAACTTTTTGGAAGAATGTTCTCTGGTCAGATGAGACAAAAGTAGAGCTTTTTGGGAAAAGGCATCAACATAGAGTTTACAGGAAAAAAAAAAGAGGCCTTCAAAGAAAAGAACACGGTCCCTACAGTCAAACATGGCGGAGGTTCCCTGATGTTTTGGGGTTGCTTTGCTGCCTCTGACACTGGACTGCTTGACCGTGTGCATGGCATTATGAAGTCTGAAGACTACCAACAAATTTTGCAGCATAATGTAGGGCCCAGTGTGAGAAAGCTGGGTCTCCCTCAGAGGTCATGGGTCTTCCAGCAGGACAATGACCCAAAACACACTTCAAAAAGCACTAGAAAATGGTTTGAGAGAAAGCACTGGAGACTTCTAAAGTGGCCAGCAATGAGTCCAGACCTGAATCCCATAGAACACCTGTGGAGAGATCTCAAAATGGCAGTTTGGAGAAGGCACCCTTCAAATCTCAGGGACCTGGAGAAATTTGCCAAAGAATGGTCTAAAATTCCAGCAGAGCATTGTAAGAAATTCATTGATGGTTACCGGAAGCGGTTGTTCGCAGTTATTTTGTCTAAAGGTTGTGCTACCAAGTATTAGGCTGAGGGTGCCAATACTTTTGTCCGGCCCATTTTTGGAGTTTTGTGTAAAATGATCAATGACTTGACTTTTTTTTCATTCTCTTTTGTGTTTTTTCATTGCAAGCAAAATAAATGAAGATATTATTACCAAAGCATTTGTGATTGCAATCATTTTCTGGAAGAAACTGAGTATTATCTGACAGAATTGCAGGGGTGCCAATACTTTTGGCCAGCACTGTATAAAGTTCCTTGGAAGAGAAAGCCTGGAGCATACTCACCCTTTTGGCTGAAGTGAAATAGAAAAGGTGGTTTTAAAGGCAAGAAATTTAAGATCTACATACTCCAAAGGTTCAAAAGGAGGACCACAAAGACCTGAAAGAACAGAAGAGAGATCCCACTGGGGAACCGTAGCTGAGACCACCGGTCTAAGTCTGGTAGCACCCTTAAGGAACCCAACAATAGAAAATCCAGAACTTCTGCCGTAGTAGGGCATCTCTTCTGGAGCACCACTGCTTGAAGATGTTACCTATCCTATGGTAGCTTTTCTTGGTAGACTCTGCTCTGGCAAAGAAAAGGGTCTTCAAGACGGCTTCTGACAAGTCCACTAAATCTCCCTAGGGACTGGTCAACCTCCAGGATGTCAGGTTGAATCTCCTCAGATCCTGGTGCTTCTGAGTTCCTTGGGAAAGCAGGTTCGGGATGGGGGGAAGCCTCCAATATGTCCCTCGACTCATGAACATGAGCTGGGCAAACCAAGTTTTTTTTGCCCAGAATGGTATGATGGCTATCACAGAGACTTGGTCCTGTCTGACTTTCATCAATAATTTTAGTATCATGGAAAGTGGAGGGAAAATGTATGCCAAGGGATGGACAGGGCATCCACTGCTAAGGGATAGTCCTCCTGATACAGTGAGCAGAACGTCTCTACCTTGGCGTTGAGTCTGGTCATCATGAGGTCTACTTCTGGGAGACCCCACTTCAGGGTAATCTGATGGAATACATCTGGATTGAGAGACCATTCTCCTGATACGACAAGACCCCCGACTCAACTGATCCGCTACTATGTTCAGGGAACCTTTGATGTGAACTGCGGATAAGTGGGTCAGATTTTTTTTCTGCCCAGGTAAAAATCAGATCAGTCTCTCTGAGGAGAGACAATGACCTGGTGCCTCCCTGTTCAGGTACATTACGGCCGTCATGCTGTCTGACCGAACCTTGAGGTCTCCCTCCGAGGAGAGGAGAAAAAATGAAGTAGTGCCAGGTACACTGCTCTGAGCTCCTTCCAATTGGAAGATTTTTTTTTTTCTTCTAGACTGCTCCAAACTCCGTGTTCGGTCTTCTCGTACAGGTGGGTTCCCCATGCCAAGAGGGATGCATTGATAGTCAACAGGGTCCAACGAGGTTGGACCGTGGACATTCCGTCTTCCAGGTGTATCCACCATCTGTGGGAAAGACGGGTACTGGGAGTTAGCTTGATCTTCTTGTCAAGACCGAGAAGAGTACGGTTCCAGGCTTTTAGTACATCCATCTGGAGAAGACGCAAATGCCATAAAGCCCAAGGGACTGCAATGGCTGAGGATGACATCAGGCCTAGGCCTCTCATGGATGTTCTGATGGATACCAGGCGTGTCCTGAAGAGAAACCAGACCGCTTTGAACAATCTTTCCTGGCAGGTCTGAGTCCAACAGATACCCTAGGAACTTCCTGCGGGTAGAGGGAACTATATCTGACTTCTCCCAATTTATTAGCCAACCCAAGCACTGGAGAAGGGAATGGCTATCAGTAACTGCTGGAGCAAAACAGATTCTGACTGGGCTTTTATTAGCCAGTCATCCAGGTATGGCACTACAAAAAGGCCCTGAAGCCTGAAAGAGGTGGCTACAGGAGTCAAAACTTTGGTGAAGGTATGAGGAGCTGAAGTGATGCCAAGGTCAGGGCTGCAAACTGAAGATGAGTCCTGTGCGGAGGATATATTGGGACATGCAGATAGGCATCCTTAGATCTAAGGTGACGAAAACTTCGACCTGTTGCAAAGGCATGTAACAGATTTTACGGTCTCCATACCAAAATGTTTTTTTCTTTATGAAGCGATTCAGATATCTTAAATCTATAATCATTCTCCAGCTGCCTGATGGTTCTGGCCCCAGAAAATTGGGGAGACACTGAATTCTTCCTCCAAGGGGGGAACTCTTCCAAAGCCCCCTTGCGGATGTAATCATGAATGGAGCATTCCAATATATCCTACTGAGCCGCAGGAAGGGAGCGGGTTATGACGAATCAATCCTGAGGTGGCTGAAGAAACTCGATCGCATAACCTCGCTGAACAATCTACAAGACCCAGGGGTCCTGAATTTTTTCCTGCCAGACAGTGTAAAAGTGAAAAAACACAGGAAGAAGGCAGCCGATGTCAAGCTAGACTTCTTTTTGTCCTCATCCTTGGGGACCCTTTGTCCAGAACCCCTAGGCTGTTCTCTAGGACTTCTCTGGAACTGAGGTCTGGGTTGAGGCCAGTAACCTCTACCCCGGCCGGAAGGTCTTGACCTGCCTCTAGAGGCCTGAGGCAGAGTCTTACCCTTTAAGGTCATCCATAATCTCATCCAGGATTCTGCCAAAGCTTACCCGGCTCAAAGGGTAGAGAACAAAAGCTGAATTTGGAAGCATTATCCGCTCTTCAGGGTTTTAACCATAGCCGCCTTCTAGCTCCCGTGGAAGGGCCGCCAGCCTTAAATGATGTTGAGAGGCTTCAGCTAAATAATCTGCCAACAAGGAAACCAAACTAAAAAAAAAGCTAGGAGATCATCTCTGGAGACTCCAGAGTCGATGACAGCACACAATTTGCTTGAGACTTCATTGACCGGAGGGCAGAGAATAAACCTTCCTAAAGGTACTCTCTATATGCATCTATCCATGGGGTCCTGGAGGTTAGAACCATCATCCACTGGGACCACCGTAGGATGAGACAACTTGGGCACTGCCATGTTCACTTTAGGTGGGAGGCCCCACGGATCCCGCTAAGTCTCCAGAATAGAGAACAAGGTTCTAAATCTTCTGGAATATATAGGAGCTCTTTCCAGATGATTCCATTCTGCAAGCATGAGTCTTTCCAGTGACTCGTTCCACTTGGAAGGCCCTAGACCCCCTAGAGGTGGAACAGGAGGCTTCCCCATCAACATCATGGCCCCTAGACCGGATGGACTTCAGCAGCCTATTTATATTCTCAGGAGGAAAGAGAGGTCTGCTGGAATTTTCCAAGGTATCATCAGACGAAAGTGTTTCAATCACCTGGAAATCTTCAATAGCTTCACAGTGTGTCACACTGCATACAAACTAGATCCCTTTTTTTTTTTTTCCTCAAACTCTTTGCAGTGTTTGAACCCAGGACTCCAGCACTGCAAGGCTGCAATGCTAACCACTGAGCCACCGTGCTGCCCAAAGCTGCAGTAGCAAGAACAATAATCCAAGTGGAGTACTGAGGCCTTCCTCATTAAGAGACAAGCCATCTCCTACACTGAGATGAAGGCTTCTATAGGAGGAGAGGAGGAATGAGCAAGTAGTGCTCACAAAAAACCTTCCCCCCGCAAATTTTGCAAAGCTTAATTCCTTGTACAGAGAATTAAACTAAAAATATACAGACCGATGCCAGAAAAGAGGCTCAGCAAATATAAAGTTGCAAAAGGATGAAAACCGGAAAACCGGAACACAAACAAAGGTTCCAGAGGAAAAAAGTGACTGACGTCACTTCTGGCAACTGCGGAGCTTGTAAGGTAAGTGAAACAGTAATGCCCCACATCAAGGCCGCACAAGTGGCCTGCACTACAGGACTTTAAACATGCAGCATGCAACCACCACTGCATGTACTACTGAAATCAACCTTCAAAGCAAAGGTTGCAAGCTTGGCTAGGCACAAAAAAGGTAAGTGAAATTGTGGCATCCCAGAGCTGGCTATGGCTGGGCTGAGGGTGATCTCTGTGCATTGTATTATTTCCTGTTGCTTCATAGCCTGTGTGACATAGCAGGGGGTCCTGAGTCTCACACAACACAGCGCCACCTAGTGAGCCTCACACATGCATTACACCTCCCATAGGATTGAATAGTAACCAAATGTTCAATGGGAGGACATTGCCTGGGAAAAGGGGAGGAGTCAGCTGATCACTGGGTCCCCATGGTAACACCCCTGCAGGAAGGTCCTGCGTGTGAGGAGTTAGAAGTGTGGAGTGTTAGGAGGAGGAGGTGAGGAGATAAGTGTGATGTCCTGTGAAGAAAGCAGTGAGTTTAGTGCAGGAATCTCAAGTCCTAGACAGGCCCAGGAAGGTTGGAGAGCTGACATACTCCAGCTATTCAGAAGATCCTGTCCCCTGTCTGCCTAGCCATCGCCCTGAAGGAAGTCAAGCATCATTATCTTGTCAGCATGAGACTGTGGAGAGAACATTCTGGAACACGTGCTCCATAGCCAGTATCACAGGATCCAGGGGCCAAGGCCAGACCTGTGGAATATCCTGCCACCCTGACTATTGCACCCCGAAACTCTGAGCTATCAGGACCACATAACGTGAGTGGGGAATATTATGTACTAGTATCATGGTGGGCATCCTCCTATGAGCCAAATAGGAACCCAGATGCACCTTAGGGCTGTAACACTGAAGTATAAGGGCTAGGAACACCTTTTATCAAGTCTACCCTGCACCCCAGGACTTTGCTGTGTCACCAGGCGTACCCCGTTGTTTTGTATTGAAGAAACTGTTTAAGCATTTGTGCCTCCACACCCATGGAAGTAAAAGTTCAACTTTACCACCGTTTCTGTGTCTGACTCTGCACCGACAACATCAGGGCGCCCCAAACACCACCAGTCGGCACAGTATAGGGGAAGCGCCCCGGGGGAACAACCCCCCCCCAAAAAATTTTTGGGCCCCCCCCCCACCGGGGCCCGGGGGGGGGACGGGGGGCAGCACCAGCGCTGCGCCCTCGTGCCCAGAGACCGTGACAAG
This sequence comes from Leptodactylus fallax, assembly GCA_947044405.1. Taxonomy (NCBI): domain Eukaryota; kingdom Metazoa; phylum Chordata; class Amphibia; order Anura; family Leptodactylidae; genus Leptodactylus; species Leptodactylus fallax. The sequence continues at coordinate 1,853,245 of CAMRHE010000343.1, read as the reverse complement.
TCTGCGCTGTTTGCACCCCCGCAATCCCAACTGCAGCGTTACCTTCCATCTGGTCACCGCAAAATGACAATGCTCCACCACAAGGCTGCACAAGTGGCCTGCATACCGGCCTTTGAACATGCAGCATGTAACTACAGCTGCATGAACAACTGAAATCAACCTTTCAGAGCGAAGGTTGAAAGCTAGGCTAGCACAAAAAAGCTGCCTAAATAAAAACACCCCTTCTTTTCCACAGAAGAGAAGAGAGGTGTAAAGATGACTCCCCAAAGGAAGTTAACAAACTTTAGGGGAAAAACAAAACATGGGAGGAAAGAAAGACCTCCCTCCACCTGTCCCAACACAGGACAGAAAAAAAAGCACAAGGGGGGAGGTCTATTTGCCCTCTTATAGGGTAACGTAGTAATGCATAAATTATGCTAATTAAAAGTTCCGCCTGTCCTACCAGCACACAGGGGCAGGAATACCCATATTGTGCTGCTGTGGGACGTAAGGGAATTCACATTGCAGCACTCACTGCCGTTATACTGCTGCTCATTACTCATATTTGTGTCATCAAGGTGGAACACAACAAGCCTTTTGCACTGCAGTACAGTAAAAAAAAAAATTAAATATCATACACTAATATCTGCTTGTATCTGTAAAAGAAGCCTTTTTAAAGGCCTTTATTATAAGGGGCTGTTCTTACTGTTCTTACAAGGCATAACATAATTCAGTACTATTGTGCCAAAGCCATATCTGCACGTATCTGTAAAAAAAGAACCTTTTTAAAGGTGTTTATTATAAGGGGCTTATTCACTGTTCTTACAAGTCATAACATAATTCAGTACTATTGTGGCAAAGCCATATCTGCACGTATCTGTAAAAAAAAAACTTTTTAAAGGCGTTTATTATAAGGGGCTTATTCACTGTTCTTACAAAGCATAACATTATTTAGTACTATTGTGCCAAAGAAAACTGAATTATCATCCAATAATATCTGCACTTATCTGTAATAAAGGCCTTTAACGTGGGGAAAGACATAAAGACCATATTTGCCATTTTGTTACCAGTATAAAGTTGCAGGCCATTTTTCAATACAGTATTGTCAATATTAATTCAATAATTCTTAGCGGTTATCACTTATTTAAAGGTCTTTTTTAGTGTCAAAACACATAAAAAGGACCGTATTCGCCATTTTGTTATCAGTATAAAGTTGCAGGCAATATTTTAAAACAGTATTGTCAATAAAAATTCAATAATTCAATAATCCTTAGTGGTTATCACTTATTTAAAGGTGTTTATTAGTGTCAAAACACATAAAAATGACCATATTCACCATTTTGTTACCAGTATAAACTTGCAGGCAATATTTTAAAACAGTATTGTCAATAAAAATTCAATAATTCAATAATTCTTAGCGGTTATCACTTATTTAAAGGTCTTTTTTAGTGTCAAAACACATAAAAAGGACCATATTCGCCATTTTGTTACCAGTATAAAGTTGCAGGCCATTTTTCAATACAGTATTGTTAATATTAATTCAATAATTCTTAACGGTTATCACTTATTTAAATGTGTTTATTAGTGTCAAAACACATAAAAGGACCATATTCGCCATTTTGTTACCAGTATAAAGTTGCTGGCCATTTATAAATAGTATTGTCAATAATTAAATAATTCAGAGCCACAAATCTCTTCCTTTATCATGCTTTTTTTATTGGTGTTCATTAGTGGGTGAAGAAATAAGGGGCATATTTGCCGTTCTCTTCAAAGTAGAAAATAACAGGCGTTTTTGCCCTTTACAATTAAGTTTTTTCATTGAACAGTATGTCAGACAGAGAAGTGAGAAGCCATGCACAGGGGAGGGCCACAGGCCTAAATGTTTCTGACGCAGGCACAGGTCGCAGTAGAGTAAGGGGGCGTGGAAGCAGGGGTCAGTTACAGAGGCCTGAGCTCCCAGTGTCAAGTAGTGGTCGTGTCTTGACCAGCAAACCAACGGCTGTAGACTGGTTGACTCGGTCATCCAATTCATCCCAAGTGACATCAGACACCCCCAGCCAAGAGTCGGGGGGTTCGTCAGACACAACCCTTAGTTGGCATGGCCCGGCAGCAGGCCCTGTGCCCTCACCTGTCCTCAACCTGCCTCTGTCATTTTCTGTTCCCTCAGTTAGAGAACTACTCTATGCTGTGGGCTCAGAGCCACTGTACAATGAGGAGGAGGTACTAGAGGACAGTCAGCAGCTACTGCTCAGCCAAGATGTGGAGGAGACAGCCGCCGCTTCCTGCGGTAGGCGGGCAAGTAGTGATGAGGAGAGTGGCAAAGGAACTGGTGTTGAGGAGGACATCAGTGACCTGCAGACAGTAGTGGATGATGATGTATCCGATCGTAATTGGGAGCTGGGTGATGAAGGGGCCTCATCGTCATCAGGAGAAGAGGGTTGCAGCTTGCGCATGAGGCAGCGGAGGAGTCAGCAGGTTGGCAGCAGTGTGAGGTCGGGAGCTAAACGTGCCCGGGGTAGACCACCCGCTTTGCAGCAGCCTACCTGCCCAGAAAGCAGTGGTGCAGGGGGTCACGGAGGCAGTGGTGGTAGCAGTCAGTTATTGCAGAGTTTTGTGGGTAAAATCACCTACTCGGCGGTGTGGCAGTTTTTGGTAAAGCCGCTGGGGGAGGTGAAAATGGCCATATGTTCAATCTGTGGGCAGAAGGTGAAGCATGGCCAGGGTGCCAATGTTGGCACCACAGCCCTGCGCCAACATATGCAGCGTCACCATAAAGTGGCCTGGAAGAGCCGTAGCTCCAATGAGGTGGTCCAGCCTGTCGCAGCAACCGCTGTAGCACCCAGTGGCATGCACCCCATTTCAGGCAGTCAAGGCTCCACCACCTCAGCTGAAGGAAGCTGTGTGTCCTTTCCATCATCTGCTTGTCGTGAGGCTCCTGCTCCTCCTCCACCTAGTCAGTCATTGCGTCAGCAATCGATCACAGAATCTATATCTAAGAGACAACAGTATGCGTGCACTCATCCAACAGTGCAGAAGCTAAATGTGCTCCTGTCCAAGTTGCTGGTGCGGCAGTCACTCCCTTTCCACTTGGTGGACTCTGCATCTTTCAGAGAACTGATGGCTTGCGCCAAGCCGAGGTGGAGAATCCCAAGCCGTCATTTTTTTGCCAAGAAGGCAGTACCAGCCCTGCACAAATATGTAGAAGAGAAGGTGGGCCAGTCCTTGAGCCTGTCGGTGTCTGCCAAAGTGCACGGCAGCACTGACGTGTGGAGCTGTAACTACGGTCAAGGACAATATATGTCATTTACAGCCCACTGGGTTAATGTGTGCCTGCCCAGACACACCAGCAACTTGGACAGGTGATGCAGCTTCTGCCTCCACGTTCACATGCCATTGGTCCTGCAACAATGTCAGCCTCATCCTCCACTGTCTCCTCAGCCTCCACTGCAGGTATAATTCCCAGTGCTCCTCCAGCATACCACATGTGCAGGGCACAGCGGTGTCATGCTGTTCTACACCTCGTTTGCCTGGGCGAACGAAGTCACGAAGTGACACCTGCCGTTTGTTAGTTCCCTTTGAGGAGGCCACTTTGTTAGTCAGTCGCCAGAACTACGGGATGAACAACGTCATTCACATCCTGGAAAAGATGCTTATCAATCTGGCTGGTCAGGATACTGGAGATGTGGCATCTACATCTCAAGGCCACATGAGCCCTGTGGGGGCTGAACTGGAGGAGGAGGAGGACATTGGAACACAAACAATGTGTAGTCAAATGGGTGGAGAGGAGGAGCAGGAGCATCCAGAACAGCCAGAGGGTGATGAGGAGGATGAGGCAGATGACCCGTGGCAGTATGCAGTGGAGATGGATGCAGGGAGTCCCTCAGAGTCACTTGCGCAAATGGCCCGATGCATGGTGATTTCCTTGCGCAGTGACAGCCGAATTGTCAACATTCGGCAGAGGGATGATTACTGGCTCTCCACCATGTTGGACCCTCGTTACCAGGGAAAATTGGGGGCCTTTTTTACACACGCTGAGAGGGAGGATAAATGAACTACTATAGAGACATGCTATGAAGCAAGTTGGCCGCTGCCTACCTGCGCCATCATCCATCTCTCGCATTTCCGACTGGGGGGCCCTGAGCGCTCAACTTGCACTGGCATGGCAGCTGTGGGAGGGAGTGGGGGTGGCAGGAGCAGTATCGACTCCATCAGCAGCAGCCTGAGCCTAGAGTCGCTGATGAGCAGCTTTCTTCAGCCTCATAGTGAAAAAGCTGCTCATCAGCAGCTAGACACAGAGCAGAAGTTGAACCAGCAGGTGGTGGCATACTTAGAGTGCACCCTGCCACCCGTCATCAAGGATCCGCTGGAGTACTGGGCAGCCAAACTGGATTTGTGGCCGCAACTGGCCGAGTTTGCCGTGGAAAAGCTGTTCTGCCTGGCCAGTAGTGTGGCATCAGAGTGGGTGTTTAGTGGGCGGGGACCATAGTTACTCCAAGGAGAACTCGCCTGTCCACCCAAAATTTGGAGAGACTGACCTTTGTGAAGATGAATCAGGCATGGATCAGCCAAGAATTCCACCCACCAATGCCGGATGCAGCAGATTAAATGATCCATGCTGCCTCACCACACTCTGCCACTGGGTCACTGTATGGCCTCCTAAGGCTGTTTCTACCTACACATTATATCACCTTGCCACTATGTGGCCTGCTCACTCTGCTGCCACCTCTGCACTCTGCCACTAGGTGATTGTGTGGCCTTCTCATGCTGCTGTCACCTCCGACTCTGCCATTGGGTGACTGTATGGCCTCCTCACATTGCTGCCACCTCCTCACTCTGCCACTGGGTCACTGTATGGCCTACTAAGGCTGCTGACACCTCCACACTCTCTTACCGGGTCACTGTATGGCCTACTAAGGCTGCTGACACCTCCACACTCTCTTACCAGGTCACTGTATGGCCTACTAAGGCTGCTCACACCTCCACAATATCACTGGGTCACTGTATGAACTCCTCATGCCGCTTCCACTGGGTCACTGTATGCTCTCCTCATGCCACTGCCACCGAGTCACTGTATGCCCTCCTCATGCTGCAGCCACCAGGTCACTGTATGCTCTCCTCATGCCGCTGCCACTGGGTCACTGTATGGCCTCCTCATGCCGCTGCCACTGGGTCACTGTATGGCATCCTCATGCCACTGCCATTTGGTCACTGTATGCCCCCCTCATGTTGCTGCCACTGGGTCACTGTATGGCCTCCTCATGTTGCTGCCACTTGGTCACTGTATGGCCTCCTCATGCTGCTGCCACTTGGTCACTGTATGGCCTCCTCAAGTTGCTGCCACTAGGTCACTGTATGGCCTCCTCATGCCGCTGCCACTGGGTCATTGTATGCCCTCCTCAAGCTGTTTCCACTGGGTCACTGTATGCCCTCCTCATGCTACTGCCACTTGGTCACTGTATGGCCTCCTCATGCCGCTGCCACTGGGTCACTGTATGCCCTCCTGAAGCCATTTCCACTGGGTCACTGAATGCCCTCCTCATGCCGCTGCCACTGGGTCACTGTATGGCCTCCTCATGCCGCTGCCACCGGGTCACTGTATGGTCTCCTCATGCCGCTGCCACTGGGTCACTGTATGGCCTCCTCATGTTGCTGCCACTTGGTTACTGTATGGCCTTCTCATGCCATTTCCACTGGGTCCCTCTGCGTCCTCCTCATGCTGCTGCCACTGGGTCACTGTATGGCCTCCTCATGCCACAGCCACTGGGTCACTGTATGCCCTCCTCATGCTGCTGCCAACTTCACATTGTCACCTTGTCACGAGCAACTTGGCCGGGTGGTGCCGCTTCCACGTTCTGACACCGTTGGTCCTGCAACAATGTCCACCTCATCCTCCACTCTTTCCTCCACTGCAGGGACAATTCACAGTGCTCCTCCAGCATACCACATGTGTAGGGCACAACGGTGTGACACTGTTCTACACCTCGTTTGCCTGGGCAAACAAAGTCACACAGGGGAGGAACTGGGTCACTGTATGTCCTCCTCATGCCGCTGCCACTGGGTCACTGTATTCCCTCCTCATGCCACTGCCACCAGGTCACTATATGCCATCCTCATGCCGCAGCCACCGGGTCACTGTATGCCCTCCTCATGCCGCTGCCACTGGGTCACTGTATGGCCTCCTCATGGTGCTGCCACTGGGTCACTGTATGGCATCCTGCTGCCACCTCCACATTATGTCGCCTTGCCACTCTGTGGTTTAACAATGCTGCTGCCAACTCCACATTATGTCGCCTTACCACTCTGTAGACATATATGTGGAATCGACAGACGATGGTGTAAAAGGAGTGCGCTCTTTCACTCTACAGTAGGGTGTTGGGTCTCTATGTTTATTGTGCGACGATAGCAGTGTGTGAAGCTAGTAGCATGTAAACTCAATTTTTTTTTTTTTTTTTTTTTTTGGGGGGGGGCGTCTTTCTATAGTCCGCCTCAAGCAGCAAAGAGGCTAGGTTCACCACTGGGGAAGAGTCAGGGAAAAGCTCCAATTACGTCAATGTTGTTGGGAAGAGTATTGAGCAACAGTACCTGTGACCCCAGAACTGAGTGCTGTTATAACTTCATCAAGGTACATGAGAAACAGCCTGGAATTAATTACTGTGTCAATTATTTATTAGTTACTTATTATTGTGGTGAATCCCACACATTGTAGAAAAAAAATCTGCTACGTAAAACCTGCGTTTTCAAAAACACCCATGTTTTTGAAAATCACAGCATGTCAATTATACCTGTGGAAACGCTGGTGTTTTCCCTATAGTTATAATAAGGGAAGAAAATCCGCCGAGAAAAACTCATAGAAAATGCAATGAAAAATGATGCAGAAAAAAAATGCTATGCGTCAGCTGCACATTAATTTCTGGAAAATAAATTAATGCACCACTCAAGGTTTAAAAATGCTTGCTATATCCCTTGATAAATTCCTTGAGGGCTGTAGTTTCCAAAATAAGGTCTTTTCTTGGGGAATTATGGCATGCAAAAAACAGACTCTCAAAATCTACACTCCAAAAGCCAAAAAGTGCTGCAACCCTTCCCTTCTGAACCCTGTCGTCAAACTGCAATTTACACTCACATATGCAACTATCTACCTGGGATTGCCTGCTTAAAAATTTAGGAATGCGTGTCTATGTTGACACAAAGTGGGCACAACATACTGGTTACTGATACGGCATATTTCTTTAAGAAATGTAATTTTCACCTTGCACATTAATTTTTAGAAAGCACCCTTGGCCTCAAAATGCTCACTAAATTCCTTGATAATTCAATTGTAGTTATTTTGGGGTCAGTTTTCTAAATTTGCCTCAAAGCCTGTGCAAATGCCCGACAATGCAGTGTAAGTGACCAAATTAGGCCTCAAATGTGCATGGTGCTCTTTCACTTCTGATCCCTGTTGTATTTTAAGGCAAAAGATTAGGGCTACATGTAGGGTGTTTCCAAAATTATCACTATATCCGTTTTTTTTTCAGGGTGCAGCAGTGGTGAACCTAGCCTCTTTGCTGCCTGAGGCGGACTATAGAAAGACGCCCCCCCCCCAAAAAAAAACAAAAAAACTGAGTTTCCATGCTACTAGTTTAACACACTGTTATCGTCGCACAATATACACAATACACAAAGTTATAAAACAGTTTTTAAGAATTCTTCTTCCTGTATTACTTCAGTATCAGATCAACAACACGGCATTAACAATGAAAGTAACTTCACATATCTTCTGCTTGGTGGATGGACGAGCCCACGTGGCCCCCATTCTCTATAATAGGAGCGCCGCAGATAGCTGAGTACTGGACTTCGGGTATCTTTGGCACTCCCATTGAAGTGAATGAGAGCCACGCGGGTTCGTCCATCCACCAAGTGACACACCTATATATATGGCTGCAGCCAGGCTGAATTCCCACCCAGTGGGGGGAAAAAACCCAATTCTCAGGCTCAGTGGGGGTCTCAGCAGACAGACCCCCATCACTCAGGTATTTATCCTCTATCATTTAAGGTGAATATAGATCAGTAACATTCTGTGACTTACAGGTGACGTCTCTGACTAATCCTTCACATTTCCCTTCTCTTCCCTCTGGACCGCCATGACCACTTCTTCCAGCTGTGACTTGTCTCTGTAAAGGTTGCAACACAGACATTTTTGGCTCATCACTTTTCCAGGCATCCAACCCACATTGTCCTCGCCTACACAAAGCCCCCATCCTGCTGCTACCCCCAATTATAAAATATATGATATAACCCCCCATAATGAATAATACCCCCAAGTGTATCTTTATATTAATAATGTCCGTGTGTACCCTGTATAAATAGTGCCCCTTATTAATAATACCCCAGGTGTTAACTAATTAAAAGGTTTTCCAGGTCATTAATAAACTAATCAGTGTGGTTCAAAAACCCGGGACCCCCACTGATCAGCTGTTTGAATGGTACCTGTGTAAGCGCCGTGACCGCTTCTCTGTTTACATAGTGTATTTCATCTCATAGTGGCCATGTAATGTAACTGCAGCCTCGTCCTGTACATGTCTACAGTATGTGACAAGGCTACAATTACATCACACGGTCACTATAAACAGACAGCGTATAATATAAACAGGTGTCATAGCCCACGTTTATAGCGCCCCATTTACACACACTATAATGTTCCACAGCAGCCCCTGCACACAGTATTACACAGTGTTATGGCCCGCAGCGGCCCCTGCACACAGTATTATGCCTCTCAGCGGCCCCTGCACACGGTATTATGCTCCATAGTGGCCCCTGCTCACGGTATTATGCCCCGCATTGGCCACTGCACATGGTATTATGTTCCGCAGCAACTCCTGCACACAGTTTTATGCCCCATATTGGCCCCTGCACTGGTATTATGCTCCATAGTGGCCCCTGCACTTGTATTATGCTCTATAGTGGCCCCAGCACACGGTATTATGCTCCATAGTGGCCCCTGCACTGGTATTATGCTCCATAGTGGCCCCTGCACTGGTATTATCCTCCATAGTGGCCCTTGCACTGGTATTATGCTCCATAGTGGCCCCTGCACTTGTATTATGCTCTATAGTGGCCCCTGCACTCGGTATTATGCTCTATAGTAGCCCCTGCACTCGGTATTATGCTCTATAGTGGCCCCTGCACTTGTATTATGCGCTATAGTGGCCCCTGCACTTGTATTATGCCCCATAGTGGACCACCCATGAACTATTATTATACTCTGGGGTCTTTTCAGACCCCAGAGTATAATGATTGGAGACCCAGGGGAGAATACAAACATAAAAATCAGAGTTACTTACCTATCCTAGACACCGGTGCACTCCTTGCAGCTTTCGGCCCTGTTTAATTGCGCACACACGTCACGTGATCAGGCCGGCGACGCGACCTGATGACGTCACCACAGGCCTCAAGCCTGCTCGGAGTTACATCGGATCGCAGGAGGTGAGTAACACTGTTTTTTATGTTCCCTCACCAACCCTAGGCCTCCGATTATTATACTCCGGGGTCTGAATAGACCCCGGAGTATAATAATAGTAGTATTTGCAGCCCGCGGCCTAACTTACCGATGCCCGCGGCCGCTCACAGCGGCATCCGCTTCCCTTTTTGCGGCCCATAGCAGAAGGGGAAGCGGGGGGCGGCCACGAGCAGACGCGGGGTAGGTAAATAAATAGGCCCTGACCTGCCGGGGATACTCCAAAAGGTTACGGCCTATTTATATAGATAAAAAAAGCTATACTCACCTGCGATGCCTTGATGCAGCCGCCGCCTCCTTCTCCTCTTATCCGCGATGTCTGTTTCTCAGCGTAGGCGGCGTGATGACGTCATTGTATCGCCGCCTGCGCTGAGATGCGACGTCTTGTAAACCAGCCCAGGACAGGTTTTTTTTTTTTTTTTTTAAAGCGGCCTGTCCTGGGCTGGTTTACAGTAAATAGTAAAATGCCGCCCCCCGGACAGTGCCACCCGTTAGCGGTGCGCCCCTGGGGTGCAGTTTCTAAAATGAGGTCACTTCTTGGTACTTCCCATTGCACTGGCACCTTAGGGGCTCTGCTAAATGGCAACTGAAAACGATTCTGCTCTCCAAAAGCTTACTGGTACTCCTTGCCTACAGTGTGCCCAACCAGCAGTTTCCATCCACATGGGAATATTCCTGTATTCGGGAGAAATTGTATATCAAATTGTGGGATGCACTTTCTCCTTTAACCCCTTGTACAAATAAAAACTTTGGAACTAAAGTAACGTTTAATTGAAAAAAAAGTAATTTTTAATTTTCACATCCCAGCGTTAATAAAATCTGTGAAACATCTGCATGGCCAAAATGCTCATTAAACCCCTTGATAAATTCAGTGTGGGGTGTAGTCCAAAATAGGGTCACTTTTGGGAGGTTTCCATTGTATTGATACTTTAGAAGCTCTGCAAATGCTTCATGACACCTTCAAAAATATTCCAGAAAATTCTGCCCTCCAAAAGCCAAATAGTGTCAAATAGACATACTGTTATTGGAAAGGAGTCCTGGCATATTGCAGGCCCCTTTTCAATAGATGGCAGCCCAGGGGAGGTGACTGAAACTAATAAACACATATTCTCACCTCTCCTGGGCACAGCCTTCTCTCCGGCGCTTCTCCGTCATGACTGAGGCCTGTGATTAGGCCCCAGAGGTCACATGGGGCGCGGCCGCGTAATGACGTCAGTGCGCCCCCATGTGACCGCTAAAGCCCAATCACAGGCCTCAGCAGCGACGTCGGAAGTGGGCCTGAAGACGCTGAAGACGGCAGGATGGAGCGAGGATGTCAAGGTAAGGTAAGGCAAGGTGAGTATGAATGTTTGTTATTTTTAATCACCTTCCCTGGGCCTGCGATTATTATACTCTGGGGTCTGAGGAGACCCCAGAGTATAATAATAGCACCGAAGCGGAGGGGGGCTGTTGGGAGCTTATAATACTGTGTGGGGGCTACTGTGGGCATATAATACTGGGTGGGGGCCACTGTAGAGCATATACTACTGGGTGGGGGCCACTGTAGAGCATATAATACTGAGTGGGGGCCACTGTAGAGCATAAAATACTGGGTGCGGGGCATATAATACCAGGTGGGGCCCACTGTGGGGGGCATATAATACTGGGTGGGGGCCACTGTGGGAAGCATATAATAATAAGTGGGGACCACTGCGGGGAGCATATAATACAGGGTGGGGGCCACTGTGGGGAGCATATTATACTGTGTGTGGGGGGAGCAATGTAGAACATATAATGCTGTATGGGGGCCACTGTGGAGTATATAATGCTGTGTGGAGGCCACTGTCGAGCATATAATACTATCTGGGGCCACTGTTGAGCATATTTTACTGTTTGGGGACCCGTAATCGGTTCGGAGGGGGCCCCATGTCAAATGTTCGCCTTGCGGCCCAGCCATTCCTAGTTACTCCACTGACAGGTGCATCTCAATAAATTAGAATATTTTTGAAATGTTCATTCATTTCAGTAATACAATTCATAATCAGCAGTCTTCCATGATTGTGTGTCCTACTGAACCAGACTGAGGGACCATTTAAAGGCTTAGGAAACCTTGGCAGGTGACACACTAAATTTACGATACTGAACTTTTTTTTTACAATATTCTAATTTTCTTAGATTTTGGTTTTCATTACCTGTAATCCATTATCAACATTTACAGAAATAAAGCACTTGAAATAGAACACTCTGTGTGTAAATAATCTAGAAAATATAGGAGGTCACTTTTTTAATTTAATTAATGAAAGAAATAAACATTTCAAAGATATTCTAATTTATTGAGATGCATTTGTATGTATCCCCTACATGGAAATATAACAAAACTACGGGATGTCAGAATATGGCAACTCCACAAATTTTTTTAAGGGGTTAATACAGAAAAAAAATATTTAAATTTGGTCGTCCCTGAGAGTGATTTGTCTTGCAAGGTTGGCCAGACAGTCTTATTCAGACCAAACACGTCTAAAATGGAACTGCTATTATACTCTCTACACCCCAGATTATTATGAGCAGAGTCCTAGGGGAGGTGATTAAACATAGCACACAATGACAGGCTTCAGTTGGCTCTGACATCATTCATGACGTCTCCAAGACTGGAAAAGGTCCAAAGACCTGCACCGGATCCCAAGGGAGGTGAGTAGCACTGTTTACTATGTTTAATCCCCTCCTCTGGATCTCCGCTCATTACACTCTGGGGTCTCAGGCATGTTTGGTACGAAATCGCTGGGCGAACCTCACAAGACAAATCTAAACAAATACTCTCAGGGACTCGGCCATGTATTAGCAGTTGAAGGATGCTTTTAACAATGTGCGCATCTGCTCCAAAATGCAAAAAAGTGGGGCCTCAGCCTTACACCACCTTACTGGTGCAAATGATCACTGAAATATATGCCTTCTACAAGCTGGTATAGATTTCTGCACATGGGCATGGCTACTTGGATTAGCCCCTGCATTTACGAAGAGGCAAGTCTTCACAAATATCTGCCTCCCCCGACCTTTCGACTGCCAAAATGAGGCAACAAATCAATTAACATCCTCCTCCTCTCCATAGAGTTCTGTGTGTGAGGTGAAAATGGAGACAGAGGCTTATGTAAGCACATGGCCTGAGTGAAGTTAAGGAGGAGGAAAAGAGCCTGATAAGTGGAGAAGACAACAGGTTACCTTACTGTATATTACAGGGTATCTTATATTCACACGTACCATTCTTGTTAAAAGTTTTCACTTCCATCCGTCCTCTACTGCTAATACATTTGATACGTTACCAAGAAGTAGGTGACAGATGAAGTGGTTGTATCCTCAGCTATAACTGCAACAGGCTTCACAGATATGTTCATTCCCTGTTCCACAGAGACATATAGGTATAGGTTTAGCAGATGTAAACACAAACAATAGCACCATATAGCAAAGACTATTTGCAAAGTTGATTTCTTTTTCATTTGAGCTAAATTGAGACAAACAATTTAATGAGTAATGAGGTTGTGATAGCCTTTAACTTTTTAGGACCCTTTCATATTAATCTATTCTAGGAGAGAAATACGATCTATGTGTATCCCATATTTCTTGGACCAACCACGACTCCTATGAGCTGAATTTACAGCATTATAATGATTTATTAAGCTGTGAGCTTCTGTCAGACACGGACATGGTGCTGTACAGAGCCAGTAGGGCCATATTAGTTCCAAAGCTCACAGAACTGGCCAAAAAATGCGGCCAACACAAAAAACATATTTCTTTGCCCAAATATAGTACATAAGTGTGAGAAAGTCTTTAAAATTTAGCTCCCTTTTTTTGCTATTGTGTCAGATGGTGTTTGGTGAACATTTTTGGATTATACTTAATAAACCTAATAAATCTAACTTCCTGAACAAGCTGGAACGTTCCCATCAACATCGTCACTTCAAATGGCTGTATCTCAGTTTTATACCACCTAGAAAAATGTTTTTGGTATCACATGGAATCTGCAATTCTCTCATCTTTCATATGCTGCAAAGATTGCAGTACTAGCTGTAAAACAACCTGAGATATCACTAGCTAATATACAGAAGTTCTTGCTGTATGACCCCTGTTTGGTTACAACTTTACACATTGGCGAAGCTGTGTATGGTTTTTCCCTGACAACAGCTCAGTTAGAAAATTGCTGGGCAAGCAGCCCCAATCGAGTTCCAAAGAAATTCAAGCCATCCTGCAGGCTCAGGGTGCATCAGTGTCAGAGCGAACTATCCGTCGACATTTGAATAAAATGAAATGCTATGGCAGGAGACCCAGGAGGACCCCACTGCTGACACAGACACATAAAAAGCTAGACTGAAGTTTGCCAAAATGTACGTGAGTAAACCAAAATCCTTCTGGGAAAATGTGTTGGACAAATGAGACCAAGATAGAGCGTTTTGATAAAGCACATCATTTTACTATTTACCGAAAATGGAATGAGGCCTACAAAGAAAAGACTACAGTACCTACAGTCAAATATGGTGGAGGTTCAAAGATGTTTTGGGGTTGCTGCCTCTGGCACTGGGTGCCTTGACTGTGTGCAAGACATCATGAAATTTGAAGATTACCAAAGGATTTTGTTTCTCAATGTAGGGCCCGGTGTCAGAAAGCTGGGTTTGGGTCCTAGGTCATGGGTCTTCCAGCAGGACAATGACCCTAAATATACTTTAAAAAGCACCCAAAAATGGATGGAAACAAGGATGGAGAGTTCTGAAGTGGCCAGCATTGAGTCCAGATCTAAATCCCTTTGAACGCCTGTGGAGAGATCTTAAAACTGCTGTTGGGAGAAGGTACCCTTCAAATATGAGAGAACTGGAACAGTTTGTAAAAGAAGAGTACAATCATGGCCAAAAGTTTTGAGAATGACACAAATATTATATTTTCACATGATCTGCTGCCCTCTGGTTTTTATGTGTGTTTGTCAGATGTTTTTATCACATACAGAAATAGAATTGCATTCATATTATGAGTAACAGAAGCTTATATTGACAGTTAGAATGAGTTAATGCAGCAAGTCAATATTTGCAGTGTTGACCCTTCTTCTTCAGGACCTCTGCAATTCTCCCTGGCATGCTCTCAATCAACTTCTGGACCAAATCCTGACTGATAGCAGTCCATTCTTGCAGAATCAATGCTTTAATTTTGTCTGAATTTGTTGGTTTTTGTTTGTCCACCCGTCTCTTGATGATTGACCACAAGTTCTCAATGGGATTAAGATCTGGGGAGTTTCTAGGTCATGGACCCAAAATCTCTATGTTTTGTTCCCTGAGCCATTTAGTTATCACCTTTGCTTTATGGCAAGGTGCTCCATCATGCTGGAAAAGGCATTGTTGAGCGCCAAACTGCTCTTGGACGGTTGGGAGAAGTTGCTCTTGGAGGACATTCTGGTACCATTCTTTATTCATGGCTGTGTTTTTAGGCAAGACTGTGAGAGAGCCGATTCCCTTGGCTGAGAAGCAACCCCACACATGAATGGTTTCAGGATGCTTTACAGTTGGCATGAGACAAGACTGGTGGTAGCGCTCACCTCTTCTTCTCCGAATAAGCTGTTTTCCAGATGTTCCAAACAATCGAAAAGGGGATTCATCAGAGAAAATGACTTTACCCCAGTCCTCAGCAGTCCACTCCCTGTACCTTTTGCAGAATATCAGTCTGTCCCTGATGTTTTTTCTGGAGAGAAGTGGCTTCTTTGCTGCCCTCCTTGAGACCAGGCCTTGCTCCAAGAGTCTCCCCCTCACAGTGCGTGCAGATGCACTCACACCTGCCTGCTGCCATTCCTCAGCAAGCTCTGCACTGCTGGTAGCCCGATGCCGCAGCTGAAACACTTTTAAGAGACGGTCCTGCCGCTTGCTGGTCTTTCTTGGGCGCCCTGGAGCCTTTTTGGCACCAATGGAACCTCTCTCCTTGAAGTTCTTGATGATGCGATAGATTGTTGACTGAGGTGCAATCTTTCTAGCTGCAATACTTTTCCCAGTTAGGCCATTTTTGTGCAGTGCAATGATGACTGCACGTGTTTCTTTAGAGATAACCATGGTTAACAGAAGAGAAACAATGATGGCAAGCACCAGCCTCCTTTTAAAGTGTTCAGTGGTGTCATTCTTACTTAATCATGACAGATTGATCTCCAGCCCTGTCCTCATCAACACCCACACCTGTGTTAATGGAGCAATCACTGAAACGATGTTAGGTGGTCCTTTTAAGGCAGGGCTGCAATGATGTTGAAATGTGTTTTGGGGGATAAAGTTCATTTTCTAGGCAAATATTGACTTTGCAAGTAATTGCTGTTAAGCTGATCACTCTTTATAACATTCTGGAGTATATGCAAATTGCCATTAGAAAAACTGAAGCAGTAGACTTTGTAAAAATTAATATTTGTATCATTCTCAAAACTTTTGGCCATGACTGTAGTCCAAAGTTCCAGTTGAGAGGTGTAAGAAACTTGTTGATGGTTATAGGAAGCGATTTATTTTTAGTTATTTTTTTGCAAAGGGTGTGCAACCAAATATTAAGTTGAAAATGCCAGTAATTTTGTCCGACCATTTTTGGAGTTTTGTGTGAAATTATATCATTTTTGCTTTTTTTTCTCTGTTTTTTTGTGCTGTTCAAATACACACAAAGGAAATAAACGTGGATAACAAAACATGTGTAATTGTAATTATTTTTTGGTACAAATACTTTATTTTCTGAACAGATTTCATGGGTGCCAACACTTATAGCCATGACTGTAATACTTTGCAATGCTCCTGTGCTGCAGTGTATTATGCCTGCCAATGTTATGTATAATAAACAGCAAATTATATAATACATTCAATAATAATACAATAATAATAATTAATATAAAAGTATCATATAAACAAGATTGGTATGCAAAAGACTTCACACTCAAAGTGCAGTATTAAAGTTTTTTTAATCACCAAATCAGTATATATCACAACATATCTACATATCATGTAGAAAGATATATCCAAACAACGATATTCTGCGTCGAATCAACAAGATTCAGTCTGTACCGTTATCTTGTGAATGTTTTCGGCCACAAGGACCTTCTTCAGACTCTTAGTACTCCAAAAGAAAAAAAGGAAGCTGTGTTGGTCACAATAGTAGCCCAAGAATCGCAGGGCATAGCACAATAAAATGTGGAGATCCGCTGATGTAGGAGAGCAGAATAGCGTTGTTTGGATATACAGTTAGGTACATAAATATTTGGACTTGGACAACATTTTTCTAATTTTGGTTCTGTACATTACCACAATGAATTTTGAACAAAACAATTCAGATGCAGTTGACGTTCAGACTTTCAGCTTTAATTCAGTGGGTTGAACAAAATGATTGCATAAAAATGTGAGGAACTATAAAGCATTTATTACTAGAGATGAGCAAATCAAAGCTGCAAAGTGGAATTCGATCCGAATTTCAGGAAATATTCGATCCGCATCGAATCCGAATTTCCTCATGCTTCGTGGTAACGATTCGCATTTAGTTCAAAATGGCTGCTCTACATGGGGCAAGGAACTCTGGGAACGCGAGATCACCCACATTGCCATGCGTGCAGCCAATCAGCAGCCAGCCCTGTGATGTCGCATCCCTTTAACCCCTTTGCGAGTGCACACGGCATGTTTTACCTCTGCATCCAAGGTGTTAAATTCCCCCAATCAGTTATGGAGCAGGGTGTTAGTTGTAACTGAGAACTAACACCCTGCTGCATAACCGAGCCTGGGTTTTAACAACTTGGATGCAGTGGTCAAACATGACCACTGCATCCAAGGGGTTCTGCCATTTTGCCGCCCACCCAGGCTCTCTGCAGCCAATAAATAGCTGTTTTTGGTACACGATTCGCCGCGATTTAATTCGGATTGAATAGAATCATATCGCGAAATTCGACGAAGTTACCGAATCAAATTTTCGAATACTTCACTCATCTCTATTATTACACACAATCCCTTCATTTCAGGGGCTCAAAAGTATTTGGACAAATTAAATAATTGTAAATAAAATGTTCATTTCTAATACTTGGTTGAAAACCCTTTGTTGGCAATGACTGCCTGAAGTCTTCAACTCATGGTCATCACCAGACGCTGTGTTTCCTCCTTTTTAATGCTCTGCCAGGCCTTTACTGCAGCGGTTTTCAGTTGCTATTTGTTTGTGGGCCTTTCTGTCTGAAGTTTAACAAGTGAAATGCGTGCTCAATTGAGTTGAGATCAGTTGACTGACTTGACCATTCAAGAATATTCCACTTCTTTGGTTTAATAAACTCCTAGGTTGCTTTGGCTTTATGTTTTGGGTCATTGTCCATCTGTATTATGAAACTCCGACCAATCAGTTTGGCTGCATTTGGCTGGATTTGAGCACGCAGTATGTCTCTGAATACCTCAGAATTCATCCAGCTGCTTCCCTCCTGTGTCACATCATCAATAAACACTAGTGACCCAGTGCCACTGGCAGCCATGCATGCCCAAGCCATCACACTGCCTCCGCCGTGTTTTACAGATGATGTGGTATGCTTTGGATCATGAGCTGTACCACGCCTTTGCATATTTTTTTCTGTCCATCATTCTGGTAGATGTTGATCTTGGTTTCATCTGTCCAAAGAATGTTCTTCCAGAACGGTGCTGGCTTTTTTAGATATTTTTTAGCAAAGTCCAATATAGCCTTCTTATTCTTGAGGCTTATGAGTGGCTTGCACCATGCAGTGAACCCTCTGTATTTACTATCATGCAATCTTCCCTTTATGGTAGATTTATTTGGATATTGATACGCTTACATCCTGAAGAGTGTTGATCACTTGGTTGGCTCTTGTGAAGGGGTTTCTCTTCACCATGGAAATTATTTTGCGATCACCCACCACTGTTGTCTTCCGTGGGCGCCCAGGTCTTTTTGCATTGATGAGTTCACCAGTGCTTTTTTCTTTCTCAGGATGTAGAAAAATGTAGATTTTGCCACTACTAATATTGTAACAATTTCTCGGATGGGTTTTACTGCTTTCGCAGCTTGAGGATGGCTTGTTTCACCTGCATGGAGAGCTCCTTTGACCGCATGTTTTCTTCACAGCAAAATCTTCCAAATGTAAGCACCACACCTCAAATCAACTCCAGGCCTTTTATCTGCTTAACTGAGAATTGCCCACATCTGCTCATGAAACAGCCTTTGAGTCAATTGTCCAATTACTTTTGGTCCCTTTAAAAACAGGGTGGCACATGTTCATGTCCATTATATAACTATAATTGAATATGTTTCTTTAATAGGTAAAAAAAAACAAAATTTGTGTCAGTGTCCAAATATATATGGGCCTAACTGTATCTTTCTACATTAGTGATATACACCGATTCGGTGATTAATAAAAACTTTATTGAGCCAACCACACACTTCCAAAAATATAAACAGGATTGGGCAGGGCCAACAGAGTACTATTAGATTCTCTTGTGGGCCCATGCTCTAACACTATAATAGGTCCATATTACAATTGAGACTAAAAGGTTCAGCAGAAGACAATCCTATTTGGAGACAGGCACTTTCCACTAGGGTTTTATTTGTTAAGGGATTATTTTCAAATAACCTACTAAATCTTATTGCAGATGTGTCCTGTGTGCAATGGCTGTAACATAATAAATAGGAGATGTGATAGTGGAAAAGCTTATCTGTAAAGCCAAGCAATCCTAGACTAACAGTGAATAAAAACAATATAAAATTGTAGTACATTGCTGCAGAGTGCTAAATTCTGAAAGAGTACTTCCTGTACCTTTATGTCGTGAAAATTTTCTAGGTATGCTAATAAGTATGTGGTTATTCAATTGAAACTTAAAGAACGAGTTAAACTATTATGAACTTCAGACACAAATACAGGAATGAAAGCATTTGAAAAGCACTGAAAAATTACCTACTGTATATAGTAAGCACAATATCTGCCCTCTGTCAAACAATTCTATTGTAAAATTCAGAAGAAAACTAATTTTAAAAATTGTACCTGATCTAAAACTTAAAGGGGTTTTTTTATAATTTTTTTTTAAAAAAAAAAAAAAAAATAAACCCCTTTTTTTTTTTTAAACCCCAAAAAAATTCTCCCCCCCTTTTCCAAATTTTACCCCCCCCCCCCCCCCTCTTCCACCCCCGCTGGTGGTCCTGGCCCCCCCCCGCCCGCCCCCCCTCCGGTTGGTCGCCCCCCCCCCCCCCAACGCGTGGCCTTTCCTGACAAAAGCACCCTTTTTCTCAACCCTTTTTAGTGCCCGAGCCCCCCGGGGGGTGTAAGGGGCGGCCCCGGCCCCCCAAAAAACCCCATGGTCCCCCGCAGTGATTTGAGGTAGCAGTGTGAACCGAGAGCAAGGCAGGTGGTTTGGTCTCCGCAACCAGAAATGAACGCACACGTGGTAGTTCAAGAAAAGAATATATATTTACTATAAGTTAATAAAGGCTATTTGAAGGTAAAATGACAGGGATAAAGACAAGCAAAAAAATATACAATATAGCATGAACAATTTCAAGGCAAATTCTGCAATGGTTTCTACTTTTACTCTGTCCAATTCTGCAGTATGGACACTGAATGAACAATATACTCAAAACTATCCCTAACTGACCCTGACATCACATTTGGGTGCACCCCCTTTCCCCCAGTGGTCCAGGTGGACCGCTTACAGTCTGTAGAAGCGCGCGGTGGGGCCCAAAGTCGTTCCTTTCTTTTATAGCGAAACGTCCTCTCCTCACGGTTATCAGGATCTTGGGAGAAATGAAGTCCTTTTTAACAGGGAAACCCAATGAATGCAATGTAATCCAACAGCAGATTCCACTCAGCACACTGACAGTCCTGCCGAATCCATACACTGAGCTGGGATGTAAGCCGGGGTTTAGCAGGTGCTGTCCAGTACATCAACAGTACTGCGAGTCTCTATCTGTGGTATCCATATACACAGTCACAATGTCAGTCTCACTGATCAGCCACTGAGCACAGTTCCTTTCACGTGGACTCACTAGTCCTGTTGTCTCTTTACACTCTGTTTGTCTCTGGACCAAGATACAGCTTAGCTGTACAGAAAAATCTCCACACCAGTTCAATACAACACTTGCTAAGATGGCTGCTGCTCTCTGTCTCGTCACTTCCTGCTTCTCTGCTCACATTCTGTCTGCAGAACAGGCAAGCTGACATAAAAGGGGGGGGAGTCACTCCAGCATCATGTCACAATTACAATGGCTGCTGTCTTAAAGGAACAGAATCACAGAAATACATTCAACATTAACAGTTTATACAGACAAATAAAGCTTAGGACAACATTGGCTGTCTCTTACAGCAGCAGCAAGGAAGACAAACACATTTTTTATTTTTATTTATTTTTAACTAGTACAGTGTCTAGAGCATTGAGCAGATACCAGGAGACTGGCCAGTACACCAGGAGATGTGGAGGGGGCCATAAGAGGGCAACAACCCAGCATCAGGACCGCTACCTCCTCCTTTGTGCAAGGAGGAACAGGAGGTGCAGTGCCAGAGCCCTGCAAAATTACCTTCAGCATGCCACTAACATTCATGTGTCTGTTCAAACTGTCAAAAACAGACTCCATGAGGGCCCGACGTCCACAAGTGTGTGTTGTGTTACAGCCCAACACCATGCAGGGAGATTGGCATTTGCCAGAGAACACCAAGAGAGCAGGTTCACAATGAGCACATGTGACAGAGTCTGGAGATGCCGTGGAGAACGTTCTGCTGTCTGCAACATCCTCCAGCATGACTGGTTTGGGAGAGGGTCAGTAATGGTGTGGCGAGGCAGAGGTACCCTGACTGCCATTAGGTACCAGGATGAGGTCTTCAGACCAATTGCGAGACCATATGCAAGTGCAGTGGGCCCTGGGTTCCTTCTGATGCATGACAATGCTAGGCCTCATGTGGCTGGAGTGTGTCAGCAGTTCCAGAATGATGAAGGCATTGATGCTATGGACTGGCCTGCCCACTACCCAGACCTGAATCCAATAGAGCACATTTGGGACATCATGTATCGTTCCATCCACCAATGCCACGTTGCACCACAGATTGTCCAGGAGTTGACTGATGCTTTAATCCAGGTCTGGGAGGAGATCCCTCACAACAACTCCCGCCGCCTCATCAGGAATATGTCCAGGCGTTTTAGGGAGGTCATACAGGCACATGGAGGCCACACACATTACTGAGCCTCATTTCCTTGTCTTAAGGCATTTCCACTGAAATTGGATCCGCCTGTAACTTGATTTTCCTCTTTGATTTTGAGTATCATTCCAAACCCAGACCTCCTTGGGATATTAAATTAGATTTACATTGATCATATTTATGTTTTATTGTTCTCAACACATTACCCTATGTAATGAATAAAGATTTGCAACTGGAATATTTAATTCATTGATATCTAGGATGTGGTATTTTAGTGTTCCCTTTATTTTTTTTGAGCACTGTATATATACACACACATTAAAAAATATATACACATAAATAAGTATGTATACTGGGCAGGAATGAAAAACTGCTAGGAGGTGCAGTGGGTGGATGCTGGAAGGGGATACCTGGAAAAGCACTGACACTCTCAATAACCAAGAAGCAGAAACCAGGAGCCTGAAAATATGAGGAATGGTAAAAATGATCCAAACACACATAAAGGCACTCAGTTATGTTTATTCATTCATACAGTGGCATGTAAAAGTTTGGACACCCCTGGTCAAAATGACTATTATTGTGAACAGTTAAGCAAGTTGAAGATAAAATGATCTTCAAAAGGCATAACATTAAAGATGACACATTCCCAATGTATTTTTTAAAAAAACAAAAATTCTTTTCATATTTTACATTTTCAAAATAACAAAAAATGAAAATGGCCTGATGCAAAATTTTGTGCACCCTACATGGTTTGTACCTAGTAGCACCCCCTTTGGCAAGTATCAGAGCTTGTAAACGCTTTTTGTAGCCAGCCAAGAGTCTTTCAATTCTTGTTTGCAGGATTTTCATCCATTCTTCCTTGGAAAATTCTTCCAATTCTATGAGATTCCTGGGTCATCTTGAATACACTGCTCTTTTGAGGTCTAGCCACAGATTTTCAATGATGTTCAGATCAGGGGACTGTGAGGGCCATGGTAAAACCTTCAGCTTGCGCGTTTTTAGGTAGTCTATGGTGGATTTTGACGTGTGTTTAGGATCATTATCCATTTGTAGAAGCCATCCTCTTTTCAATTTTAGCTTTTTTACAGATGGTGTTATGTTTGCTTCAAGAATTTGCTCAAATTTAATTGAATCCATTTTTCCCTCTACTCGTGAAATGTTTCCCGTGCCAATGGCTGCAACACAACCCCAAAGTATGATTGATCCACCCCCATGCTTAATGGTTGGAGAGATGTTCTTTTCCTGAAATTCTGTGCCCTTTTTTCTCCACACATACCTTTGATCATTGTGGTCAAAGAGTTCTATTTTAACCTCATTGGTCCACAGGACTTGTTTCCAAAATGCATCAGGCTTGTTTAGATGTTCTTTTGTAAACTTCTGATGCTGAATTTTATGGTGAGGACACAGAAGAGGTTTTCTTCTGATGACTCTTCCATGAAGGCCATATTTGTGCAGGTATCGCTGAACAGTAGAACAATGTACCACGACTCCAGAGTCTGCTTAATCTTCCTGAAGGTCTTTTGCAGTCAAGCATGGGTTCTGATTTGCCACTCTGGCAATCCTATGAGCAGCTGTCTCTGAAATTTATTTTGGTCTTCCAGACCTTATCTTGACCTCCACTGTTCCTGTAACTGCCATTTCTTAATGACATATCAAACTAAGGAAAGGGCAACTTGAAAACGCTTTGCTATCTTCTTATAGCTTTCTCCTGCTTTGTGGGCCTCCACCATTTTCAGAGTGCTAGGCATCGTCTTAGAAGAACCCATGGCTGCTGTTTTTTAGCACAAGGTTAGAGTAGACTGGGTATTTATAAAGCTGTAAAATTTGCATCACTTGGCCTTTCCTAACGATGATAATGAACAAGCCATAACCCTAATTGGCTAATGAAGGTCTGAGACCTTAATAAAAGTTATCTAAGCACACAAATCTACAAGGGTTCCCAAACTTTTGCAAGGTACTCCTTTCCCTGTATCACTCTAAAATTGTACTCAAACATAATAATACACTGATGTTGCTTAAAATTATAGACAAGTGTATTTAATCTTTAACTGTATGCCTTTTAAAGATCATTTCATCTTCAACTTGCTGAACTGTTCACAATAACAGTCATTTTGACCAGGGGTGTCCAAACTTTTGCATGCCACTGTATAACAAGCCTTTCCTGCCTTTAATCACATTTCCACAAGTACTGGAAACCCCCTTTAAAAGTTGAAGCAGGTACAAAGGTAAGCTATGTGAAATGGCACATTTTGAGTTCATTTTGAAAATCGTAAAAAAATTATTTAAAAATAATAATTTAAAGCATTTTTTACCCATGCAAGGAAGTCATTAAAGTAGATCCAAAATATGCTATTGTTGAAGTTGTCATCTATGTCTAGGACCTGTACCCATGTCTAGAACTTTTGCCCATGTCTATTTCCTGTTTCTGAAAGAAAAATAATACATATATTTGCACCTAAAACTCATATTCAATCGTACAATCACACACAAAACACCTAGAAAATAATAGATAAAGGAGTACACAATTTATATATAGTAAAAACATCAACCACCTCAAGAGTTTATACTCTCAAAAAAACTGATACAGAAGACAGGCAATATTTTGTTGTTATTCACCATGTTAAAATCTATACTGCACATAGCAAACTATGACTGTGATACCAAAATCTATCATTCTTAAAACTTCACAGCATGCGTATATCAAAACACAACTTAATATTTCATATAAACAACCACCTTCATGCAACTTTGCAGCAGAGGTTACAAGCAAAAATTGCGCAAAAATTTTAATTCGCCACTAAAGTGAATGCTTAAGCAATCCATTTCTGCAAACAAAATGTACTTTCCAAAAAACTGCTGATGTGAGGAATTCATACATACCACACATATACAGTCATATGAAAAAGTTTGGGCACCCCTATTAATCTTAATCATTTTTAGTTCTAAATATTTGGGTGTTTGCAACAGCCATTTCAATTTGATATATCTAATAACTGATGGACACAGTAATATTTCAGGATTGAAATGAGGTTTATTGTACTAACAGAAAATGTGCAATATGCATTAAACCAAAATTTGACCGGTGCAAAAGTATGGGCACCTCAACAGAAAAGTGACATTAATATTTAGTAGATCCTCCTTTTGCAAAAATAACAGCCTCTAGTCGCTTCCTGTAGCTTTTAATCAGTTCCTGGATCCTGGATGAAGGTATTTTTGACCATTCCTCTTTACAAAACAATTCCAGTTCAGTTAAGTTTGATGGTCGCCGAGCATGGACAGCCCGCTTCAAATTATCCCACAGATGTTCAATGATATTCAGGTCTGGGGACTGGGATGGCCATTCCAGAACATTGTAATTGTTCCTCTGCATGAATGCCTGAGTAGATTTGGAGCTGTGTTTTGGATCATTGTCTTGCTGAAATATCCATCCCCGGCATAACTTCAAATCCGTCACTGATTCTTGTACATTATTCTCAAGAATCTGCTGATACTGAGTTGAATCCATGCGACCCTCAACTTTAACAAGATTCCCGGTGCCGGCATTGGCCACACAGCCCCAAAGCATGATGGAACCTCCACCAAATTTTACAGTGGGTAGCAAGTGTTTTTCTTGGAATGCTGTGTTTTTTTGACGCCATGCATAACGCCTTTTTGTATGACCAAACAACTCAATCTTTGTTTCATCAGTCCACAGGACCTTCTTCCAAAATGAAGCTGGCTTGTCCACATGTGCTTTTGCATACCTCAGGCGACTCTGTTTGTGGCGTGCTTTCAGAAACGGCTTCTTTCGCATCACTCTCCCATACAGCTTCTCCTTGTGCAAAGTGTGCTGTATTGTTGACCGATGCACAGTGACACCATCTGCAGCAAGATGATGCTGCAGCTCTTTGGAGGTGGTCTGTGGATTGTCCTTGACTGTTCTCACCATTCTTCTTCTCTGCCTTTCTGATATTTTTCTTGGCCTGCCACTTCTGGGCTTAACAAGAACTGTCCCTGTGGTCTTCCATTTCCTTACTATGTTCCTCACAGTGGAAACTGACAGGTTAAATCTCTGAGACAACTTTTTGTATCCTTCCCCTGAACAACTATGTTGAACAATCTTTGTTTTCAGATCATTTGAGAGTTGTTTTGAGGAGCCCATGATGCCACTCTTCAGAGGAGATTCAAATAGGAGAACAACTTGCAATTGGCCACCTTAAATACCTTTTCTCATGATTGGATACACCTGGCTATGAAGTTCAAAGCTCAGTGAGGTTACAAAACCAATTTTGTGCTTCAGTAAGTCAGTAAAAAGTAGTTAGGAGTATTCAAATCAATAAAATGATAAGGGTACCCAAATTTTTGCACCACTCAAATTTTGGTTTAATGCATATTGCACATTTTCTGTTAGTCCAATAAACCTCATTTCAATCCTGAAATATTACTGTGTCCATCAGTTATTAGATATATCAAATTGAAATGGCTGTTGCAAACACCCAAATATTTAGAACTAAAAATGATTAAGATTAATAGGGGTGCCCAAACTTTTTCATATGACTGTACATACGTGGACAAAATTGTTGGTACCCCTCGTTTATTGAAAGAAAAATCCACAATGGTCACAGAAATAACTTGAATCTGACAAAACTGGAATTTGCCAAACTACAAGTTGACAAGCCATAAAGCTTCTGGGAGAATGTCCTATGGACAGATGAGACAAAAATCGAAATTTTTGACAAGGCACATCAGCTCTATGTTCACAGATGGAAAAATTAAGCATATCTTGAAAAGAACACTGTCCCTACTGTGAGACATGGAGAAGGATCTGTTATGTTGTGTGGCTGCTTTGCTGCATCAGGCACAGGGTGTCTTGAATCTGTGCAGGGTAAAATGAAATCTCAAAACTATCAAGGGATTCTAGAGAAAAATGTGCTGCTCAGTGTCAGAAAGTTTGGTCTCAGTCGCAGGTCATGGGTCTTGCAATAGGATAATGACACAAAACACACAGCTAAAAACACCCAAGAATGGCTAAGAGGAAAACATTGGACTATTCTGAAGTGGACTTCTATGAGCCCTGACCTAAATCCTATTGAGCATATTTGGAAGGAGCTGAAACATGCCGTCTGGAAAAGGCACCCTTCAACCCTGAGACAACTGGAGCAGTTTGCTCATGAGGAGTGGGCCAAAATACCTGTTGAGAGGTGTAGAAGTCTCACTGACAGTTACAGGAATCGTTTGATTGCAGTGATTGCCTCAAAAGGTTGTGCAACAAAATATTAAGTTAAGGGTACCATCATTTCTGTCCAGGCCTGTTTCATGAGTTTTCTTTTTTTAAAAATTCTGTTGACGCATGGTTGATAAGCAATGTCTGACTTTCATTTGTTCATTTTCATTGAATTTTTATATATTATTACTTTTGTGAGATTCAAGTTATTTCTGTGACCATTGTGGGTTTTTCTGTCATTATGCGAGGGGTACCAACAATTTTGTCCACGTGTGTATATATTTACAGGTGCAGGTGTTAAAGAAATGCCAAAATCGCAGAAATGCGCCAACCAATTCTGTGCATGCAAATTAAACATGAGCTTACAAAAGAATATAATTTTCTATCCCCCTATAAAAATTGTAACTATAATGAATAATTATAATCTCTATACTTAACTAATGTGATAACTAGGACCGGCTTCAGATTGGCGAACATGACCACTTTATTGCTCACATATTACGGACGCAACCTCTGAAGTTCCTGCGGTTCATTACTGGTGTTAGAGAGTCATAATTCTAGATCTTATAACCTACTGGAAGTCCACGTGTTTCATTTGTTTCATTCACTCTCTGGAACATCCAAATGCTCTCTAGCAAACTTCAGACGGGCCCAGATATGTACTGGCTTAAGCAGGGGGGACACGTCAGGCACTGCAGGATCTGAGTCCCTGGCGGCGTAGTATGTTACTGACGGTAGCCTTTGTTACGTTAGTCCCAGCTTTCTGCAGGTCATTCACTAGGTCCCCTCGTGTGGTTCTGGGATTTTTGCTCACCGTTCTTGTGATCATTTTAACCCCACGGGGTGAGATCTTGCATGGAACCCCTGATCGAGGGAGATTATCAGTGGTCTTGTATGTCTTCCATTTTCTAATTATTGCTCCCACAGTTGATTTCTTCACACCAAGCTGCTTGCCTATTGCAGATTCAGTCTGCCCAGCCTGGTGCAGGCCTGCAATTTTGTTTCTGGTGTCCTTCCACAGCTCTTTGGTCTTCACCATAGTGGAGTTTGGAGTGTGACTGGTTGAGGATGTGGACAGGTGTATTTTATACTGATAATTTCAAACAGGTGCCATTACTACAGGTAATGAGTGGAAGACAGAGAAGCCTCTTAAAGAAGAAATTACAGGTCTGTGAGAGCCAGAAATCTTGCTTGTTTGTAGGTGACCAAATACTTATTTTCCACCATAATTTGCAAATAAATTCTTTAAAAATCAGACAGAATGTGATTTTCTGGATTTGTTTTCTCATTTTGTCTCTCATAGTTGAGGTCTACCTATGATGTCAATTACAGGCCTCTCATCTTTATAAGTGGGAGAACTTGCACAATTGGTGGCTGTAACTACAGCCTCGTCCTATACACATCTATGTGACAAGACTGTAATTACATCACACGGTCACTATAAACAGACAGCGTGTGATATAAACAGACACCATGGCCCCTTCAAACTGCTGATCAGTGAGGATTCACTGATCTTTTATTGATGATCTATTCTAAGCATAGATCATCAATAAAAAATGAGCTGGAAATCTCCTTTAATAAAGCCCAACTGCCACCTTCATTAAATTAATTGCCCCCTTATATTATGTCCCTTATTCCCCCTGACATAAATACTGCACCCCTAATGACCCCCTTATATAAATGATGTCCCCTAATGGCCCCTTATATAAATAACCTCCCACTTGTATTCATAATTCCCCCTAATAGCCCTTCTATAAATGACCCCCCTTATGTTCATAATGCCCCCTTATATAAATAACCCCCATCGTCCTAATGACCCCTAATGAATCCTCCCTTATAGTTAAAATGCCCCCTCTTAACGACCCCCTTATACTAAAATGCCCACAACTGTGTTACAAAAAAAATAAAAGTTATATTCACCTACCTGTGATCCCCTGATCTACGCAGGTGCTAGTTGTGGAAAGGATGTGGTTTGCCATCTAAATCTGCTCTCCAAAAGCCACATAGCACTCCTTCCCTTCTGCGCCCTGCTGTGTGCCCAAACTACAGTTTATGCCCACATGTATGACACTGTTGTAGCCAGGATAACATACTTAATGTCATATGTGGGTATAAACTGCTGTTTGGGCACAGAAGGGAAGGAGCACTATTTTGGTTTTTGGAGCGCAGATTTAGACGGTTTGGTTTTTGGATGCCATTACACTTTTGCAGAGCTCCTGAAATGCCAGTAAAGTGGAATCCCCTGACACGTGACCCCATTTTGGAAACTACACTCCCCCGAAGGAATTTATCCAGGGGTACAGTGAGCATTTTAACCCCTAAGTGTTGCATTAATTAATTTTCAAGAAATGAATACACAATTTTTCCAGGAATACTTCATTTCAGTGCGTAATATGCTGTGCCCAGCTTGTATCAGAGATGAATGCTCCAAAAGCTGTTGTGCTCAGGATACCTGCTTAACAGTTTTTGGAGGGTTTGTCTCTGCTGACACAAGTTGGGCACAACATATTGGGCACTGAAATGGCGTATCTATGGAAAAATTGCAATTTTCACTTTTCATTATCAGCCGCGCATTCCTTTCTGGAAATTAAATTAATGCAACGCTCAAAGGTTAAAAATGCTCGCTAACCCCCTTGATAAATCCCTTGTGGGTTGTACCTTCCAAAGTGGGGTTATGTGTCTGCGGGTTCTACTTTACTGCCAATTCAGGTGCTCTGCAAAAGTGGTATGGCTTTCATAAACCAAACAGTGCTCCAAAAACCAAAATAGCACTCTTTACCTTCTGTGCCCGGCTGTTCCCAAACAGCAGTTTGTACCAACATATGGCATTGTTGAGTATGTTATCCTGTGTACAACAGTGTCATATATGTGGGCATAAACTGCCGCTTTGGCACACAGGAGGGCACTGATGTCAAGGAGTGCTATGTGCTTTTGGACCACTGATTTAGATTGTTGTTTTTTTTGGACGCCATTTCACATTTGTAGAGACCCTACAAAATGGGGTCACTTCTTGGGGATTTCCAATTTACTGGGACCTCCAGGGCTCTGCAAAAACAACATGGCGTCCAGAAAATCCCTCTAAATCTGTACTCCAAAAGCTAATAAGCACACTGCTCCTTCCCTTCTGAGCCCTGCTGTGTGCCCAAGCAGCAGTTTACACCCACATATACAACTTCTTTCTACCTGGGATAACCCATTTAATAGTTTTAGGAGTGTATGTCTCTGATGACACAAACTGGGCAAAACGTATTGGGCACCGAAATGGCATATTTCTTTTAGGGAGCGTTCACACTACCGTTGGTGTCCGTCAGTAGTGTCTGTTGCTATTGTCCGTTACAAGATTTTAGCAACAGACACTAGTTGAACCGTCAGAAATCCGTTAAAATTTCCATTCATTTCAATGGGTTTTTATATTGTGTCCGTTAGTGTCCGTTTGTGCCCGTTTACACCAAATCCGTCAGAAGTCCGTTATTTTTTCACGGACAAAAAATCCTACATGCAGGACTTTTTGTCCGTTTGAAAAAAACGGATTCTTGACAGACAGCAAGTGTCCGTTATTTTTTAACATTGAGGTCTATGGGTAACGGACTTATAACGGACAGTAACTGATAGCCATCAGTTACTGTCCGTTATTTTATGTCCGTTTACTTTCCCTGCATATGCTCAGAAAGGAGAAACAAACAAACAAAAAAAAAACTAGCAGTGTTAGAGGACATTTCGTGTCTTCAGGCACATGCGGTTTTACATACCGCTAGAAAGCCGACAGCGCGCTGAATTCAGCGCACTGCCGGCTTTCCCGGTATGTGCCCCGGGGCTGGAGATATCGGCGGTGTAATGTTTTACTGTTAGAAGGGCGCTGCGAGGAACTCCCTACCCGACACTTCTCTTTGTTCAGAGACTTGTACTGAAGGGGCGTTCCTCACAGCTTGAGCGTCATCGCTGGGCTGTAAGGAACGCCCCCTCTCTCTGTTCTCGTCTATAGCCGGGTACTGTCAGAGGAATGCCCTCCCTGACACTGCTGTTCGTTCATAGCGCTGTATGAGGGGGCGTTCCTCACAGCTGAGCGTCATCACTGGGCTGTAAGGAATGCCCCCCTCTCTCTCTCTGTACTGGTCTATAGCCCTGTACTGTCAGAGGGGGCGTTCCTTACTGCCCAGCGATGACGCTGAGCTGTGAGGAACGCCCCCTCAGTACAGCGCTATGGACGAACGAGAAGTGGCAGGGAGGGAGTTCCTCGCAGCACCCTTCAAACAGTAAGTAAAGTAAAACATGTAACTTACACCGCCGATATCTCCAGCCCCGGGGCACATACCGGGAAAGCCGGCAGTGCGCTGAATTCAGGGCGCTGTCGGCTTTCTAGCGGTATGTGACATTAAAAAAACGGACACTACATGATGCTCATCAGATAGGGTCCGTTATGATAGGTGTCCGTTTATTTTTTTTTTTAACGGACACCTTCATAACGGACTCCAACGGTAGTGTGAACCCTGCCTAAAATTTAAATTCTCACTTTGTACATTAATTGTCGGGAAGTACTCTTGAGCTCAAAATGATAATACCTTTTGATAACTTCCTTGCGGGGTGTAGTTTCTAAAATGGGGTCACTTTTTGGGAGTTTCCATTGTATTGATACTTTAAGGCACAGGTGTCAAACACAAAGCCCGCGGGCCGAATCCGGCCCGCTGCCTTCTGTTATCCAGCCCGGCCTCACGCAATACAAGAGCAATAAAGATGGCGGCCACCTCACTTCGCCTCATTAGCGGTGCGCCCCTGGGCGGCCGCCATCTTTATTGCCTCAGGCGGCACTGTCCCTCACTGACTGGGGGGGCGGAATTTTTCTATTCAATGTAAACCAGCTCAGGACAGGCCGCTTTAAAAAAAAAAAAAACAGAGCTGAGCGGGGCCTGTTCTGGGCTGGTTTAAGAGACGTTGCATCTCAGCACAGGCGGCGATAAAATGACGTCATCGCGCCACCTACGCTGAGACACAGACGTCGCGGACAAGAAGAGGAGGCGGCGGCGGCTGCATCAAGGCAGCGCAGGTGAGTATAACTTTTATTTATATATAAATAGGCCGTGACCTGCTGGAGTATCCAGCAGGTCACGGCCTATTTATTTACCTACCCCGCGTCTGCTCGTGGCCGCCCCCGCTTCTCCTTCTGCTATGGGACGCAGAAAGGGAAGTGGATGCCGCTGTGAGCTGCCGCGGGCATCGGAAGTGAGGCCGCGGGCCTCAAATACTACTATTATTATACTAATATAATAATATATTAGTAATCGAAGGCCCAGGGGAGGTGAGGAAACATAAAAACATATCCTACTTACCTCTCCTGCAATCGGTGTTACTCCGAGCAGGCTTGAGGCCTCTGGTGACGTCATCAGGTCGCGTCGCCGGCCTGATCACGTGACGTGTGTGCGCAATTAAACAGGGCCGAAAGCTGCAAGGAGTGCACCGGTGTCCAGGATAGGTAAGTAACTCTGGTTTTTATGTTTGTCACCTCCCCTGGGTCTCCGTTCATTATACTCTGGGTTCTGAAAAGACCCCAGAGTATAATAATAGTTCATGGTTTGGCCACTATGGGGCATAATACCGTGTGCAGGGACCACTGTGGAGCATAATACCAGTACAGGGGCCACTATGGAGCATAATACAAGTGCAGGGGCCACTATGCAGCATAATACCAGTGCAGGGGCCATTATGGAACATAATACCATGTGCAGTGGCCACTGTGGAGCATAATACTGTGTGCAGGGGCCAATATGGAGCATCATACCATGTGCAGGGGCCAATATGGAGCATCATACCGTGTGCAGGGGCCACTAGGGAACATAATACCGTGCATAATACCGTGTGCAGGTGCAGCTGCGAGTCATAATACAGTGTGCAGGGACTGCTGTGGAACATTATAGTGTGTGTAAATGGGGCGCTATAAATAGGGGCTATGGCGCCTGTTTATATTATACGTTGTCTATTAGCTCGCTTAACTGTTAAGGAGAAGTTACTTTTATACACGTGTAAAATAATCTTGGCCCTTCAAGGTACCCCGTGAGGCTGAAGTGGCCCCCGGTGAAAATTAGTTTGACATCCCTGCTTTAGGGGCTCTGCAAATGTGACATGGCACCCTAAAACTATTCCAGCAAAAGTCAAATAGTGCTCTTTCCATTACGAGACCAACCATGTACCCATATAGAAGATTATCACCACATATGGGGTACTGCCATGTTCAGGAGAAATTGTGTAACAAACTGTGGCGAGCTTTTTCTCCTTTATCCTCTTGTGAAAATGAAAAAAATTTGGGACTAAATTGATGGTTTATTGGAAAAAAGTAATTTTTCATTTTCAAGTCCCAATGTTAATAAAATATGTGAAACAGCTGTAGGGTCAAAAAGCTCATTATATCCCTTGATATGTTCTTTGAGGGGTTTAGTTTCCAAAACGGGGTCACTTTTGGGGGGTTTCCATTGTATTGGTACTCTAGGGGCTCTGCAAATGCGACATGGCACCTGAAAACTAGCAAAATCTGCCCTCCAAAAGCTAAATAGCGCTCTTTCCATTCCAAGCCCCACCATGTACCCATACAGCAGATTATGACCACATATGGGGTATTACCGGGTTCATGTGCAATTGTTTAACAAACTGTGGGGTGTTTTTTTTCTCCTTTAACCCCTTGTGAAAATGAAAACTTTGGGGATAAAGTGACATTTTAATAATTCTTCATTTACACATCCTAATGTTAATAAAATCTCTGAAAAAGCTGTTGGATCAAAATGTTCACTATACCCCTTGATAAATTCTGAAAGGGGTTTAGTTTCCAAAATGGGTTCACTTTTTGGGGATTTCCTTTGTATTGGTACTCTAGGGGCTCTGTAAATGAGACATGGTACTGAAAACTATTCCAGCAAAATCTGCTTTTCAAACGTCCAGTGGCGCTCCTTCCCTTAAATGCAACAAAATAAAAAACAAATAAGAAAAAACAAGTAGTAACACGTTTAGGAGCCCTACTGCTCCTCCCTCAGACTCCACTGGTATACTGCTTACTGCTCCTTCCTCAGACTCCACTGGTATTCCAGTGGAGTCTGAGGAAGGAGCAATAGGCTCCGAAACGCGTTACTTTTTTTATTTTGTTGCATTTATTGCTATCTGTATACTCCAAATAAAAAAATCCACCATTGGACAACCATATTCTGAGTCAATTCCATTTAATCTGGAGGAATCATGGCCACAGTGGTGCCTACGAGGGAGCGCAGGAAAATTGGGTCCAGCTTTGGGTTTTTTTGTGAAGATTCAGACACCCATATTATTCACCCACATGTAGGGTATTTCTGTGCTCAGGAGAAATTGTATAACAAAACTGTGAGATGCATTTTCTCCTTTAACCCTTTGTGAGGGTTAAATTTATGTATTATTGAAAAAAAAAATGTCTAAATTTCATCTCCATACTGTTTTAATTTCCATGAAATGCTTAAAGAGTTAACAAACTTTCCAAATGCTTTTTTGAATTATTTGAGGGGTGCAGGTTTGTAAATGGGGTGATTCATGGGGGTTTCTAATATAAAGGCCTTAATAATCTCCTTCAGAACTGAAGTGGTCCCTGAGAAATTAGTTTGGGAAATTTTCTTGTAAATCTGGAAAATCGCTGTTACACTTGTAAGCCTTCTAACGTCCAAAATAAATTAAAGAACAATTAAAATATTATACAGAAATATGGTAGTTAATATTTATTCATGTATTTGGGTGGTATGACTATCTGTTTAAAAAGCAGAGCATTTTACATTTTGAAAATTGCGATTTTTTCCAAATTTCCATCAAATTTCCTATTTTTTTTTTAAATAAATACAAAAATATTGATCAATGATTACCACTAACATGAAGTACAATGTGTCACAAAAAACAAATCTCAAAATCACTTGTTTAAGTTAAACAAGCAAATGGAGATTCGTCTTGGACAAGCTAAAATGGTGGCAGCATTATACTAAGGGGTCTCTTCAGACCCCAGAGTATAATAGGTCGAGTCCCAGGGGAGGTGAAAAAAATAAAAAAACATTCATAGTCACCTTCCGTTACCTCTATTGGGCCTCCTCGTGGCATCAGGCACTCCACTGGTAACGTCCAGCGCACTTCTGGGCTCAGCACTAAGGCTTGTGATTGGGCCTCAGCGGTGACTGGGGCAGACCGAGTGTCATTCTGTCATGACAGGAGATTATTCCAGAGACAGCAGGGCCTGTGCTTTTACTGCGGAGATACAGTTCATGTTGTTAAAACTTTGCCAAGCATCAGGTTCTGGAAAACTCTAGCGTCTAGGCGGTTTTCAGAAAAACCACCTAGGCAGTCAAGTATTTCCCATCATCTACAAATAGAAAATTATGTTACCAGTTAAAATTCTTTTCCATGATAATATGTTTTCTAGTAACACTTTTGTTGACTGTGGTTCAACAACCAACTTTATGGACTCGCAGGTTGCTCAGATTTTAGCTATACCTTTGATACCTCATTCAGGTCCAGTCATTGTGACCGAAATTGATAACACACCTTTTTCCCAGCACAGAGTTAAGTTTACTACACCTCTGGTGACTATTATTGTAGGTAATATACACTTAGAGTCCATTTTCTTTTTTGTACCTGAGAATTTACCTATAGATTTAGTTTTAGGGTTTTCGTAGTTTAGAGTTAAAGACGCATAATCTTATTCCCCTTACGTCCGACAGCAGCACAATATGGGGTATCTCTGCCCCTGTGTGTTGTTTAGGACAGGTGGAACCTTTAATTAGCACCAAAAAGGTGCCTCCTACTAGCCCTATAAGAGGGCACAAGAGACCTCCCTCCACTGTGTTTTTTTCTGTCCTGTGTGGAACAGGTGGACGGAGGTCTCTTGTGACCTCCCGTTGCTAGGGGTTTTATTTACTCCTGGCTTACCTTTTTGGGGTACCTCGGTCCCAAAGAAAAAACCTCCGGTCCTTCGGGCCTTCGCACCGCAGCGCAGCGTTATCCGGCATCCATCTGCAGGCAGCGCGATCCCGGAAGTAAGCGGGGAACCTCCTCGGCCGGAACTTTTCTCCGGTCCCGTGTTCCCAGGGGAAGGAAACCTTTGCGCACCACCGCGCCCTACTTCCGGTTTTCTCGGAAAAAGTGCGGTAAGTTTGGAAATTTTAAATTTAAAGGCAAAATATAGAATTGATTTTTGCTGCTTGTATTTTGAGCCTCTGGCTTAGGCTTATGTTCCATTATGGCATTTGACTTGTTTTGGTGCTGTATAAATGTTTCTTTGTTGGCTTCCTCCCCTCGCTGCTGGATTACATTTAAAAGGTCTGAATGCAGTCCTTTATTTGTTGAGTGAGTGGTTTCTAGCTCCTCTGCTGCGGTTTGCGGTGGCTGGTTTTTTTCTGACGGTTTTTTTCTCTCTTCAAGTGACCGATTAAAAAAAAAAAAAAAAGGTACCCCTTGGGTTTTTATGCGATGCTTGGCGATCTTCCCTAGAAGTCATCCCCAGTGGGACCTTGCGGTAGTCATTACAGGCCTGTGCGGTCCTCCATTTGGACCCTTTGAGACTACGGAGATAAAATATTTAGCCTACAAAACCACTTTTTTGTTGGCTATTATATCTGCCAAAGAGTAGGGGTGCTCCAGGCCCTCTCTTCTAGAGAACCGTACATTTTGTTTTTTGCAGATAGGGTGCACCTTAGGTTTACCTGGGTTTATCCCTAAGGTCCCCTCATACTATAATAGCAATCAGCTAATTTCATTACCTGTGTTTTTCCCCTCTCCAACCTCTGAGGAGGAAGAAAAGCTCAACACCTTAGATGTGATAAGGTGTCTGTGGATTTACCTATTCCACACTCAACCGCTTAAGAAGGCCGAAAGCCTACTAATTGATATGCAGGGTAAAAACAGAGGCCTCAAGGCTTCCAAGCCTACTCTATCCACATGGATCAAGGAGACAATTAAGTCTTCCTTTCTTATTCAGGAGTTATTCCCTCCAGTTTTTCTACGGCCACTCGACCTGGGTTGTCGACTTCTTTGGCTGAGTATCAGTCCTTACCATTGGACCAGATTTGTGCGGCTGCATCATAGTCATCTCAGTTGACCTTTTGTTAAACATTATCATTGGACAGCCGCAGTTTCCAGACAACTGCCTTTGGTCAGTCAGTCCTTGACGTTGTAAGGCGAGGAAACCCTCCCTAGGGGAATTACTTGCTATCTCCCCATATTGTGCTGCTGTCGGACGTAAGGGGAATCGTTGATTGTAATGTCAATCTGTATTCCCTTAGTCCAGACAGCAGCACAAGGCTTCCCTCCCTAGAAGCTTGTTTCCTGTTACTTTATAATTTACACAGTGGAGGGAGGTCTCTTGTGCCCTCTTATAGGGCTAGTAGGAGGCACCTTTTTGGTGCTAATTAAAGGTTCCACCTGTCCTAAACAACACACAGGGGCAGAGATACCCCATATTGTGCTGCTGTCTGGACTAAGGGAATACAGATTGACATTACAATCAACGATTATTGATTGGAGACAGAGGGATGTGGTTAAATGGAATTCAAAATGTTTAAAATCTTGTATATTGCTGACCATTGCTTCTGTTGCATCATCTTTTCCTGATTATATTTAAGATTTTGCTAATGTCTTTCTGAGTCTGGAGATCATCTGGGGCTGATCATATGATTGTGCTATTGACCTTCTTCCTGACTCCAAACTTCATAAGGGACACAATATAAGTTATACAATCTTCCGGTCTAGAGAGACAGGCTATGAAGGTTTAAATTAAAGATAGCCGTCTCAAAGGTCATATCCGTCCTTCCACATTTCTGGTGGTGGGTGGGTTTTTCTTTAAGAAAAAAGACAGAGGATTAAGACAATGTATTGATTATTGTATTTTAAACAAAATTACAGTTAAAAACCAGTACCCTCTTCCTTTCATCCCCAACTAAATCAGATCTCTGGAGCAAGGTAGTTCTCCATGCTTGGTCTGAGGAGAGCATATAATTTCGTATGTATTTATAATGGGGAAGAGTGTAAGACAACTTTAATACCCTAGAGGGTCACTATGAATATTTGGTCATGCCATTTGGTTTGAGGAATGCTTCTGCTGTTGTTCACAATTTGGTTAATGATATTTTTCGGAATTTTATTGTAATTGTGTATCTTGATGACATACCTGTGTTTGCCACTGCTGAATCTCTCATATCAAACATTTAAGGTTGGTTCTATGGATACTTAAGGAAAACCACTTGTATGCTAAAATGAAAAAAAAAAAAAAAAAAATTGTGTACAGGAGCTTACTTTTCCAGGTTACATTCTGTTTCCTTCTGTGATTCACATGGATCCAGCCAAGGTCCAGGCCATTGTAGATTGGACATGCCCTACTTCTCAAAGTCTTGGAGATTTTGGGGTTTTGCTAATTACTATAGGAAATACTGGGCGAGATTTGAATACTCAAAATGCACCATAATTCTAGCGCATATATTACCAAAAGACTGACATACATGCCTTTCATCAAATATATTGCTTTAAACACTTTTTAAATCTTGTCTGAAAAAGGGGCAAAGCTTAAGAGGAAAGGGCCATGACTTTCTACAAAGGGTGTGGGGAACCGCTCAGGTAGATGCTTGGTAGCAGTGCAGGAAACAGGGACACAGAGGCTGGATCACACTCAAGTTTGGTGTTTATTCAGTTTCAGGTGCATAAACAGGTTGCCTTTACAAAGGCACAAACAAAAACAAAACCTTCTCGGCTGAGAACTAACTACTACACAAATGTTCCCTATCTATACAGGAGCCTGGCTGCCAGACTCCTGCTCTGGTTATTCAAACAGGGGTGGCACAGAGTTACCTTGATGCAGGTTCAGCTACACAGCTCACACTTTCCTCTGTGTAGTGCCACACCTCCTAGTACTGACACACAGCCTACAGTACAGACCAAAAGTTTGGACACACCTTCTCATTCCAAGAGTTTTCTGTATTTTCATGACTATAAAAATTGTAGATCCACACTGAAGGCATCAAAACTAGGAATTAACACATGTGGAATTATATACTTAACAAAATAGTGTGAAACAACTGAAAATATGTCTTATATTCTAGGTTCTTCAAAGTAGCCACCTTTTGCTTTGATTACTGCTTTGGACACTCTTGATGAGCTTCAAGAGGTAGTCACCTTAAATGGTCTTCCAACAGTCTTGAAGGAGTTCCCAGAGATGCTTAGCACTTGTTGGCCCTTTTGCCTTCACTCTGCGGTCCAGTTCACCCCAAACCATCTCGATTGGGTTCAGGTTTGGTGACTGTGGAGGCCAGGTCATCTGGCGTAGCACCCCATCACTCTCCTTCTTGGTCAAATAGCCCTTACACAGTCTGGAGGTGTGTTTGGGGTCATTGTCCTGTTGAAAAATAAATGATGGTCCAACTAAACGCAAACCGGATGGAATAGCATGCCGCTGCAAGATGCTGTGGTAACCATGCTGGTTCAGTATTCCTTCAATTTTGAATAAATCCCCAACAGTGTCACCAGCAAAGCACCCCCACACCATCACACCTCCTCCTCCATGCTTCACGGTGGGAACCAGGCATGTAGAGTCCATTCGTTCACCTTTTCTGCGTCACACAAAGACACGGTGGTTGGAACCAAAGATCTCAAATTTGGACTCCTCAGACCAAAGCACAGATTTCCACAGGTCTAATATCCATTCCTTGTGTTCTTTAGCCCAAACAAGTCTCTTCTGCTTGTTGCCTGTCCTTAGCAGTGGTTTCCTAGCAGCTATTTTACCATGAAGGCCTGCTGCACACAGTCTCCTCTTAACAGTTGTTGTAGAGATGTGTCTGCTGCTAGAACTCTGTGTGGCATTGACATGGTCTCTAATCTGAGCTGCTGTTAACCTGCGATTTCTGAGGCTGGTGACTCGGATGAACTTATCCTTCGCAGCAGAGGTGACTCTTGGTCTTCCTTTCCTGGGGCGGTCCTCATGTGAGCCAGTTTCTTTGTAGCACTTGATGGTTTTGGCTACTGCACTTGGGGATACTTTCAAAGTTTTCCCCCCTTTTTTTTTGTGTGGCGGGTTTTTTTTTTTTTGTTATGGGGGGCCCGTGTTTTTTTTTTCTTTGTTGTTTTTTTCTTGCCATAATACAAATTCTAACACTCCATTTAGTAGGACTATCAGCTGTGTATCCACCTGACTTCTGAACAACACAACTGATGGTCCCAACCCCATTTATAAGGCAAGAAATCCCACTTATTAAACCTGACAGGGCACACCTGTGAAGTGAAAACCATTTCAGGTGACTACCTCTTGAAGCTCATCAAGAGAATACCCCCCCCGAAAAAAAAAAAAAAAAAAAAAAAAAAAAAGGGGGGCTTTTTTAAAGAACAAAATATAAAAGATATTTTTTTTTTTTTTTCACTTTTTTTTTTTTGTTTTTTTTTCAAAATGTTTTATTTTATTTTTTTTTGGCTTTTTTTTGGGTCTCCAATTTTTTTTTTGTTAAAAAAACAGAAAACTCTTGGAATGAGAAGGTGTGTCCAAACTTTTGCTCTGTACTGTATATCAGGCCTTAATTAGTCACCTGACCTCCCTGCTGTGGGCTTCTACCACACACCCTTTAACTGCCTGGCTGGAAGATACCTGTTCTCCCAAACTACACCCTTCACTTTCTCACAAGGGGAATGGCATAATATGCACTACTGTGCACCAAATTATGCCACAATTTTGGTGCAAAATAAGCCAACTAATAGATGGTATAAACTTAAGAGGCAATGTATCCAGTCCTGTGCTCCAGAATTCTGGCATCAAAAGTTGCTAAAAGAGGGATTTGACAATTTTTGGGCTCACTAGAACAAACATTTTGAAACCTTTTCATTTTTCCGACAGTCTTATTTATGCTACAGCTACAAGGAAACATTAAAAAATGAATTTGAATGTGGAATGTGAGGGTGCCATGTAATACTCTAATAAATGTCCCCTGCAATACACACTGGAGTCCAGGACAATAGACAGGTTTGTGCTGCTGCTCTAAGAAGCCCACATGGAATTGCCTGTAAGCCAGAAAGAACAGCAGCACAAACTATAACCATAACAGAGCCACAAACTGTGAGCAGAAATACAGTAGAAGGTCCTTTTAGCGTGATGTGCCTGAATGTTAATGATAGATGTTTCCTTTGACTGACAGCAAGTAATGACCTTTGAGGAATAAGATGTCCCTGGAACACTGTGATAATTTGTGATTTATTTTCTAAAATAACAACGTTAATTTTGGTGAAAACGTCATTTTGGTAAAAATATGTGTTTTTAAAACGTTAAAGAGGATCTTTTATGTCCTCTAACACAGAGTACCTCCTTGAGAAAATGTCAAAGCACATCACCAGCTGACATGCTGAGAATGTTTTGCAGTGAGCCTTGTGACAAAGTTATCCATAAGCAAAAGTTATAGTAAAGAAAGTCAGGGGTAAATATGAATCTCAGTTTTGACTGCTGTATTCCAAAAAAAAGGGACACGTCTGTCCACAGGTTATGTGCATTATTGCAGATCATCCCCTTTGACTTCAATGGAGTTCAGCTGTATTTACACACACAAATCATGACCAGGTCTGATGCTATTTCTAGAAGAAAGCAGCCATATTTTTATAAATCTGTACAATCCCATTAAAAAGGACCTTTTTGGTCCTCTAACACAAGACTAACTTAACAGGTGCTCAGAACTCAGAGTGCAGGCTGTACAGCCCATTAGGGATGAATACAACTAATCAGTTCTTTGGCTAACTGGGGGTATAATAGTTCGATCTAAATACCTGGAAGGCACCTTGCCTTTTCTGACCCTCTCATATCTTCTCAGTCTATCTGCAATGGCGTCTCTGCTACAAAATGTTTGGATGATTTCAGAGTCTTTCTGAATTTCTTTCCTAAGGCAGCGTTTCAGCTGGTTTCGGTGTGCATTTGGGTACCCTCTTCCTTTGTGCCAAATATTGTAAATGTAAAATCCAGGTCATGGGATAGACCTGAGGATATACTCTTCTCTTTCCCACTTGCTGCCAAGCGGACTGGCCATTGTTTTTTCTTTATCCAGACTCGGTCACCAACCAGTACAGCTCTAGTATTAATGTCATGATCAGCTTGTGTCCTTTTTAAAGCATCTACCATGTGACTCTCTATAACCTCATTTTCTTCAGTTAGTTGACATTGGTAGTCACTCACCCAGTCTGTTTAGGGAATTAATAGTGTCTGGGACTGCATATCCATGACCATATCTGATAGTAACTCGCTCTAAAGGACAAACATGTAGTAGGGTGTATACCCCATGGAACCGTGGATGGTGTTATTGTACAGGTACACTAACTATGGTAACAGGGTTGGTCAGTCAGCACTTTTGTTGGATGGACCAGTTATCGCCATCTAGTGAGAGTTTGCCTTATCTTTTTACATAGACCATTGCCTTGTGGGTGGTATACAGTGATTGTCAACTTCTGGTAACAATAGAGGGTACACAGCTCCTGACACAGCTGTATAACTACTTAGTATAATGATAAATGGTTATCATGGCATGAATATGCCCAGTGCAGCTTAACTTAAAAGGGGTTTTTCCATGAACCGTCAGGCAGTTAGGACAGGGAGTCTGCATTTTCATTGGACTTGTCAGTCTGGCACTTAACAGTGAACTTACCAGTTGACCCCCATCTCTGTTCCAGAGCACCTAGCCAAACATTTGCAGGTGGGGTGGGGAGTCTAATGGGAGTAGTGAAAGTGGTCTTCTTCTGGTCTTTGGGAGCCATACGTATCTACCAGTACTTGCTTGTTTTGTCCAAGGTGCAGTCCCCAGGGTAATCAAGGGTTCTTCAATATGTGACAGGTGTTAAGTAGTTTTATGCATAATTCTATTAAGTTTTGGATCCAAGTAGATGCTGCTGTCTTTCTTCCTCATCAGGACCAGAGGTGTGGCCCACTGGCTGTGGCAGTCTTGGATCACATCCGCATTCTTCATGTCCTAGTCCGTCTTTTCCACAGGCTGGTACATGAATGGTGATACGGGAAGGTACCTCTCCTTGATTGGGACGGTACATCTCTTTGATTAGCAGATAGGGCCAGTAGGAATGTTATACTGGATTATGCTTGTTTTCCCAAAATTCAGAAGGAGTTATCTGTAGACTTGATGTACTCTAGAAACAGGCAGGGTTTTTGTCCACCAAGATCGCACTAAAATTTTCCAAAAGGTGGTGCAGCTTGTGGTGCAGCTTGTGGTGATGTGACCTCCATCTTCAGGACACCTTTAAAGATTTGGGACTGCTGAACATCAGGATGGAATTTGCTCAGCTTAATGACAAAGTTGCTAAAGTTCAGAAGTGAATGGGTACCATCCCCTTTGAGACAGTTAGAAAACTTTGGGCAGTGGACCACAGTTGGTCTCCCTTCCATGTGAAAAGGCTCCACCACAACCTGTTAGTCTTGACCTCAAAGACCAAAGCATGGTCTGCCACACCATTGTTTCCATGTGCCTGATTGGAGTGCCTCATGAAGTGAGATTCACAAATTGCATTGCACCCTTGTTTATATTTATTTCTATTTAATAAATTGTTTATCTTACCAAGAGCGCCCTGTTCAGCCTCCTACCTTTGGTTTGGTTTGTCTGTCATCCTGAGGGCATTTTCTGTTCCTACTTGGAGGTGGTTTCAGCATTTGGTAGTTTTCTGGAGAGCCCTGGAGTGTTCACCCAGGTAAGAGTCTTTCCTATGTATGTTTGATCCCATTACAATAGCGGTATCACATTAGGAAGTGCCTTCCCAGTTTCTTCTTTTTAGATATTTCCATGTGAAAAGGCTCCACCAAAACCTGATAATCTGGACCTCACAGACAAAGGCATGCACTATACCACACCATTGTTTCCATACCAGGTGTGTGTCAATAATACGGGAACAACAGATCTCCCCATTTTGTTGGCAAACCTCTATTGGGCATGTAGCACATACTGTAAATGGTGTGCTGGTTTGCCTTTTTGTCAGGCAGTGGGCCAGCATACAACATATCTTCTTAACAATTCCACAACACATTCATGCCCAAAGTCACTGGTGAAAAGTCATTATCAAAGACACAGACAACAACCAAGCCCTGCTGAGGAATTTCAGTTACTCTCTCCTAAAGTGTTGGCTCTCCATAGCCCAGATGGTGATTGAGCAGTCCATTACTTCTTTGGTTGGTAGTAAACTGCGAGCCTGTGTCCAGTAAAGTGACAATTGGGACTCCATCAATGGCAATGACTGGACACTGCCTCTTATACTTGGAGGACCCACTCTGGCTGTTTTCCTCTGATTAAATTTCCAGTTAACTGCTGGCATTCTCTGGACCTGTTCCTCTAATACCTGCAGCCTTCTTGGTGATGCTCCAGACTCTCAAATTTCTGAGATATCCTGTTCAGATTTTTGGTGAGTACTACAACTTGGTCCCTCAGCTCTGAAAGTGGGTCTTAAGCTTGGGTGTGGAACACTGGGCAAGCGTAGAACTGTTGCTTGGCATCTTCAGAACCATCTGTGGGGAGGTGGGAGGCCAAAGCTTAAGCAGGCTCTGGTTCACTTACCAAGATTCTGATTGCAATTGCCCTAAAATTAAATAAGGAGCCATCAGTGTGTAACCAAACAGTGTGAG
Source organism: Leptodactylus fallax (assembly GCA_947044405.1). Classification (NCBI taxonomy): domain Eukaryota; kingdom Metazoa; phylum Chordata; class Amphibia; order Anura; family Leptodactylidae; genus Leptodactylus; species Leptodactylus fallax. The sequence continues at coordinate 1,808,829 of CAMRHE010000343.1, read as the reverse complement.
TGCCCAAACTGCAACCCAAAACCCACTAATGTATTGCAAAGTGCCAACTTAACCTTAATACTGTGTGGATCCACAATTGCGGACAATTACGGACCCAAAATACGGTCATGTGTATGGGGCTTTACAAAGCTTTCAATTATACAAAACTACTTTGTACTGAAAGGTAAAAGTTTGCATTTGACATAATTTTGAACAATTAATCTTCACTATTTACATCGCACAAGATCTGTTTTATAATGACCGTGCAATGTTATTACAGCCTGTAATAATATCACATGTTTGCTATAAAACAGATAATGTGTGATATAAATAATGAGGGACCCCCAATCTGCTCCACAGTGGAACCCACACAGTACAATCTGCTCCACAGCGGCCTCCACACAGTACAATTTGCTCCACAGTGATCCCCTCACAGTACAATCTGTTCCACAGTGTCCCCCACACAGTACAATATGCTGCACAGTGGCCCCTACACAGTATAATCTGTTCCACAGATGGGTGCCCACAGAGAGGGCTCTGAGTGCCACCTCTGGTACTCGTGCCATAGGTTCACCACCACAGATATAGGGTATTTGAATATGGCAGCCACTGAGCTGATTGGTCTCTGCTGTATTATACAGAGGAGACTAGGCAGCAATGCCCGCTATCAGTGCCCACATTGATCACGATCATTAACCTACCTAAAGCCTCAAACAAAAATAACCAAGGTGCCATTTTCCAGGCTGTGCATGGGTATTAGCATTGTATTGTATTAGTGATCAGAACCCCTGAAGTTCAATACCCCTAGAGCCGTGATGGTGAACCTATGGCATGCATGCCAGAGAGGGCACACAGAGCCCTCTCAGTTGGCACGCGCGCCGTCGCCATGATCACTCACTAATGGGGGAATCCGGTACAGGATTCCCTGTTAGTGAGTGATCGCTTCTTTCAGCTGTATGTGCATTTGCAGGGTGTAGTGTGGTGGGGGGAAAGATGCGGGGTGCAGGGTGAAGTGTGGTGGGGGGGAGAGATGCGGGGTGCAGGGTGTAGTGTTGTGAGGGGGGAGAGATGTGGGGTGCAGGGTGTAGTGTGGTGGGGGGAGAGATGCGGGGTGCAGGGTGTAGTGTGGTGGGGGGAGAGATGTGGGGTGCAGGGTGTAGTGTGGTGGGGGGAGAGATGCGGGGTGCAGTATGTAGTGTGGTGGGGAGGAGAGATGCAGCGTGTAGTGTGGTGGGGGGGGAGAGATGCAGCGTGTAGTGTGGTGGGGGGAGAGATGCAGGGTGTAGTGTGGTGGGGGAGAGATGCGGGGTGTAGTGTGGTGAAGGGAGAGATGCGAAGTGTAGTGTGGTGGGGGGAGAGATGCGGGGTGCGGGGTGTAGTGTGGTGGGGGAGAGATGCGGGGTGCAAAGTGTAGTGTGGTGGGGGGAGAGATGCGGGGTGCAAAGTGTAGTGTGGTGGGGGAGAGATGCGGGGTGCGGGGTGTAGTGTGGTGGAGGGAGAGATGCGGGGAGCAGGCTGCGTGCGAGCAAGAGGGGGAAATGGGGGAAGCATGAGAGGCAGGTTAATTTAAGGTGAAATTGCCGTGTTGGCACTGTGCGATAATTTAGTGGGCTTTGGGTTGCAGTTTGGGCACTCGGTCTCTAAAAGGATCGCCATCACTGCCCTAGGGGGTCTAAAAATAATAGCTAAATAAAAATAAAATAATAGTTAAAAAAAAAATATATATATATATATATATATATATATATATACATATACAGTACAGAGCAAAAGTTTGGACACACCTTCTCATTCCAAGAGTTTTCTGTATTTTCATGACTATAAAAATTGTAGATTCACACTGAAGGCATCAAAACTATGAATTAACACATGTGGAATTATATACTTAACAATGCCACACAGAGTTCTAGCAGCAGACACATCTCTACAACAACTGTTAAGAGGAGACTGTGTGCAGCAGGCCTTCATGGTAAAATAGCTGCTAGGAAACCACTGCTAAGGACAGGCAACAAGCAGAAGAGACTTGTTTGGGCTAAAGAACACAAGGAATGGACATTAGACCTGTGGAAATCTGTGCTTTGGTCTGATGAATCCAAATTTGAGATCTTTGGTTCCAACCACCGTGTCTTTGTGCGACGCAGAAAAGGTGAACGAATGGACTCTACATGCCTGGTTCCCACCGTGAAGCATGGAGGAGGAGGTGTGATGGTGTGGGGGTGCTTTGCTGGTGACACTGTTGGGGATTTATTCAAAATTGAAGGAATACTGAACCAGCATGGTTACCACAGCATCTTGCAGCGGCATGCTATTCCATCCGGTTTGCGTTTAGTTGGACCATCATTTATTTTTCAACAGGACAATGACCCCAAACACACCTCCAGACTGTGTAAGGGCTATTTGACCAAGAAGGAGAGTGATGGGGTGCTACGCCAGATGACCTGGCCTCCACAGTCACCAGACCTGAACAACAAGTGCAAAGCATCTCTGGGAACTCCTTCAAGACTGTTGGAAGACCATTTCAGGTGACTACCTCTTGAAGCTCATCAAGAGAATGCCAAGAGTGTGCAAAGCAGTAATCAAAGCAAAAGGTGGCTACTTTGAAGAACCTAGAATATAAGACATATTTTCAGTTGTTTCACACTTTTTCACAGAAGTATATAATTCCACATGTGTTAATTCATAGTTTTGATGCCTTCAGTGTGAATCTACAATTTTTATAGTCATGAAAATACAGAAAACTCTTGGAATGAGAAGGTGTGTCCAAACTTTTGCTCTGTACTGTATATACCAGGGATAGGCAAACTATTTTGTTCGGCGTGCCGATTTCGATTAAAAAAAAAAGTTGAGGTACTCGGAGTGCCGGTCAATAATTGTAAGTCTGACGACCCCGACCCCTGCACACGGTATTATGTCACATAGCAGCCCCTGCACACGGTATTATGTCACATAGCGGCCCCTGCACACGGTATTATACCCCATAGTGGCCCCTGCACACGGTATTATGCCCCATAGTGGCCCCTGCACACGGTATTATGTCCCATAGCGGCCCCTGCACATGGTATTATGTCCCATAGCGGCCCCTGCACACGGTATTATGTCCTATAACGGCCCCTGCACACAGTATTATCCTCCATAGCGGCCCCTGCACACAGTATTATCCTCCATAGTGGCCCCTGCACACAGTATTATCCTCCATAGTGGCCCCTGCACACAGTATTATCCTTCATAGTGGCCCCTGAACACAGTATTATCCTCTATAGTGGCCCCTGCACACAGTATTATCCTCCATAGTGGCCCCTGCACACAGTATTATCCTCTACAGTGGTCCCTGCACACAGTATTATCCTCCATAGTGGCCCCTGCACACAGTATTATCCTCGATAGTGGCCCCTGCACACAGTATTATCCTCCATAGTGGCCCCTGCACACGGTATATGTCCCATAGCGGGCTCTGCACACAGTATAATATTCTAACTTTTATAATATTCCAATTATCACCACTAACTAGCTATTATTATCCTGTGGGGTCTCTTCAGACCCCCGAGTATAATAAGCGGAGGGCCAAGAGAGGTGACAAACATAAAAAACAATGTACTCACTTTTTCCTGCGTTCCGCAGCCGCTCTGTTCTCTTCGGCGCATCTCCCTGACGTCAGCGACCACTGATTGGGTCTCAGGGGTCACGTCGCGTCATTTTGCGTAATGACGTCAGACGTGACCCCTAAGGCCCTGTCAGCGGTCTCTTATGTCAGGCAGAATCGCATGTAGAGCACAGAACGGCTGTGGATCCAGGGATGGTGAGTTAACATTGTTTTTTATGTTTGATCATCTCCCTGGGGGCTCCACTTATTATACTGTGGGGTCTGAAGAGACCCCACAGTATAATAATAGCAGTTTCGTTTCGGCCATGTTTGTTCCGATCGAACTGCCGTGTCAGGGAAATAAGCCTCATGTGCCACTCTTGGCACGCATGACGGGGGTTGCCGACCCCTGATATATACACACACGTGGACAAAATTGTTGGTACCCCTCGTTTAATGAAAGAAAAACCCACAATGGTCACAGAAATAATTTGAATCTGACAAAATTAATTTGCCAAACTACATGTTGACAAGTCACAAAGCTTCTGGGAGAATGTCCTATGGACAGATGAGGCAAAAATCGAAATTTTTGGCAAGGCACATCAGCTCTATGTTCACAGACGGAAAAATGAAGCATATCTTGAAAAGATCACTGTCCCTACTGTGAGACATGGAGAAGGCTCTGTTATGTTGTGGGGCTGCTTTGCTGCATCAGGCACAGGGTGTCTTGAATCTGTGCAGGGTACAATGAAATCTCAAGACTATCAGGGGATTCTAGAGAGAAATGTGCTGCCCAGTGTCAGTGTCAAGCTTGGTCTCAGTCGCAGGTCATGGGTCTTGCAACAGGATAATGACCCAAAACACACAGCTAAAAACACCCAAGAATGGCTAAGAGGAAAACATTGGACTATTCTGAAGTGGACTTCTATGAGCCCTGACCTAAATCCTAATGAGCATCTTTGGAAGATGCCTTCTGGAAAAGGCACCCTTCAAACCCAAGACAACTGGAGCAGTTTGCTCATGAGGAGTGGGCCAAAATATCTGTTGAGAGGTGCAGAAGTCTCATTGACAGTTACAGGAATCATTTGATTACAGTGATTGCCTCAAAAGGTTGTGTAAAAAAATATTAAGTTAAGGGTACCATCATTTCTGTCCAGGCCTGTTTCATGAGTTTTCTTTTTAAAAAAAATTCTGTTGAAGCATGGTTGAAAAGCAATGTCTGACTTTCATTTGTTCATTTTCATAGAATTTTTATATATTATTACTTTTGTCAGATTCAAGTTATTTCTGTGACCATTGTGGGTTTTTCTTTCATTAAACGAGGGGTACCAACAATTTTGTCCACGTGTGTATATATACAGTATTGTGGGAGGATAGGCTCAGTGGTAGCAGCAGCGGACCCAGACAGTCAGAGACAGACACAAAAACTACTGGTGTAAACAGGTTTTAACCTGTGCGTTTATTTTACAAAAAACAGCAAAACAAAATTAGCCTTGAAAGTCAGGCAAAACGGTAACAAAAAAGCCTGCTCGTCTGAGTGACTAACTATACAAGAAACACCCTAACTGTACGTGTGGCTTGCTCCAGCCACACGATCAAAGAAACAGGGCAAAAAACAATAACAGTAGTTCATACCAGAGTCTCACCAACTTTCACACTATTAAGACAGAACCCGACTCATCCTTTCTCCCCCAGGAACTGCCCAGTAGTGAGAACTGGCCAACCTTTTATAGGCCTTTAATGAGGCCCAGCTTCCACCTGTGGTTGAAGGCTCCTCCCTAGTAGGAGAGGAAGAGGTTAACAAACGACAGCTTTCTCCCAGTTTAAGGTTTTACCTGGTCTACAACACATAAGTGAGGAATCTGGGAGAGATATAGCGACCTTCCAGAATCTTGCCTGTCACTTTCTCACAATATATATATATATATATATATATATATATATATATATATATATATATATATATATATATATATATATACAGTGGAAAAAAAAGTATTTAGTCAGCCACCAATTGTGCAAGTTCTCCCACTTAAAAAGATGAGAGAGGCCTGTAATTGACATGATAGGTAGACCTCAACTATGAGAGACAAAATGAGAAAACAAATCCAGAAAATCACATTGTCTGATTTTTTAAGAATTTATTTGCAAATTATGGTGGAAAATAAGTATTTGGTCAATTACAAAAGTTCATCTCAATACTTTGTTATATATCCTTTGTTGGCAATGACAGAGGTCAAACGTTTTCTGTAAGTCTTCACAAGGTTGGCGTACACTGTTGCTGGTATGTTGGCCCATTCCTCCATGCAGATCTCCTCTAGAGCAGTGATGTTTTGGGTCTGTCGCTGGGCAACACGGACTTTCAACTCCCTCCAAAGGTTTTCTATGGGGTTGAGATCTGGAGACTGGCTAGGCCACTCCAGGACCTTGAAATGCTTCTTACGAAGCCACTCCTTTGTTGCCCTGGCGGTGTGCTTGGGATCATTGTCATGCTGAAAGACTGAGCCACGTTTCATCTTCAATGCCCTTGCTGATGGGAGGAGGTTTGCACACAAAATCTCGCGATACATGGCCCTATTAATTTTTTCATGTACACGCATCAGTCGTCCTGGTCCCTTTGCAGAGAAACAGCCCCAAAGCATGATGTTGTCACCCCCATGCATCACAGTAGGTATGGTGTTCTTTGGATGCAACTCAGCATTCATTCTCCTCCAAACACGACGAGTTGAGTTTCTACCAAACAGTTCTACTTTGGTTTCATCTCACCATATGACATTCTCCCAATACTCTTCTGGAACATCCAAATGCTCTCTAGCAAACTTCAGACGGGCCCAGATATGTACTGGCTTAAGCAGGGGACACGTCTGGAACTGTAGGATCTGAGTCCCTGAGCCTTTGTTATGTGAGTCCCAGCTTTCTGCAGGACATTCACTAGGTCCCCCCGTGTGGTTCTGGGATTTTTGCTCACTGTTCTTGTGATCAGTTTGACCCCACGGGCTGAGATCTTGCGTGGAGCCCCTGATCAAGGGAGATTATCAGTGGTCTTGTATGTTTTCCATTTTCTAATTATTGCTCCCACAGTTGATTTCTTCACACCAAGCTGCTTGCTTATTGCAGATTCAGTGTTCCCAGCCTGGTGTAGGTCTACAATTTTGTTTCTGGTGTCCTTCCACAGCTCTTTGGTCTTCACCATAGTGGAGTTTGGAGTGTGACTGTTTGAGGTTGTGGACAGGTGTCTTTTATATTGATAACAATTTTAGGTGCCATTACTACAGGTAATGAGAGGAGGACAGAGGAGCCTCTTAAAGAAGAAGTTACAGGTCTGTGAAAGCCAGAAATCTTGCTTGTTTGTAGGTGACTAAATACTTATTTTCCACCATAATTTGCAAATAAATTCTTTAAAAAATCAGACAATGTGATTTTCTAGATATGTTTTCTCATTTTTTCTCTCATAGTTGAGGTCTACCTATGATGACAATTAAAGGCCTCTCTCATCTTTTTAAGTGGGAGAACTTGCACAATTGGTGGCTGACTAAATACTTTTTTTACCCACTGTATATACAGTACAGACCAAAAGTTTGGACACACCTTCTCATTCCAAGAGTTTTCTGTATTTTCATGACTATATAAATTGTAGATTCACACTGAAGGCATCAAAACTATGAATTAACACATGTGGAATTATATACAGTACAGACCAAAAGTTTGGACACACCTTCTCATTCCAAGAGTTTTCTGTATTTTCATGACTATATAAATTGTAGATTCACACTGAAGGCATCAAAACTATGAATTAACACATGTGGAATTATATACAGTACAGAGCAAAAGTTTGGACACACCTTCTCATTCCAAGAGTTTTCTGTATTTTCAGGAATATAAAAATTGTAGATTCACACTGAAGGCATCAAAACTATGAATTAACACATGTGGAATTATATACTTAACAAAAAAGTGTGAAACAACTGAAAATATGTCTTATATTCTAGGTTCTTCAAAGTAGCCACCTTTTGCTTTGATTACTACTTTGCACACTCTTGGCATTCTCATGATGAGCTTCAAGAGGTAGTCACCTGAAATGGTTTTCACTTCACAGGTGTGCCCTGTCAGGTTTAATAAGTGGGATTTCTTGCCTTGTAAATGGTGTTGGGACCATCAGTTGTGTTGTTCAGAAGTCAGGTGGATACACAGCTGATAGTCCTACTGAATGGAGTGTTAGAATTTGTATTATGGCAAGAAAAAAGCAGCTAAGTAAAGAAAAACAAGTGGCCATCATTACTTTAAGAAATGAAGGTCAGTCAGTCCAAAAAATTGGGAAAACTTTGAAAGTGTCCCCAAGTGCAGTGGCCAAAACTATCAAGCGCTACAAAGAAACTGGCTCACATGCGGACCGCCCCAGGAAAGGAAGACCAAGAGTCACCTCTGCTGTGGAGGATAAGTTCATCCGAGTCACCAGCCTCAGAAATCGCAGGTTAACAGCAGCTCAGATTAGAGACCAGGTCAATGCCACACAGAGTTCTAGCAGCAGACACATCTCTACAACAACTGTTAAGAGGAGACTGTGTGCAGCAGGCCTTAATGGTAAAATAGCTGCTAGGAAACCACTGCTAAGGACAGGCAACAAGCAGAAGAGACTTGTTTGGGCTAAAGAACACAAGGAATGGACACTAGACCTGTGGAAATCTGAGCTTTGGTCTGAGGAGTCCAAATTTGAGATCTTTGGTTCCAACCACCATGTCTTTGTGCGACGTAGAAAAGGTGAACGAATGGACTCTACATGCCTGGTTCCCACCAGAATGGAGGAGGAGGTGTGATGGTGTGGGGGTGCTTTGCTGGTGACACTGTTGGGGATTTATTCAAAATTGAAGGAATACTGAACCAGCAGGGTTACCACAGCATCTTGCAGCGGCATGCTATTCCATCCGGTTTGCGTTTAGTTGGACCATCATTTATTTTTCAACAGGACAATGACCCCAAACACACCTCCAGACTGTGTAAGGGCTATTTGACCAAGAAGGAGAGTGATGGGGTGCCACGCCAGATGACCTGGCCTCCACAGTCACCAGACCTGAACCCAATCGAGATGGTTTGGGGTGAGCTGGACCGCAGAGTGAAGGCAAAAGGGCCAACAAGTGCTAAGCATCTCTGGGAACTCCTTCAAGACTGTTGGAAGACCATTTAAGGTGACTAGCTCTTGAAGATCATCAAGAGAATGCCAAGAGTGTGCAAAGCAGTAATCAAAGCAAAAGGTGGCTACTTTGAAGAACCTA